>CM026284.1:2913497-3513497 GCA_014851415.1 Cnaphalocrocis medinalis
TTGCTCGGACACATTGATGTGTCATAAAAAATAAACTATAACATAAGACGTATAGAGCTCTTTATTAAATGTTTAAGTTTCCGCAAAGTCCCCTTTCTAGTTTTTCTTAGCATCTTCAAAGTGAAGGACTTACGTGTCGGTACAAAGTACTTATTCAAATTAGTTTTTCAATTTAAATTAGAAGAGCACTTAAACCGTCTTAGCTCTATTTGCAAGCACGATAAAATAAGCTGTAACTTTTACATCCTACAAGGTAACATCTGTAAGATAAAAAATTGAAATAACTGACGTAGATTAAGAAATCTGTCTTCGTTTTTGATGCGAATATATTCTTTGAGGTACAAGAAATAAGGTTTATCTTCGTTTGGTTGGAAGTTTAAGGAATCAGTAAATCTCCCGTGGATTCTGTATAGATGGAGACAAGTGGAGGATCTCTCTGGAGGTTTTATGCCCGTCACGAGCGAAGCAAGCCATAAAGAGCTTCACGTCGAAAATTGAAAGTGACTTTAGTTGTAAAACGTACCGGGCGAATGGCAGTAAGCGTTGAAAATATTTCAGTGCTGCGAATCGAGTCTGAGTCACTTAATAACTTGAGTGAATCCGCCAACATTTTTTGGCATTATGTAGTCCTTAAGAAAGTTATTTAAGACTTTAAAAGTAAAATATCAACAAATCATAACGCGGCCATGAACTTTTATTTAGTGTCATTATTGAACTTCGTCAACACAAGACAAGAACGTATCTACCTACTCCTTTTTGAAAGGGCGGCAACGCATCAGCAACTATTTAAAGGCGGGTGATTTATTTACCACCAGATGATTCGCTCGTTTTGCCTTTAGCATAAAAAACTAACTTTTTTTTATTTATTTATTTCTAAAACTTATTCTTTAATTACAGGATAACGATCTAGCTCCCGATTCCCGAGTGTTCAAATACACGCTCACAAGTAAAAAATATATAATTATATCAAAAGCATATTTTAATGCATAGTTTTCATGTGATCTGTCATGTTTTTTCATACCGAAAATCATGAGGAAATGGGAACCTAGTATGATAAAAAAAACGATAAGTAATCTTGATTGCGTGCAGAGGAAGGCATAAGTGTTAACCGAAATCTAGATGCTTCTCTATTGGATAAAATTATTCATAGTCAACTAGAATCATATATTTTTTCACTCATACATTCTCAAAGATGTCACTCGAGTGAATTTTAGCTACATCACTAGATCTAAGAATATATCAATTTCGGCTTCCAGCCGCTTTTATGCTTATTTAGAGTGTCGTTTCAAGTGGTTTGAGAGATAAACAGGTGTATTGATGTTGGGAAAATAATATATAAATGGGTTTTATGGTCACTTTTTTACTAATAGAATGCTTGCAATGTAACTGACGCAACAGTATCAATTGTTTTTTTAGCGGCTAGATACAGTTACCCTCAGAATTCTTCTACCTCTCTCTCTCTGGTTTTTGCTCTGCTGAATGCTCTAAATAACCATTGAATCTACGTCCAGTCAATAAATTCTTACATCGCACCACGTGTTTCCATTCTCAACACCCAAAACGTCTCGGAGTACTGTGCGTTTTCACGGAGTTTTTACATTTATGGATTCATAGATTGGCAGAGTTATTGTTTCTGGTGCGGGAGACACGATAGCTGCATTATAAAAAAATATATTTGCTTTAATAAAAAACAAAAGCAATGTAGGTTTTTATCCGTTTAAGGGATACAAAGAAACATACTTTTAAAATTTCGCCTTTGTTCAAACTTATGTATTTTCTCTACCCTAGTTTTAGATTTCAACATTCTGGTTCTTCTTTATCCAAATAAGTAATCTAAAATCCTCAAGTTCACAGGTTAACGAACTTGTCTCAGAGTGGATAAAGCAATTTGACGAAATGAGCAGGATTAAAAACTCCAGGTGGCGCTAGTTGTAATAAAAGTGAACCTTCTACGTGGGTCGTGACTTGTGAAAGCAAGACGTCGAAAGTATTATTCGAATAAACGTCAAAGTGAGTTTCTTTGATGCTCGTACTGGGGCGAGACGAGTACGAGCCATCCTTTTGGCTTAAGTTATGATCTTTTGCGTTTGAACTTATGAAATATCTTAGTAGTCTATATCTCCTATAGTACTAATTATTTTTAGAGTTATAGGCAAAGTGAAAAAGCGAAACACTTACGCGATGTAATCAACGCTCAGCGCTCTCTGTTGGTGCAAGTCCCGTAACAATGTGAAGGCGGGTCACTAGTTATAATTATATTTATTTGGAAAACCAACAGCTGTCTTAATTCTATAGTTCCTACAATTAGTATCTTAAAGCTAATAAACAGGTCTTTACTGACTGACAAATACAATACATATGAATATTAGAAAGGTAGTGTATTATGCATAAAAGGACTTATAACGTCTGGCGGCCAATCTTGATGATCAGCCATCGATGCTGGACCTATAGTAGTGCATAAGTGTGTGCGTAAAAATAAGAGCACAATCGCAGAGGATAACAATAAGCGTATTGTTTGAAGAGTTTATTAGATGATACATACAAATGATATCCCTATAAACAGTCCTTATAATAACAGCAACGTATTTGGATAAGCTAAATGAAATATTCACTTATTTGTTTCGGTTGAAACAATTTGTTAGTTTTGTTTAAGTACCAACTAGTACACATAAAATTTTATAACATTGAACATTCAAACAGCGCTTGTTACTTGACACAGTACTTAAATACCAATTCATTGATATTTATTTGAAAGCTTAAGATACGAGTATCTACAACACAGATTAGACATCGAAAGACGTCTTTGAACGTAAATTATTAAGAACGTAATTTATATACCTACTTAGTACGAAGTTTTGAGCTTTAAATAAAAACGAGATGAAAAATTTATTACATTGAAATATTAATATAAGATTTTTCAACATTTTATAGATAAGGTAATCCCATATCAAATACTATATGTAAAAACAAAATTTTATTTGCTCTGCTGGCTCATCAAAGTGGATCTTTGAGACAAAATTTCACCATGTTTTACCCTCAGCTACCTGTTGACTGTTTGGGAACCATAGCGATTAAATTGTTTCATTTAAATTCAAAAGAAGAAGAAAAATTCAATCTTCTACTACCTACGGAATACTACCTAATGAAACTGTGATTCTCTAACCATGCTGTCAAATGACAAAATTATTCATCGCTAACATTTTTAATAAAGTTCCAAATTGTGATTAAGCCTACAACTATGTAGGCAGTTAGCGCTTAATTTTCTGCCGTAACCAAGACATAAATCAAACTAGGCGGTAATAAAACTAAAGCGTAACTACGGAGCCTCGTTCGAAATTCACGCGAACTGAAGATTTACATACGGACTGCGTCTTCGGGGACTATTATATGACTTTTGCAAATATTTTTTACTGCTTTTGGTGTTGTTTTACGAAAGTACGATAGCGGGCTGGCAATACAAAAACATTTAGAGAAATTTTGGATAATGTAACTTTCTAGTACAATTTTTCAGTGTATCTTATATTCGGTGTTATACCTAAGTCATAAAACACCATTGTCTAAATATGTTTTTTAGTAGATAAGGAAAGTAATTTTTGATTTTTGCAATATGTAGTATTAAATTTTATCAGTAAAAAGAAAAACTTTTCTGTCTTTTAAATCCTTTTTACTGCTGAATAATTTCCAAAAAATTGTGTTAAATTTTTGAGACACCACACTTATACAGGCTGTATCTGTAAACTACCTATATGTTCTACCAACAATTTTAAATAACAAAATTTGAGTTGAAATTCAAAATAGCTATTTACAGACGTAAAACTACAGCGCTGAAATTAAAATGACTTTTTAAACGCTTTCAATATGAAAGGTGTATCTTTAATGATCCAAGTGCGTATTTTCCCGTTTCATTCGATTTTATTTCTAATAGACGTAACAAAACTAGAATTATTCGAGTATCGATTAGATTCGCTCGAATGTCGACAATTTACATAGCCCGCGCCGCGTATGCAAGGATAATATTTGCTCGGTATCGCCGAGCCAACCGTGCCTTTTCGGACGTCGCGTACCGACGCGTTGCTTCGAGTCTTTGGTAAACAAATAAAACACCTTTTATGTCATTTCGACTTGCGAATACACAGGTTGTTTGTATAATATAGGTATATAATATGACATGTAAGGTGTCACACGTAATGTAGAGAAGTTCATTTCAGGAATCAGACTCGAGATCTTTCTCTTATGCTGTTGGTAGCTGTTGCAAGCTTTTGTTGAATGCGTGGGATTGTATTGTATGCCACAAGGAGTGCTTTAATCTATGGTCATCAATGGCTTAACATCTTACATGGAACATTCTCACTCACTCTAATTCTTATCTTCACCAGCAACCCACGCTCGTCCACTGCGGGACATAGGTCTCCCCCAAATCACGCCACCGCTCCCGATTTTCGGCCACTCTCATCCAGCTCACTCCAGCCAGCCTTCGAATGTCGTCATCCCATCTTGTAGCAGGGCGTCCAACACTACGTTTACCGAGTCGCGGTCTCCACTCAAGGACTTTATGGCTCCAACGGTTGTCAGTTCTGCGGCTAATGTGACCAGCCCACTGCCACTTCAGTTTGCTTATTCTTATCTTAATACGAGTAATCCCCTGTTGCGTTGCGAGCCCGGGAGACAGTACGCTTAATAATTACTTAAATATTAATGGTGTACATAAGTATTCAATATATTTTATTTCAATATTCATTAAGGACCTTTCTACGCTGGCTCAGCGATCCAAATCTTCTTGGGCTCCGACGTCAAACTTCGCCAATTTATTCGATCCTGTGCCAATTCCGTCCAATAGTGCACGATACTGCAATTCAATATACCTACTCTCATGGAGCTAAATCCCAAGATCACATTGTTTGGACCAGGGATGACAAAGCCACCTAATAACACAGTAAAATGCATATAACATCTCATGCGTTGACCTGACTCTGTGTTAAGTGACTTAAGCATGTCTTGTGTTACAGATGTCACACAACCGAGGAATCACTACGTAATAGGTACTTAAATACATATTATCACATATATTACACTCCAGAAACTAAAACACACAAGAGTTCATGATACAAATGTTTGTCCTGGGTGGTGATCAAAACCACGACATTTGGCCCTTGAGGCAGGTTCACCACCAAATGAGCTATCGGGCCAGTTAAACCACCTATGTAAAAAAAAAAGTTATCCAGAGCCCAAACCATGGATGTCCCGTAAACTGCATTCAATTTTATTTTTGAAAGAATTCGCTTAGACTAGACAGTAGTTACTACTGTTTAGTCTAAGCGAGTAGTCTTCTTAAATTTAATGCAATTAAAATTCAACCCTCTGCTCTACTTTTCAGCGCCGTTAGTTAATTAACTAATAATCAGATGCACGCTAAAATTAACCGTCACCTGTGTTTTTTTAAGGCAAAGGAAACACCGTCGGCGCTGCCACGCTCCCCGATATATCCATTCAGAAATAGATACGAAATAGGTCATCGTACGTTGTCAACGTCCGTCGTGACTCCGATTGAGTCAATTTGCGCTCAGAGCAAGCTCAGACTAAAATATAATTATTTCTTGCAACGTGTCATTATTTGTATGAAAATTGTCTTTCTGATTTCTATAACAATCCATTTACTAAACTGAAAAAACTTATACTTTTAATATCTAAATGTAATTTTACAATCGTGAAAGCATAGTTTCTACTTTTTTTGGGTCAATGACATTAAAATAGAATTATAGTTAGTCTTTATAAAAGCAAATTATGAAAATAGCTACATAATATTTTTTTCCTTCTTCAACTGAGATGCAAGCGATGCAGTTTCAAGTGCCGCACCAACATAAATGTTTGTTGATAAAAGAGATTTAAGTAATTAAGTTAATATAAAACATCAACTTGATCATTCATTTGTTTCAATTAAATCCATTCAGATGCAACGTAAAATAAAGTAACAAAAACAATATGCACACTGTGAATTTTAAGCGAAACGCGGCGTAATGTTCTTGAAAGCTGGACCGTTTGCAAAGCCCAACGAAATATTTTCATGTCAGTGTGTCGATTCGCGACAAGGCCACTCGAGTGTATTTTTAGGGTACCGCAAGTGATGCAAAACATTAGGGTTAGTCGTGCCACCCGGGACAAAATTTTGAGAGGGGTTTTTGAAGTAAAATCAACTTTGTAAGTACGCTTTGTACCTTTACAAACAAGTTTAGGGTTGACCTTTCATTGTGGATAGATTTGTTTTAGTGTATCTACGCCCAGATAATTTTATGCTTAAATAAATAATATAATTAATTGTCAATTTGAATTTATGTAGTAGGTGTATAACAATTAATAGTAATACTAGAAAAATATGTCTTTTATATTGAATTGAGTAAATAAACAAATAAATTCATAAAACAGCTTATACTATAGCTTATATAGACCAGATTCCTGATAGGAAAAAGTAAATATTAATCGTTTTAGGTAAATGTACGAATTCATGCTTTCTCTATTTTTTTTTCTACAAATGAACCCAAGCAGGTTCTCATTCTATCTTTCTCTTATTAAAGCAATAATATCTTCTTCGTTGTTTGAATCCTTCGCAGTTGTATCAGTCTTATCTGTCAGTAGCATGGTCAACTTGAAGTTTGTATAATATTATGATGTGGCTCATGTACTTATCCTCACAATTTTTTTCTGCCTGTCTCTATTAGCTGAATTTTTGACCATTTTCACACTTTTTATATTTTGAAAAACATATATTAATTTCTACGGAACCCTTTGAGTGATATTACCCGCCATGTTTTCATTTCAGTATTAACTTACCACCAACTCACCGTGATAATTTTATTACGATGAGTGTACTAAAAGTGTTCGAGCTAAAAAGTTTATGAGCTCAGTACATGGTACAATAATTTGTATCACATTTTAGAGCTTCGCAAAAAGGAGGTTATCTGTATAACCTAATGACCCATTTTTGTAAAACAGCTTTCGTATTTTAAAGCAATAAATTCAGGATAGTATTGAGATTGTCAAGTGTCTGTGTGTATCTAGTTGATTGCCGTCCACTGTTGAACGTAGGCGGAGGCCTACATTCAAGAATGAACACTTCGAAGGGACCAAAGACTGCCAACTATCCCGGTACTTCACAATCTACATTGTACTCTCACTATGCATCATTCACTATCACCCGCTGATGGCGCTGAGCGTATACTATTATTTTGTTTGTTAATGCTCATATAACTCAAAATTAAATTAAATATTTACTTAGGAGCACCTAAGCATTGTGTATTTTTTATTAAGCAAAGTAGAACCTTGTATCTATATGAAACCGTTTGATTTTATTTGACCTGATTACCACCAGGTGGACCGACGATCTGGTAAAGGTCGCGGGAGTCCATTGGATGCGGGTGGCAGAGGACCGATCTGTGTGGAGAACTTTGGGGGAGGCCTATGTCCAGCTGTGGACGTCTATTGGCTGAAATGATGATGATGATGATGATGATCTGATTAAGTTTGTATAACACAAGGTGTAGAGACGATCTAGTGTGGGTCGCGATTCTTCTATTGCGGGTGACACTGGACCGATCCGTGTGGAGAACAATGGGGGATGCCTATGTCCAACAGTGGCTGAAATGATTAAGTCTGTGTAACGCTACACTTTGGAATTTTTCTAATCGTGTTTTTCTTTTAAATCTTCTATAATGTGGTGTTATACTTTTTGTAGCGACGTGGCGCCTAATGATTCATTGGGCCAAAAGTGTTTGACACAGAAAAAATACTTCGCCCGAGTTAATTTGTTTTGCTGATGTTTGTATTTGGTTTCAGTTGTTTTAAGAAAAATTAATTGAGCGTAATTTTTCATTCAAGGTTTGGTTAAAAAGCGTTGACAACACAAGAATGATGTCACGACGTGATTGACATTAGTATTTTTTTTAATGATAATGGTATGTATATATACCATTTATCATTAAAAAAACTTTTTATGAAGTGTTTTTTTACGAGATGCCCAGCCCATCTCGTAAGCTGTATAAATAAAACTTTGCCTGAAGTATCTGAATATTTGCCACTATTTACCACCAATTAGTAAACGAAATTGATAAGAACCAAAATAGCTACTGTTCAAAATACTTCGACACATGCAAAATCAGTAATGAATCAGAAAAAGGATTAAAAATAACATTAAAACACTATAAACAAAAGCAAAAGAGTAAGCAACACTACCGAAATAAAAGGTCACTCGCAAATTTTCTTCAACTAATAAAATGCACCATTAAGTATTTTATTTGCTGCAAGTTCCACAAGCAAACTAGTTGAATATAAGGAATTCACGAAACCATTTTTGAACAAATGAATGGAACGAAACTGTGCCAAGGAACAGTAAAAGAATCTTGTGATAAATTTAACTTGTTATTTTTAATTCTTCGGGCGTTTATGAAATATTTTGTTTGACTTTTCTAATTTTACGGCACGTATTTTTTTTGCATTTAAGATCGTTAATTTTTTGGTTCGGCGTCTAGTATATTGTGTACTTATGCTTAATTTAATGTATCATTTTATTTATTTTAAAAACAAATTCTCATATCCTTATTTTAACAAAAATATTGTACTAAATATTAACATAACAACAGACCCCCCGTCTCTTATTATAAAACTAGTCGTGATTAAAGGTTAGCAGCGTACTTGTGACTCAACTAGTGTTGCAGGTATCAATGGGCGGGGGCAATTGTTAACCATCGGATGATCCGTGCTCGTCTGCCACCTATCACATAAAAAAATGAATCGAAACTTCACAGCCGCCCGCATAAAATAAAAAAAAATACGTAAATATGGACCAATAAAATCGCTAGGTTTAACGTATGTACGTCAATGGCAACCTCTACCTCTACCTCTCGACCTCTCAGAAATTAGATTATTTCCCGGCCAACTCCGTCACAACACAGTAAAGCTTTTACTATTGACAGATGATGTGGGACCGACGGCTTACCGATTCCGTTGGACCTTATTAATAAGGCTGCCTTGTTTGATCTGCTGATTACTCGACCTCAAAGGTGAAGCTGATTTAGGCTATGATTGAAATACCTTCGTCAATACGGTATTTGACAATTTTATGAATGTAATCAAAAGTCCTCTCAAGTATAAAATATAAAATATTTGAAATAATTATTTAACTCTCATACGCACACACACACGCACACAAAACACTTCATATATGGATCGGAATCCGTAGGTATTTAACTAGTAGCGCTTTGTCTTGGAAACACAAATATAATACTTAAATACACATAATAACACCCAGACACAGAACAAACACAAGACTTTATCACACGCACGTTTGTCCATGGTTCATTAACTTCTATTTGTCCCATAAAACTTAGCATGATGGGATTTATGTAAATAAATTGTGATAAAGGTTACCTACTACTAGTTGAAAGGTTAAGAATTTTGCTTTACTGGGGTTTATTTTGATTATAAAATATTATTATTATCATGCAAAATAAATCATTTACCTGCCGTGTTTTTAAAATGTTCATGTAGTTAATTTTGATGTTTGGGTATATTTTAATATTGTTTGTAATCAATCGACGATCAATCGTTTGGTCTCGACCATTCGATTCGATCGAGGGCATCAGTCAACGTCGATGTAGTTTGAAGACTAATCTGGTAGGTTATATTCAATCCTTCAGTTTACTTAGTAGAAGACTAGCAGACTACCGACAGAGCAATCTGCAAAATTTAATAACTTAGTGCCATCGACACGGGAAGAAAAAATAATATTATGTACACATCAAAGTATACAAAAACTGTCAAATTTCTTATCTATTGTCATGCACACTAGGTTGAATATCAATTGAGGAAATTTGACAGGTTGTGGTAACCCGATGTGTGGCTGACTGTACACCGTTCGACTATCTAATCGATTTCATATCATTGGTCCGGTAACACTCTAAGGTAGTATTTGGTCCGTAAATTATTTTACCTCAAAGACCGAGTCAATTTCGGCTATCATTAGAACCAGGGTTGTTTTGATAGGGCTACCCACCTTCATCAAATTTGAATAACAGGTCACTTGTTAAAATATCAATGGCGATCAAGAAACCCCTTTTGTACAATTTGACGTGGGTACCTACCTACTTGTATAAACCTTACTTTTGCATCTGTATGTACGTTTGATATAGTAGTATTTGTATAAGGTATCAATTTCCGCAGTGGTACAGTCAGCGACACATAAAAGGGTACAAAACTGTCGAATTTCTTCAATCGACTCTCATCTTACTGTCAAACACATTAGGTTGAAAGTCAATTGGGAAAATTTGACAGGTTGTGGTAACCTGATGTGTAACTGTCTGTAATTATTTCCGACATGATTGAAATCTTTAAGAAACGAGTCTGTACTTCCCTAAAATGTCAGCAACGCATCTGCACTCTTTCTGTAGCGCTACCATGAGTTGACGTCGAAAACTGACATAACATAAACTATTGATCTGTCTCTTTCAAATGCATCACAATGAAAGAGACAAAGCGATAGTTTTCGATAGCGAGGATAGTATTTCAAACTCATGGTAGTGCTACTGGTGTAGCTGATGTCTATGGGTGGCGGTCATTACTTAACAACAGGTGATCCGCTTGTTTTTTTTGCCTCCCTATCTCGTAAAAAAAGAGATAGCTTTAAACAATAAGCAAGTTACCAGCGATACCAAGGTCGGCCTAAGTAGGCCACCTCAAGCGACTGGACGAGAATCGTCTCATGAAGAAAGCATACCAGAGCCGACCGATGGGCAAACTAAAGAATAGAAAATAGTAAAGATTAGACCGCGACAAGGTAAATGTAGTGTTGGACGCCCTGCTACAAGATGGGATGACGACATTCGAAGGCTGGCTGGAGTGAGCTGGATGAGAGTGGCCGAAAATCGGGAGCGGTGGCTTGCATTGGGGGAGACCTATGTCCAGCAGTGGACGAGCGTGGGTTGATGATGATTGACAGATTATAATACATTGTATTCAATATTTGAGGTTCTAATTTAGTTTGAATTAATATACTTTTCCAATTTATACTAATTTATAACCAAGGGTAATAAAGACAGTTAATTTAAACGTTGTTTATGAAAACGAAGTTCACCTAAGCTTAGATTTACAAACACAACTTTCGGCGTCCATTAAGTTATTACTAAGCGACCAAGTAAGAACGTTGAATTTCGGTTTGCAATCTACAGCGTCTAATGAAGTTTTAATAATTCACAATGTTCCCAAACTGGTTCGAATAGGGCTGTCTGGCGCTAATAAACGGGCACATGATTAATTTGTAGCGTGTCCCAGTTGGTTAGTGTAGCGTTAGTTGGAAATGCAATGTGTTTCCTATACATTTTTCATGCAAGGTCTATAGGGGATCGTTATGAACGCGATTTATTGGGCCTCGTTTGGAAATTGGCTATTTATTGCTAGAATTAGTTGTAAACTCCACTAAACCACCATACTATTATTACACTGGCTGTACAAAAATAACTTGCCTATTTTAATTTATTTAAACTAACAGCCACGTTAACACTTTGAACGCCATGGGGGTCACCGGTGTCTAGTAATGTGGCAGTCAAAGGCTTAAATAAAATTAAAGACATTTTTATGTGGTGGTGATATCTGATGGCTAGGGATTGCTGCGGCCCATAGACACCCCTAACACCAATGGATTCACAAGTCCCAAGACTTTTGATGAGTGTACCTATTTATATTTATTTTCATTTGTTTATCCTGTGTTCAATAATGTGATTTTGCTTTCAGTGTTAGCTACAAATTTAAGATGTCCATAACATTGGACAGAACTGATTTATTTTAATATTTTACAAAATACTAAATTTTTTTTTGACTGGCTTGTCATTCATATTTTTCTTTTTATTATAAGAAAACTGGTTACCAAAGAGGTTGAGCTATGAGAGCTTGTTTCCTTCCATAACCATGTCCTATGATAAGACATCGCCGCCAACCCTACTTCAAGACAAGCCGCAGTTCTCCCTAGTCTCTTTAAAATGTTAATTGGTGGACTTGATAAGCAGTTTAGATATTTAGAAGTTTGTTTTTGCGATGCCATTCGCTTTATTAAGCGGTGAATTTTGGAAGTGGCACTCGATCCGGCTCTGTACTTAATTAAAAAATATAAAAAGGTCACATAAGGTCACATTCGGTCTCTACTGAAAATCAGCGCTATGGCTCAGGCTATAGCTTAATGCTGAGTAGAGTCCAATTCGACACTTAGCCCAGATACTGTTTTATATGGAGATGAATGTGATGCTTCACGCCGATCTTCTGTGAGGCCGTGGCATCATTTTGAACGAGCCGACCCATTCAAGCCGAAGCTTGCCTCTCATACGGTTAAAGCTTCGAAAATGTTTGTCAGTTACGAGAATAGTTCGTTAGCTTAGAAAAATGTTGGTTAAGCTACATTATGTCGAGTAATGACGTGTATTTAACCTTACGCCCACATTGCGTATCAAACTTAGTACTGACATGTTTACCGTCCGTCACTTACTCCTACGTTGGAAAAGGTCAGTTATTTTTAGTAGTAGTACTTTCTAAGTAAATAGTCTTGTTTTACTAATTTTTTACCCAAATATCAAAAATATACTTAGACTTTTTTATTTACTTTTGTGATGGATGGGGCGGCACAGTCATGGAGACTGATCTGTGTGGAGAACATCGGGAAAAGTCTATGGCCAGTCATAAATTTTGCAAATTGACATCCGCTGTTGTAGTAGATGTCTATTGGCAATATTTTTTATTTACTTTTAGGTTACATTTTAATACTTATCTTAGTAGTTGTTAGTTAGACATAATTATGTAAATCAAATAAGCGAACATACTACGTAGGTAAACAAATAATAATATTATGGGAAATTACTTATTACGTTTTTATTTTAGAATACGGTTTTTTTGTGCAGGTAAGTGCCGTGAATTGATGCCTATAATATCAGAATCGTATAATCTTTTTAAGTTATAATAGAAATTAAATATAAAGGTTATTCTTCCCAAAGGTCTATACAAGCAAAGCCAAGGACGTCTATACGAAGACAAATATTAATAAGTCAGGTAAAGATCCACAAGGCAACTCGAAACTTAATAGACAAGTTCTAAGACAATAACAGGCCAAGTTATGTTCCTGTCAACATAATAAGGGCAGATACACTGGCGAGCACGACAAAGGTACAGTGTACCACACATCAGTTTACCACAACCTGCCAAATTTCCTCAATTGATATTCAACCTAATGTGTATGAAAGTAAGATGAGAGTCGATTGGAGAAAGTTTACTGTTTAATGACGTGTTGCTGTACAAACATAGTAAGTACGGCGATATTTAGAGGTACCCGTTTTGCACTTTGGGCCGTCCAACCTTCAAATGAGTCCGAGGAAATATGTATCTTTATCCCTTGTAGCGATTTTTTCCAGACTACCTTTAGGTAGATGAAACAGCGTGTGGGCAATGAGATAAGGCAGTGCAAAGAAATTGCTGAATGGAATGAGACTTGGCAGAAGAATAGATAGGTACTTATATCATGACATGACACGGAAACACTTATATCTGATTCATAATCATGTAATGTAAACTGACAGATGTCAATGACAAGTTTCTATGCATTTTGACATTTTGCATGTGTCAAATTGAGTGATAATGTATGGAGATGACACATTGACATCTGTCAGTTTACTTTACATGATTATGAATCAGAGTATAAGTATTATGTACATGATATAATAATACATACATATTATGTAGATTAATATCTTGCATTCATTGATGTTATTTTATGTCTTAAATATTATGCATTTACTTCGTAACATAGTCAATTAATAAATCAGAATTATTAGGTAATAATTATATGTTTATAATGTGATTTTGTTACTAATTAGTAAAATAATACTTGTAAGCCAATCTAAGTCGTTAACCAGATAACAAATAGCGTATTTCCTCGAAATTGAGCCCTTAATATATTTTTGGGACTTTGCGTAGGTGATGGATTTGTACCAGCACTTACCCTTGGATTAAATTGTTAATGTCAAGGACTCGAAGTGTAATTTGTAGAACATACAGAGTGTATCTGTGAACATTTACATCCATTTAACTACGTGTTTTATCAACTATTCTGAATAACATTTGTTCTATGACTTTTGGAAATTCGCATAACAAAAATATAGGCTTTCCATACAAAGTCAGTCACCGTGACATGGTCATTTTGTATGGGGAGTCGAATAAAATTTTGATGAATTTCGAAAAGTCATTGAATGAGTCATTTCCACTGGATAGTGTATATGTATACCTACAATATTGATGAGACTATCGTCAGCTCATGGCGAGTTAAGCACTTACGAAAGGGGTTCGGATGGTGTAAAATGGATAGCATATCTGCCCGGTCTGTAGAAGGTTGTGGGTTCGAGTCCCACCTGAAAGGATTTTTTTAAGTGCAATATTTACTTAAGATAAATAAATAAATAATTGCTATACCAAAAATAAAAATTAAGTCATTGAAAAAATGTCGTTCAAAATGCTTGTTAAAGCACGTGGTTAAAGGGATGTAACTGTTCACAGATACACTCTGTATTCACTGATAAACAACATTGATAAAATGACTTAATTCGTGATACACATATAGCGAGCTTCTAAGTACTTTTTTTTTGCTTCGTAAAGCAAAACGTTGCAGTATACCACATGCATAATTACCAAGGGAGAACCATGCTTTGGCATGAATGACACAAGACCAGCGTGAAGCAGCACCTGCGCTGTTTTCACCAAATGAGTGAGGGTACCGGAAGTCCAATGTGGTTAAATGGAAATGGAGTTAAAGGTTGGCAGCGCACTTGTGACTCCGCTGGTGTTGCAGATGTCTATGAGCGGCGCCAATCGCTTGCCAATAGGTCTGTCCGATTGTCTGTCATTTATCAAAAATAAAAGTTGTATGAAAAGCCGTTAAAATTCCGCCGCAGTATTAGCCAAAGTGGACGTATAACACTACTATGTACTCGTAATATTAGTTCTAGCAACTGCTTTGAACGTAATCGAGACTAATATGTAGAGTTGAGAGTAACACATTATAAGAACTTCGGCATAGAAACGATGTAGAAAAATAGTCAGCTTCTATGTCCCCTTGTCAAGTTGTGTACCCAGAACATTTTCTACAAAAATTCCAAACATTTATTTTAAGGAATCCTAAAGTGGTTTTTACACTAGGTTGCTACTCGGGCAAATATAGAGGGGAAATATGCATTATTCTGCCCTCTCGTGACGGGTACGTACCCAAGTTCTGGGCCAGAGGGGGGCAAATCAGATTTTATACAAGCTAGGTGCTTATAAAGAATAAAAATACTTAAAATAGGTATGTTTTTATATACCTTTTTTTTTGTTGACGCTGGGGAATGCCGCTGACCCGAAGTGGGCCAACGTGGTCTTGCGACTCCTTATGCATACCCTCCTGCCGGGGGGCAGGCGGGTTATGTCGGGCTCTCCTCCGGATGGGACCGGAGGCATACCGACTAAACCCCAGCGACGCTTCCTCATCGCCAGAGTGGGGAAGAGACATGAGGACGGGTTGAAGAACCTTACTTCACATCCCTAGGCGACGTTTTTATATACCTACATAAATTCTTTAACTACCTAGGTATTTTTTGTGATAGGTGGTAGATAAGCAGACAAATCATCTGATGGTAAGCGATAGATACCTGCAACACAAGTAGAGTACAAGTGCGCTAGTGCGCTGCCAACCTTTGACCTCTTCCCCCCCCCCCCCAAATGTTTTTTTTTTCATTTCTTCTGATAAAAGTACTAGATAAGTTAGATTAGTAGGGATGTGAACATGATCCAGGGGAGGGCTCTATCCCTTATCTTTTTTGGTATGATAGAATTAAGGAAAGGAGAACGCAACTTTTTCATACATTTGTGGGCTTAAGTGTTATACAAATTTAAGATGCCTTATTTTGAAAGATTCATAATAACAATTCGCCACAAAAATTTTGGGAAAAATAGGCAATCCAGGAATCGAGATATTTAAATTAATAGATCTGTCTCAACTTATATAACCCTACCTATTAGTGGACATCCAGTTGCCCGCATCGCTTCAGTCGCGCGGTTTGCTAGCTAATGTAAAATCCTTCCAAGGCAGATCCCACTTCATAAATATTCCCGGGACCACGTCACGCCGACCCGCGGGGGCGGCACTCGGATTTTACCAATATTTTGCCAATATTTCAAAGGGGTATAAAGTGCTGACATCATAGAAAAACGTGGACAAAATTTAATCTTCAACCTAAAATTCTGCGGGCGTCATAGCTCCGATTTGAAAAATTGTTGTACTCGTAGCATGTGCACCCATATATTCTTTTTTAATGTAATTTTCCAGCAAATTGAAGTGCACTTAGTATGTCTAATTTTATCATCATCCTCAGCTTGGCCACTTTACATAGTCCACTCTTTGGGTATACTTATCTAGTAGGATTGCCTAGGTATGTAGGTACGTACAGCGCATGAAACAAAATGTAAACATCTCGACTCTTATGCCAGAACAATAAGGTTCATATCTGTATGGGGTTGTATATTTATTAGGGCACGTGGCTTTACACTCGGACCATTATCAATGTTTTAGTGAAGTCTAGTGCTGTCTGATCTACACAACCTTAGACAGGATAACCATAATTATCAATTGGAGTTAACAAAATCAGAGTAAATTTTTTGGAATCATTATTTCTCAAAGTGGCGTTCCCTTGTTTCGGAGGCCAAGACTCGTTTCGGGTCACTGAGCCAGTGAAGTAAGTAAGTTAATATAATGGTACATATAAGTAGATGCATGAAACATTTAGAGAATCCACGTAATAGAAGTAGGTTTCACTTTAACATATTAAAAGTTCAAAGATTTATCGACTAAAGCTACAGTCGCTCTTTATTAATATTAAATTTAATTCTAAAAAGCCTTAAGCTTAAACGAAATCAAAGCTGAAGCCCAAACAACGCCCACAA
Source organism: Cnaphalocrocis medinalis (assembly GCA_014851415.1). Lineage (NCBI taxonomy): Eukaryota > Metazoa > Arthropoda > Insecta > Lepidoptera > Crambidae > Cnaphalocrocis > Cnaphalocrocis medinalis. The sequence goes on from CM026284.1 coordinate 2,930,490, forward strand.
AGCAATATTCAATATTAAATGAACACAAAACTGCTAAGTAAAGGCTAAAGTTTCAATAAAATAATGCTATTGGAATTTTGAGGCAACAGACTTAGGAGAAACCAAGTTGAGTTGTGATAGAGGTTTAACAAGCCGATTTCTGTCTAGAAATAATGTCTATCGTTAATATTTGGTGACTTAGCGGTGTAGTTTCTAGCTGTTTTTGTCACAAACAGGGCTGTGTGTAGATGGCGGAAAAACTCCAGCCAAAACTGAGGTAGGTCCATTTTTGCAGTAATCGTGGTTGAATGATGCTATAAGATTAACCAGGACACCCATTTGTTCATAGGGAGCGGTTATAGTTTAGTGGCCTGCGTTCTTATTTTGTAAGAAGCTGGTTGCTGCTGGCCGAAAAACTGATACTTTGAGTATTTTTTGGTACCTAATATGTTACATTTTACCTTTTCCACAACTTTTGCTCCCCAGACTTCAAGTCAAAAAACAAAGTTGATTTGATGATAGAAGCCATAATATGACTTTACTTATAAGACTCTGGCCAGGGAAGTAAAAACTAGCTACACCATTGCAAATAACTTTTAATGTACAGACAATGATGTAAGAAGAACTCAAATTAATCACTTAATCCAAGTGAGAATCAGATGTTTATAAGATTATCTTCATCTCAGTCTCACGGCACTGAGACCTTTCGCAATTACTATTTGCATGGGTTTCGTTTAAACTAAAACATTTAACACACAGAGACTAAGTCTCAACTCCCTCATTACTTTCCGCAACTAAAGCGATATCCAGTAATAGCCAAATAAAACAGCTAACGCTAAAGGCTGAAGTTTTCAATGGAATCACGCCATCGGCCATTTTCAGGCCAATAAACGTAATCAGGCTGCAATACGTTTTACAGCGAACCGTTCAATTCGAGCGTTAGAAGTTGGACGGCGGGCGCCGTGACTGGAATCCGATGTACGTCTTTGAAAAGAGTTTTGGAGCGCCGAATGAGTATAAGGTTTAGTCATTTTGGTGTACAAATATGGTCTTGCGTATATATATTGCCCATGGAAAATGACTGAAGAAAAGAGTCAAAAGTACGCGAATGCTAACCTATAGGCAATATTGACGATCGTAATTAAAACTGCAAAATATTTGGGGCTGATAGTCACATCTCCAGACGTCGAAAATTAAAATAGCTTTTTAAATTTAGGTCCTAAGTTAGTTTAATGGGTTCGAATTCAAAGGTTAGAGAGCTGTTGTATGTACCTCACTTCACCTTTATCTTATGTAGGTACATAGACCGTGCTTTATACATAAAGACACGACGATCATATCTTTGGAGTTTTGAACACAACCCGGTAATGACACGCTGAGACAAAATTACAAATGTTGGAAAAAATGTTTCGCAGGAAATGTCCAGAAAATAAAGAAAGCACTTAAATCAATGTCCACAAGTATTAATATCGTATTCCCCTGCGTTTCAGGCCAGAAAATAACAGTTTACTCGCTTCGACTGTAATTAAAAGGCTGAAAATTGATAACCCCATATTTTACCATCGCCGTACATTTTGCCCATGGAAGCTCGCTGGAAAATTTTAAATTTTTCAACGCGGGATGCACACGGAGTGCAATTCATTCGAGACAACTTGATCACATGCTGTATATCACTTAGAGTAATTTCATTGTCCCTTTTTAAGTAATAATTAACTGTACGGAATAAATGAAATTGTCCAATGATTGTACAGACAGCACGTATAGGGTTTTTACAAAGTATCCATTTTCTTCATGTCAATTGATATTGACCCAAAAATCCGCACGGGCTGAATTTTATTCCATGGTATAGGCCTCCATATTGCTGTAAGTTTCATATAAACATAATATTTGTAATTTAATCTTATGAGCTGTGGATTTTGAATTAATAAAAAAAAATAAAAAACATAAAATATATGTGTCATCGTAAGATAGGCCAAAATGCAAGTTGATCGACTTCCGTAAATTACAAATAGCGCTAAGTTTTATTTTCGAAAATAGATTAGACGCACTGTGTGATGTTTTGGGATTGGGATACATAAATTTAAATCTCAAGTTAAATCCTATTTGATGGCAAATGCCTATTATACAATTGAAGAATACCTAAATGACAAGAATTTGTGGAAATGATAAACTGTTTACCTACACAGTGTTATGTATTATGAAATTTAAATTTTATTTAATTCTTTATAAATTTTATGATAACCAATTTGAAAGATAGAGTTCTGCTGAGTTTCTTGCTGATTGAAATTGACCTTCCGAATCAACAGTAGATTATAAAATTTGACATTCATAAATGTTCTGTAAAGGACTTAAATTGAATGAAGAGATTTTAATTTGATGTGACGTAGCCTATTTTAAAAAAATAAACCTAACACTGTTTAAATAATTATCTCTCACAATCTAGGGAGGCTTCGATCTGTTTCACTTCCACTGTTTTTTATGGTGTTGTATCTTCACATCTGTGTGGCCTTCCTTTTTCAAGCCACATAGTCTCTACTTTCTGTATTATTTCTCGGTATTTCAGTTTTAGTCTTTGTTATTTTATGAAATTGTTATTTGCAACACTGAGATGAGGTTATGCGCAGTCATTTCATAGTAATCTAGTTGTGCTTCGCTATAATGCCCACCAAAGGCCATTACTACACATTGCTACACTGAGCTCGACGTGTTAGGCTAATTAGCTACACAGTCGTATTGTTACAGTACATACAACTGCAGTAAGATTATGTGACACTTTAGACAACAAAATGAACTTCCACCAATTTAAATTCTTATTATTAACGTCGTAACGCCCAGACAGCAGACACAATGGAAAATTGTTTATATGCCTTTTATAAGGCTTGTGGGCCTTACGACGTTAAAATACAATAAAAATGCCGAAGATAAGATTATAAATGGTCTAAATAAAAGTTAACGGCAATCTCCGAATACCAACCCTATACTAAGTTAATTTAGTGCCTACTTTCTTCGGTACATTTAATAAACGCCAAGTGTATCCAATGGATAATAGAGTTTATGACGTTAATTAAATCATAATACAATTAGGCAGCTATTTATAAACATAAAAATTGTGAGAAACTTACTCACGAATAGATTTGGCTGTAGGTTAATATTTAATTGTTTATTTATTGCCATGGAAGATTAAACTATTATAGTCAGATCAATTCGTAAATGTTTTTCTTTATAATTGAAACGACTCATCTTAACCAAGTTTTACAAAAATTGTATCTCTTCAAAACAATACTTCGAGATGAATTTTTCTCGAACTTGCTTCACTCTTGTTGACTTAACTGTGCTAAGAGAGAACCAGTAAGACTAACAATAACGCTGACGATGTGATGTTCTTAGCGAATACAGTGATTAAAACTACAGAAACTAGTATCCATGAAGTGTATTTTCTAGGAAAACTTGTAACAAAGACTGTATAAGTTCGCGTGCGTGTACTCAAATTATCTCTTTTATTTTTAGCATATTAAATAAGATAAAATGATAAGTAGGTATAAATATAATTTAGTATCAGTAAGACAGCATTGGTCGCAAAATATTAGAAAAAAACATAATATATTTGTGTCATAGTATCAAAACCTACCTGAATTCTACTCAAATAATAATATAGTTTATGTATATCGGAAATAGATAACTCACCCAGACACCGGGCATACTCAAGAGTTGGTGGACTTGTGCACACAACAAACAACCTTCCACCCCGCCGTCCATACCTATAAACATCCGAAATATGTAGCGAATCTTATTACATCAGCATAGAGATCAATAACAGTCGAAAACATGCTTAAACTTTTGTTGATGACCGTACTTTCATAAAGTGTTCCCGCTTTTTCATCAGATTTAAACGTGTCAAACTTTTCGTATTTTTGTTGTGATAAAATATTCCGAAGAATACATTATGTATAAAGATTATTAATGAGTATTCGGAGTTGGGGAGGCGGGTTCGTTGAACGCGACTATTTCAGTACCTGAGATATCGCTTGGATCACGATCGCCTGGAGTATGTCGGATCTAGTGATGTGTATTATCGATAGGTAAAAAAGTGTAAAAACTGCCATCGATATAAAATGTCATCAACTCTTTTTATTGCTATCGATTATTTTCATTGCACAAAGGGTTACAGAATTGAAAATGAGTATTTTGTATTAGTTCTACCAACGACGTATACTATAGAACAACCCTATGAAAAATTCAGTCACATGCCTTAAAAACCTTACATAAGCTTAAGCAGATCCCTTTGGTCTTCTGTCAACTTTTTAACATCTGTCAACAACTTTATGACCTAGAGGTTATAATTTTTGAAAACCGAACCTATCTTTGACTTTTCTGCTTTATCAAAGGTTGACTGGAAAATAATGCCTCTAGCACAGATTATAATATGCAGAAAAAAAGCCAATGGTACGGTGTAAGTTGTGGTATCAGTTCGGTTCTGACAGTTGCTCACCAACTTTGTTCGATATCCAAAATACTAGGGGCTCAATGTAATGTCGCTTACATCGATAAAATCCATAAGTAGGTACAAAATTAATCAGACGGCAACACTATTCAAAACGACCGATGATAGATCACGTGAATATGAAACGATGCACTTTGCGTTGATAGCTCTGTGGTTTGCGATGAATTATTCTTGTAGACCATCCCGTGGTTTGTCTGTTGATGGCTGTATAACGAGTTATGTGTGGAGTGGAATATGATAACCACTGATCGAATAGAGATAGATAGATATATATTCTTTATTGCACAGAAATTATATATATTATTTTTATACATGAGAGAACAACAGTAGTAAACAGTACAATAACGCGGTCTTATTGCTTGTAACGATTTCTTTCAGACAACCTTTAGGTAGAGGAAAGAAAAACAGCATGTTAGACGACATCTTTACTGGACCGACGGCGCAATTCATCCATTTAAACATTCACCATGTAGTTTAGTTTTAAAATCTGGCATTAGGTAGGTAAAGGCTTCGTTGACCACCTTTGAGTAAAGTTAGAAGTAATTCACTCTTTAATTAAAGTGGGTTCGGTTAATTGGCCTCTAGTCGTCGGCCTAGTTTAATTTGAATATTTTTTCCAATACAGATACCAGGGCCAATTTTCTCCGAACCAACTTTATTTGACAAGTAAATTACTTGATACTTTACTCGTAGGTGGTGAACGAGGCCTTAATACTTATTGTGCTGTGTCTGGATAGTGTCTAACCAATGGGGGCTATCGTGTGGGAAAAATAGATGGCGTACTGGTAGACTGAAGTCCAACTTATGAATTTTCGTTGTTCGCCCGAAGTGCGAAAAATTCGATTCCCGGTCAAGTCAATTTAGGAAATGACATGCCAATTTTCCAAAAACGGCGATAAGAAGCATAGGTATACGCTGTTATTAGCCGAGTGAGTGAGGGTACCGGTGGCTTAATTTGGAGGGAAAGAGAAAAGTTTGCCAGCGCACTGGGGACTATACTAGAGTGGGTAGCCATGAAAAAAAAAACAGCTGACTAAATCACGATTTATTTTGTTGCAGGTACAAGAAAAGTGAAATGTCGTGACATCAAGCTACGATGACAGTTTAGTGTTGTGCGACTACCGACATGGCGCGGTTGCTCCTAGCGCTCCTAATACCGGCGCTGGTCGCCGCGGCGCCCGCCCCAGACTCGGACGCGTGTAACCCGGACAAGATGACCGTTTACCGGATGGTGCTGCACACCTACTGGACGAGGGAGAAGTTCCCGAAGCATTATCCGGATTGGAGACCGCCTGCGCAGTGGTCGAAAGTTTACGGTGAGTTCGTATGTTTATTTTATCTGTTCCCTCTACTTGTTGCCAGTCACCGGCCTGAAGTTCTCGCAGATCATTTTCAAAGACGTAGACGTACTTATAGTTTCGAGGATCGACCGAAGTGTCGTTCTCTTGTTTCGGAGGCCAAGACTCGTTTCGAGTCGCTGAGCCAGTGAAGTAAGTAACCGTTTCCACAAACTAATTACACACAGAAGTTAGACTTTGACCCGATTTTGAATTTAGAAGAGTTCGTTGACATATGCTAGGGTTGTTGCCCGGCATGAGTACATAAGCGCGCGGCCTCTACCATAGACCTCGACAGTTTGACAATCTTATGTCATAAGTCAGGATTAATGTGGTCGAAAAGGCGTTTTTGCCCGTTAGTGCGCATGCGTGAGTACACGACATATTTTTAGCGCTTAGTGGACAGTCAGCCTTCTGTGTCAATATGTATTTTGTGCCGTTTCCTCTGCTTTAAAATATGGATTTCTTCAAACGAAGCTTGAAGAAGCATTACGTATCATATGCGGACGATACTTTAAGCTACAAATACAGCAGTAGCAGTTCTACAGTTACTACGAGTATACTACTACCAAGTGGGCTTTGGAATCAAAACTACTAAATGTATGGAACGATAAAATTTTGTAGCCTATTGTTTCCAAGATTTACTGGGCGCACCTACACGTAACTATTGCCATGAAGTCATCCGCGAACTCTGGTCTAGTTGTCGGATGAAGTGGTTAAGAGTTTAATAGTATAATTGGGTTTAGAACATTCGACATACATCGCTGAGCAATAATTGTGGCGGCCAATTTTAGATTATCCATCCAAACTAAGTTTTAAGTCGTAAATTCTGTAGACATCGAGATTCCTTAATCTACTAACCTAAGAAGTTAAAACACAGGCGCGATACAATCGGCACCCAGCGCCATCTGTTGGTACAGACTAGCACTAATGTCCCGAAATGAAGTTTAGTGAGGGCGGACCACTAAATACTTAGTCTTTTACACCTACTATCATTGATCGGTTGGTATACCAAGTTAACTTTGGGGCTACTCCTTTCTTCTCCTCATCCGGTTCACTCTTGGCAGAGTGGTCGTGATCGTCATGTACTCGTAATAGTCTGGGTAGGGGTAGTTGTAATGTGTGTCACTAGGATCCGCCACCGCTGCCTGCTCGAGGTCATCAACTCGTTGACTGAGTCCCCAATGGCAGACTTGATTTGGTCAGTCCAATGCATAATGAGTGGAGACTGCGACTCAGTAAGCGTAGTGTTGGACGCCCTTTGACAAGATGGGATGATGACATTCGAAGGCTGGCTGGAGTGGGCTAGATGAGAGTGACCGAAAATCGGGAGCAGTGGCGTGCATTAGGGGAGACCTATGTCTAGCAGTGGACGAGTGTGGGTCGTTGTAAATGCCATAGCATTTTTCCAGACCATTGTCTGATATTTTTCTCTTCCACTAAGTGAACCACCAAACTCAATAGAAAATAACAAAAAATAATCATAATTGCAAAGGTGCTTACGCCAAAGTGCTCGAAAGTTGGGCCCGGCGAATAAATTTTCACCATTGTGTGAATTAACTCACAATACTTGTAGCAGCAATGAATAAATTGTTTTGGCATAAATTTACATTCCCGCGTTTTAACTAGTTGCGAGGAAACTTTCGTTCAACTTCGTAATTTGTCGATGAATTTGCAGCAGAAAATATCGGAGGCAGTTTATGACCGTAGTTGGAATAATGAGTTTTCTTCTCTTTGTTTTATTGAACAATTTCATACCAATAAATTTCAAACAATTATATGTATAAATACTAACTCTAAATAAAGAGGTAAATATTGAGGGCATCGATTAAGCAGATAAATAAGACGGACTAGATTAACCAAAAAAGCGAGGTTTGCGCGAAGTAATCGACACACAGCCATCTATTGGTTAATTATTTAATTTATGAAGTCCCAAAACGCAGTGACGGCAGGCTTTTGTTGACAGTATGCTATAACATTAAAACCTCTACTAGTATCACGTTATAAGCTAGATACTTCATTGACGAAGCAACTAACCTGGTAAGACTTGGTTTAAAACGAATGCTGTCACTCTTATTTTTCTATTTTTATTAAAATAACGACATCATTTTTAATCCATGCTTTAGTCTCCGTTTTATATTGTAAAAGAAAAGAACTACACTAAATGGTGTGTTTAATACAAAATTAGCACACAAAACAACACTAGATAAGATGTCCAATAACAAGTACTAGGTTACGCAGCCGGTAGTAGGACATCAAAGCTGTCCCGATTAGCAAGTTCACCATCAAAATTCAGAGTGCGATTGTTCGCAGAAATCGAATGCCACGGACAAACCGCAATGGCGGAATGACTCATGAATCATGATACATTTCGCAGTCGCCACCCGATAAAGCGCTCAGAGAGAATAATAGAAGTCAATGACTTTGATACTGGACTGGGGACTGGACGTTCCTGTAGGTAGGTACTATTATAAGTACCTACCTACAGGAACGAACGATAAGTAACTTATAACAACATGATAGTCTTAGCCCTAGTGTGAGACCCGCCAAAAAATTTTAAAAAACTCTAATGTTTATTGTTATTAAATAATTTTGTATTTGTACACTAGATCGCCAGATATTAGGCGCCCGGGTTAGATTGTACAGTCAACTTGAGGACTTAGGACTTATATATTTTCTTATGTCATTAAAAAAATCGAAACGCATGTGCTTACATAAGTTCAGTTTAGACGAAATCTAGACACGCGGGATCGTACAAATACTTCATATAACCGGGACTAAACGCCATCGTAAATCGTAAATCATAAATCGTGTCAAGCCATGATAAAAAAATTGGCGACTAAGCGAAAACAGGGTATATTACCCTTGTTCGCTTAGTCGCCAATTTTTTTTTGCTAATTTATATTATAATGTACGAATTATTATACAACTAAAAATAGCATCCAACCGCATTAATATAATTCGTGAATGAGAATTAGCCAAGTAGGTGTCACCATTGTTCTTAGCACCTACTTAGTTAGATATCATTTCTTTTGACGATGAACTCTACAAACAAAACTTTTTTACCTTGGCTACCATTTCACATTTATGTTTTTAAAGGGATAATAGATTTTCATCATACTTCATGTTCAATGGGACCGATCCGAGTCGCTGGCGTTTGATAATGACCTGCAAAGGGACAGCCATTACACTAATTAGTCGGTGCACTCCGGATATGGAGCGCTACAATTAATTGAATGATTGCACCAATTACTGTAGAGGCTCGACGAACAAATTGACTATTGTAGAAGAATGAATGAATGCGTAGAGGCACATTGTTCGTCTAATGACTCCGTGGGATGTTTTAAGGTACGTTTCGATTTGAACTGACACCGGACAGTTTTGTACAGAAATGTACACAACAGTCACAGTGTACAAATTTCAAACTGTAAAATTTCCTTAGTTGATACAAAGTTGATATTGACCATAACAAGTTCTCAACTATAACTGCCTCGAGGCAGTACTACAGTTTGTAGTCAAAATCAAGAATGAACCTTTTATGGGGCTATATCTATGAAACTAGCGCCGCTAAGCAATTTACACTGATTGTGGCGACAATATGATATTTTTTAAGAAAGAAAAGCTATACAAGCTTAGATGCAAGTAAATTAAATTTTGCAAGAGGCAATACAATAATTATAACACGCGACAAGTAATGATTTTTTTCTTCCTTAACGTCGAAACGCCCAGACTGCAGACATAATGGAAATCAATTGTTTTATGCCTTTTAAAAGGCTTATGGGCCTTACGACCTTAAACCTTGTCTGAAAAATAACAACGAAAACTTTTTTCTTATTACCAATGTAGAAAGGTACATTTTTACATAATTTGAGAAGTTACCACGATTGATTAAAAAGCAAATTAATATAATTGATTTATTCCGCAAAGTGTTCATAGAACATAGATTATGGGCGAATGTATAACTTCAGTGCGTCTGAGTGTAGTTCATAACTATGTAACCTATCATTTCACAGTCCATACGGCATCTTCCAAACCTTCCACGATAAAAGCCACCTGTCAGCAAGCGATGAACTATTACCGCCACAATGTGCCGAGATGATTTATGCCGCATAAACTATCGCAATGTATTGTAGTTCTATTACAACATGTATCATAATTCGAAGATCGCAGAGCGATGGAATAGTGAATAAGAACTCTTGATAATGTAATTGCATAAAAAACACTGTACAGTGTACAGCTAGCAGCAAAAGTCACTATAAACTGTATGGTCGACTGTCATGATAGCATTTATGAGCTCTGAACGAGTCACAGATATCTTATCTTAGTAGTCGATATTCATTTATATTTTGACTTATAACTAAGTCATGGTGGTAGTAACACATACATGTTAAAAACACTCAGATTTTAAGACATGTTTGACGAAATGAACGTATACGTGAAAATATCAACTTCGTTATCTCCCTGTCCTGTTCTCAGATTATCTGGGGTCGGCGCAGTACGTTTTCTTCTTCCATTCGTCCCTGTCATTCGTCATCGTATCATCCACTCCCTTTTCAGCCATGTCATTCTTCACACAATCCATCCATCTCTAAAAAAAATTACAACTTATGTCAATAATAATAATTTTCGACGATCAAAGTGTTCATGTTTTCTTGGACACTTTGCCCGCTCAGGTATATTTGCTACTGATTGTGCAGTGTAGACAACAGTAATCATTTTTTTTAAAGACCCAAGAAGCTTGAGGCGTAAGTATTATCTATTATTGTAACAGCCGAAGAGTTCATAAAATAGTACAAAAACGTCACATCTGAAATACCGAACGCTAAAATACAGAGAGCAATGATAAAAATCTGACATTAATAAAACTACATCAAAGTCGTTGAGGAAAGTTCTGAGAGATCAAGTTGGGACGCGCCTCTCAAACTTATTTTGAGGAGTACTATTTTAAAGTTGAAAAGTTAATTTTAGATCAGAAGGTGTACAATTTTCAGACAAGTCAAGTAAGAGTCGCAGATAGTATTTATGAGATAAAATCCTAAAAAAAATGGTAAAAAAACACAAAAAGGAACTCAAGACGTAAAACAAGAATTTCGTAAAAAAAAAATAGATAGTTCTGTACTTCTTTTGGTAAAAGAGTACACAAACTCATTAATATACAATCTCTGATATGATGGGTATTTCTATTTTACATTGCAGTGATTTTCTATTATTTGTACCAGAAAACGACTCCAATTTAAAGAAATTGTAGCCAAAATGGCATTGGAAGACGAATCCATTAAAATAAAATAGCGCTTTATTGGGAATAAGGATTGGCGCATTTCGATACCTTAAAATCTCAAGGGCGTATCACAAATCATCACTTTTCAGGAGAGCCGAAACAAAAAAAAAAATCTAAGAATTAAATCATAACTTTAAACTAATTTAATGCCATATAAATGAAATTTGGATGTAATTATCGAGTATCGAGAGCTTTATAACACAGTTATATGTATTCAAAATACAACCAATGTTTGCCAAACTGATTTGTGATTTACGCCAAAAAAATATGACAACTTGGCATTTACGACCTAAAAAAAAGGCTGTTCTGCAATAAGTTATGGTATAATGGCGTTTACGACTTGAAAAAAAGTATTCTGCTCTATGCTATGGTGTAACAGCCTAGTTAACTTATAGAAAATGCATTTTAAAAAGCTATTTTCGGTTTTTTATAAGTAAAAAACACTTCGAGGAAGATACAAATTAAGAGACAAATACGGGTAGTTTCATTATTACAAAATTTATAGCAAGTACAGAAATGAAAACGATTTTATTATTTCAATTATACAAACGCAATCATTTTAGTTTGAAATTCAAACGAAAGTTATTGATTTCTATAATTTTGTTTTGTTTTTAAATTAGTATAAATAATATCTGCATCGACAGGACTTTTACTTAGAGCTTAAATTTTAATAAGTCTTCTACCAGTACTGTGCAAAGAAGTAAAACAAACGTTTATTTTTAAAAATGTTAAAGCTAGGATTGATCTACATAAGATTTAAGCGCTAGCAAAACTCCCGCCACTTTGTTTATGTTTCAGGTTTTGCGTGCTATTAACAATCTTTAATAGGAGTACTGTTGGGCAAAAGAAATAAAAGACGTCAACTTCACTATATTAACAAGAATTTAATCACAGACATCGATACAATTCGGTTCGACGAGGGGAAATGAGTGGTAAATTCTGCTCATTTTCGTATTTCCTCATTTTCGTCTAGGATACTGACACTAGAGTAATTCTTCTTACGTATGGGTAGTAAAAGTACTTGCTAATTGCATGTCTGAGCGTTTTTATTTTAGAATTTATAGAAACCGGACTAAACGCGATATTCATAATGCAGTATTACTACCACTTACTTTATTTATTTTGTTTAAATGCTTAAAGTAACTCGAGTCGTAAACGCCACTGTTACACATATCTGTCCTATACGCCTCATTCGATAGTCAGCATTTTTCACATCATTATAATTTTAACTGGTGTATCGACCGAAACCTTAATAATGAATTTTTTAAAGGTATTTACGACCAAAATTCTTGCATTATCGACGGTAAACACGTGGGCTGTAATCACCACTTTTTTGCGAATTTTAAAACTTTGATAATACAGATCGATAGAGAAAAAAAAATGGAGTAAGATAGCATTCAAAAGTCATTTTGGCCAAAATGGTGATTACGCCCTTTGAGATTTAAGGTATCGATTTAGTAGTGACCCTGGCTCATACGCCCCGTGGCGTGGCCGTGGGTTCGCTCACCACCCTGGACAAACATTTGAATGATGAACACTTGTGTTTGTTCAGTATCTGGGGGTTATATTTGCAAATATTATATCTGTAACACAAGTGCTCTAGCGACTTAGTATAGATTCAGGTTAATGTATGAGATGTTGTATGCATTTGTATAAAAACTGTACCAGGGTCCTGGGGGTCTACTCCGCCAAACGATATCGAATTATTCGTAACGATACGTCAGTTCATACTAAAACCCTACTCTAACACAGCTTAAAATACGAATAATTGAATTTGACAGCTTCACAAAAATCGACGAACATTCCGACGACGTCTCTGATGGTATCGTCTCGAGATATCGAGATTTGACGTTTGTGAAGCTGTCAAATTCAATTATTCGTATTTTAAGCTGTGTTAGAGTAGGTTTTTTGTATGAACTGACATATCGTTACGAATAATTCGATATCGTTTGGCGGAGTAGACCCCCAGAGCATCCATACAATTTGGGACACCTTTCCTATTGATAAAAGTTTGAGCGCCACGACAACTCGGGAGTAGCCGCTACGCGCCCTACGCACGCTGGCACCTGGCGGGCTGCCAACGCGCCGAAATAGCCTATCGATAGAGGCAGGAAGCGGCCGGCTCTGACAACACTATTATGTTACGGGAAGTGTCTTCTCTGCTCTTTCGGGGGTATTTGGAAATGTTGGGAAAATGGGATGTTTACGGTACGGTCTTACCGCACATGCTACCATCAACATTTTCACATACCTAGTAGTACAGGCCGCGGCACGTAAGTTTAACGCTCAGCGTAAGTAGTGGGGATGTTTGCGCACTTGTAAAATAGTTCAGTTTATACTACAACTAGTAGCCTGCCCTCAGTTCGTTCCGTGACTTAGCCATAGGTTCCCAATATTTGCCAATATTACAACCTATGGCTAAGTCACGGATTTTCCATTACCGTAAGTGTCTCTTTATCAACTTGACATTGGCAGAATTGACTGCGTTCACTCGACGACGCATAACAGCCATAAAAAAAAGATTGTAAAGTTGCATTGTAAAGCAGCTGCTTGCACAGTTCGTAATTTTTCTTTTAGGAATTAATTTATTAGACGGTGACGGACGAGAACAAAGGCCTAACGCGCTTTCCAAAGCACTATAATATCAAAGTGCTTAAACCCCAAGTTCATTTGTATTGAAATACTAGGTATTTAACCTTTACAAAGTAATTCCGAAGTAGACGACATTCATCAAAATGTTTGTTTCATTAAATTGTAATTGGAAATGCCAATTTATGACGTTAAATAGTCGGTAATATAATTAATAGGCAAGATGAATTAGCTAAGATCTTAGAAAATGTAATGAAAGCTTTGAAGTTTTGTCCGGAAACCTCTCTGATATCTCTCGCTACGAAGTTAATTATACCTATATTATTACGTTCGGCAACTTAGGTCAATGGTCAGGTTTTTGGTCTCAATAATGAGTACCATATCTTAAATTAACTTCTCTCTGTATCGTCATGTCCTACGTTTTTGCATAGTATGTAACCACAGATCAAAATAATAAGTAAGTAACAAAGTTTTTACAAGACCTTTAGCGGAAAAGTGTAACCCTAAAGATGGCGTCTCATTTTAAGTTTAATTATTACAATATTGATGTTTCTTAAAAAAATCTCTTTTTTTATTTTGTGAATGTAACCAATGTCACTCAAAAACAATTCGACTTTGTAGGTATTGGTGATAGGTATAATTACTGAAATGTGGTTTTTTACAAAGATTTTCATTGGTTTTTTTAATGTTAGTACTTAAAATATTGCAAAAACGTAATTTTTTGTGTTGAAAATTTTATAGTTTTTTTTTAATAATAAATAAGAACGTAGTATTTTTCCTTAACTTTCTACTTAGTAAAGTTTTAATTTTGCTTTCGGCCATGTCGAGAAGTTTACCAAATCAACTTCTATTTTCATACCCTTCCAAAATTGCAAGCCATCATAACACATTTTCTTCGAAATAGGTGGTGCGACAAATAACGATATAATCGAATTATTTATTTCTCGCCGATTTATAGTCCGATAGCAAACAAAACTTGGCGTCATTCGGCTGGGCGAACAATCGTTCGATTGTGTAACTGACGTCCTTATTTTGATACTTCACTGATCTGTAGAATTACTTGAAGTGAGAAAACAGTTAATCGGAAAAGAACCAAAAGTGTTATTTATAACTACCCTATCCATTTTTTAAGAAAAAAAAATGGGGTGATCAGCGCAGTGTTTTCAAAACAAAGAAATAAATTAGAGATTTCTAAACTAAGTAAATTAAAAAGTTTTCCCTAACCTGTACCTGTAATATTTTTGAAAAATAAAACACTATCGATTCGGAATTCAAATACTTTGATTATATAATCAAAGTTCAAATACCCTACTTACTCATAAAACCGGTGAATTTCTATACGGATGAAACATTCAAAACAAGATGAGATACACTCTAACAAAGAAGAATTAAGATGATAGAGACCTGCCAAAAGAAGATTTAATAAAACATTATTCCAATACTACAAGTGCCTTAATCATAACGGCCAAAAACCTGCAAAAAATAATGATTTCAGTAAATAAATAAAAAATCCCATTACACAAATGAAACCACAGAAGAATTAACGTGAACGTCATTTATTCTGCCAAACTCAATTCGAGTAATAAACCTCCGCGAAAAATTATCTCGAACCAATCTGAGGAAGCACCCTCATTACAAGTTGTTTACCTACACGACACGTTCCAGTTACAAACTTATCGGCCGCATCTGAATGGTTGTTTACAGCGCCATCTTGTTTGTCGGCTGTAATAAATAGCCTCAGAACCTAGTTATGTCATGTACGAACAGTTACGTACGTTCTTGCGACTGGCTCGTTTGTCAACTTGATATCGTACCGCAAGTTTAGCGAAGGTAGGAACACTATTAGGTTGTTTGGCTGAGGCGTCATTTGTCCTTGTATTGACTTTGTTACCTAATGTTTTAGTATTGCCTAGTTTGTCAATATTCTACCAGCTTAGTAGTT
This sequence comes from Cnaphalocrocis medinalis, assembly GCA_014851415.1. Lineage (NCBI taxonomy): Eukaryota > Metazoa > Arthropoda > Insecta > Lepidoptera > Crambidae > Cnaphalocrocis > Cnaphalocrocis medinalis. Next base: position 2,946,116 of record CM026284.1, read on the forward strand.
TGCGACCCGGCTTTAATTATAGTCTATCTGCTTTATTGTACTGTTCGTTCTTATTTGTTTAATTGTAGGTAGGTATTATACGTTTATTTTTTTTCTGTTTATTGAATACCTATGTATCACTGTCCGTAACATCAGTAGATAGAAAAAACTAATTTCTAGAAATATTATTAATTCTTTTATGATTTAGTATCTTTTGTGAAGTTCTGAATCATCCTATGCCACGCGATTCAACTCGGCTTTTTTTCTTCTTTTCCAAACGCTCGCTCCTAACTTTTCGCATACTGTCGCTCTATCTAGCCCAGGGTTGACGTATAATAAGTTTGCCAAGACGTGGTCTCCACTTTAGTAGGTACACGTTTGTACTGTAGTATACTATATAATATAAATAAACCTACAGTTGCTATAGAGCTGGTTGCGTGCAGTAAGTCATCGTTGCAATTTCGCCACGTTATGCAGATTGAGCTAAATAGATTATACGCGGTCGATGGCTTAACTTGTCTTCGGAGCCGCGATGATAGCTGTATAAGTAGATGCCAAGTATTGAAATTGGAGTTAGATAATTCAGTTTGTATTGTTAAGGTAGGGCTCTAGTTCCCCGGTCTTAGTGTTTCAGTTGCTAATTAGGGACCCAATAAGTATCGAATCGCTTGTAAACATTTGTCTTCGATTTTTTTTTGGTTTTTTCATCTTATCCTCTATTGGCTGAAAAGATGATCAAACAGTAACAGAATATGAATCGAAGATTTTTAAAATGTTTATTTGTCTGCTTGTTCACGCTAATCTCAGAAAATACTGAACGGATTTCGAAAAAAAAACTTTTTAACCATTATAGCTGTGAAACCTAGGCGACAGTTAGGGGATTAATTTGAATTATGGAGTTTGAAAATCATTTCGAATTCCATGCGAGCGGAACTACGGGCGTTCTAAAGGCAATCAATAATTATCTATCTTTTTAACAACTTCTCTTCACATCACAACACGCACAAGTGCTTAAGCCAGGTACGGAGTCAGGTCAATGCATGAGATATTGTGTGAATATTTCCAAAATGGTTGACCCGATAATCCAGGTAAACGCGTCAACAGTTAAACAATTTACCCAGAACTCGACTTCATCGGGCGATCAATCGCGTCCATTCCCAAATCCCCGACACGGCGCGTCACGTCTGTCCCCAAACATCGCGGAGTCCGTGCCAAGCCGTGAGTAATCAAGAGGGAAGGGAAAAAATATCGATAATAAGAATGTCAGTTTTTAAAAATGAAAAATCCGATAGATGGATGAGTATGGACTCACGATGGTCTGGCAACAAGTGGATTGTACATTTTGATGATGTTAAGTACTTATCATGTCAAAATTATGAAGTTTCGTACAAAACAACCGATATCGTCACAGTTGGAACTGACGTCTACGTAACGCCATTTTTCGGTTTTTTTATTCACAACAACGATCATTTATTAAGCCTACTTATCATGTCAAAATTACGAAGTTTCGTACAAAACAACCGATATCGTCACAGTTGGAACTGACGTCTACGTAACGCCATTTTTCGGTTTTTTTATTCACAACAACGATCATTTATTAAACATAGTATCTCAATCTTCAATCATTCATTGAAGCCGAACGTGAATTGGGTTAGAAGTTTGTTTTTAAGCTTTTAGTGTTAGGCACGTTATATTACTGAAATAATACTACGCAGCATTCAGCAGTTTTTTTTTCATTCAAATATATTATAATCCTTCTATAGTAGGTAAGTTATGATTTCAAGTCTCACCACTCTAGTAACAAGCTGGCATACTCGTTTAATGTACATTATATTATGTTTTTTTTTTAGATTGTGAGATATTAATCAACCAAAAAATAATCGATACATCATAATACACACCTAGTAATTGGGGTACCAGCGTTTTGGTTCGCACTCTGATGTAACGCCAGGAATTTACTTTTATTATTAGGTGCTGATCGACTAAACGATCATCGATATATCATTGAGAATGTTGCATCCTTAGTAATCGGAGCGGCGCCCGCGCACGCTGACACATTGAAGCTGACGTAACGGCAGGAATCCTCTTTCGATTACGAGGTGTTGCTCAGAACAGGCCGATGAGTGATTCTAGTATTTTTGATGTGGCAATAACGATAAGATCGACGTAGAGCACGATGAAGCAATAGTGTTAGGTTAGAAACCTCGTAGTTGATGATAGAGCACAGAAAACTGTTGCTATAAAGCTTTGACCAAGGAGGAAACACGCTTTGATGAATGGGCCGGCTCAACCGGAGTGATACCATACCGGCGTAAAGCAGCGCCTGCGCTGTGTTTCGACGAGTGAGTGAGTGTAATTGGGGGGAAAGGGGGTGTGGGCGTCGGCAATCGCTAACCATCAGGTGATCCGTCTGCTCATCTGCCACCTACAACATAAATACAAAAAAAGAATTAATCAAAATGGTGGCCGCCATAAATGACCAAAAAATGGTGGTGTTTAGATTGCATTGATATGCCACTTAATAAAATGTTTTTTTTTTGGCTTCTAGAGGTATTATGAATATCTTTATTATATCTTTGGTAGGAGACAGTTATTTTAGCTCATGTCAAAATAAATGTTTTGATGAAAGTCAAGTTTCTCGCTTTTGTAATAACGTCCTCTAGTCGTAAATAAACGAGACAATAGGATGAAGAAGATCTGAATGCCACCCCTACTAAGGCTAGTAGCAGTTACTTCCAATCAAGTAAATAATATAGATAAAGAACTAATTTGCATCGAGTGAGAAATACTCTTGGACTGCAGTGCAGCAGTGATATAAGCATTTTATCACTGAATATTTTAAAACAATCATCATCAGCAACCCACGCTCGTCCACTGCTGGACATGGGTCTCCCCCAATGCACGCCACCGCTCCTGATTTTCGGCCACTCTCATCCAGCTCACTCCAGCCAGCCTTCGAATGTCGTCATCCCATCTTGTAGCAAGGTGTCCAACACTACGTTTACCGAGTCGCGGTCTCCACTCAAGGACTTTATGGCTCCAACGGTTGTCCGTTCTGCGGCTCATGTGACCAGCCTACTGCCACTTCAGTTTGCTAATTCAGTGGGCTATGTCATTTCGGTGGGCTATTTTAAAACAATACATAATAAAGAATATTTCAACCTCAACATTTGAGAATCTGAACATCGCAAAGTGCCAACATAATTATTAAAGCATCTGATGTAACATTGAAGTAACACGTCGTAAATATGAGAAAAAATAAAAACATGTGCTACCCTAATGTAGTCGATGGAAGGTATTCAAGTTTTATTTATTGAGCAATATTTTTATCCAGAGACAGTATTATCTTAGAAGGATTTTTCTTACTGTGAAAAAGGTGCTCACGTTCAAATATACTTATTCAATTGACGGCCTCGATGGCTCAGTGGCTTAAGGTATTCGCCTGAAGCGTGAAAGGTGCCGGGCTTGATTCCTGGTCAATTCCAATTTAGGAAACTACATTTTCTAAGTTTTCTTTGGTCCGGGTGTTGACAGTTAATTATCATCATCAGTACTCGTACTCATTGTCTCAGTACATGTCCAGTTTGAGACCAGATTGATTGGTGTGATTGTCTGTCGCATTTATTTTTCTAAATGTAGAAAGTAAACTCGCATAACAAGGCAAGTAACTGCCTTCTAACTAGGCAGTAGCTTGCACTGTCGACCCAGTCTCGTTCTTAAGTCCATCTTTTTGAAAGGCAGTAATTTTTGGGATTTACATTTTAATACCCATTCTAAATAAATATTATTTCCCAAGACTGTATTTCTTCTAATGCACTATTTCTATTGTGACACATCCAAAACAGCCAATGAAATTCGTTTTATGTTCAGCAGCATCATTCACAGTTAACGATGGCCATATCTTTTAGACGATTGCTTGAAGCAGTTCTCAAACTTTTCCGTTTTTGGCACCTATAAGGTAAAGAAAAAAGTAGAGTATCAGCCTAACTGTCCCACTGCAGGGCAGAGGCGTCCATCATAGAAATCAATTCATCGCTACTATGGATTAGGCTTAATCACTACGCTTGCCCAATGTGGATTGGTGATCACAAACCCGAGCTATGTTCGAAAAATTCGAAACATACTTTTGCTCGACCTGGGTAGCGAACTCGGGACCCGGAAATCATGGCCCGGTACTTAAACCACTAGACCAATGTGGCGTTACTTATAGGGTATTAAATTTTAATAAGTCGAAATTATCAAGTAGGTATCTACATTTTATGTAGTTTCTACTGCTGAAGATGATAAAGACGACGCCGTGCAGTCGGCCGGCTCCAGTCTGTTTCAAACAATGCTTTATTAGGAGATCTACTTGCATGTTTATTACCCTCATTAAATAAGTTAGAGGAGAAGGACCACCATGGAGTACAGTTTGGGAGCACCTGGCCTAGAGTTTCGCTTGCCAAACAGGGACATTTAGTTGTGTAGTCTCACGTGGCACTATTTTCCTGCCGACACTGTTTTCTGCGAGGAAACAATTTAGATTTAAGCTACGAGATGTTTTATACCATCTAAAACTTATTAACCTTCATGATATTGAAAGGCTTCATTAACTTTTAAATATTACAACTGGAATTATTGAAAAGCACATTGTATGTACTCACTGCGTGTTCGCCCAGTGTGTGAGGTACTAAAAATCACATTGTTATTGGAGGAAAAGAAGTTTTAAAGGTTGGCAGAGCATTTGTGACTATACTGCTGTTATGAGTGTCCATCCATGGCGATTGCTTGCCATATGGTATTCAATCTGCTTATCTCGTTTGCTACCTGTCCCTTTTGTTTGAGATTGGCCGCTGCTCTGTAGCCAGAATATCAAATTACTATTGTTTAACAGGTATAAAAATTCTCAAATACTTTTTAAAAGAAGTTATCAAAAAATTCTTTGCATATCTTTGTATCAGACGATCATTAAGAATAGCTAAAGTAAATATAAACCTAGAAAGGGCGCCCTTGAAGTCAAATCGCTCAAAAGATGAGACCTAACAGAGATTATTAACGTCTGATTTCTCACCATTTCTTGTCAAAGCGTCTCCTGTGACGTCGAAATTATCTCCTCCTCGATTCCAGGCCACGTATTCAATTCACAAAAGCGACTCCTAAAGGTAGAGTTACCAAAAGAAATTGGATGAATTCGGGACTTTTTGCTAGCGACCTTGTTAACTTGAGGAGGCCTAAGTATGTACGGATCTCATTTTGGTGGACTGACGTCTATGATTGGCTTGAATTCGGGTATTCTTACAAGTGACTTATTTTGATTAAAAAAAAACAGAATCTACGAAAGCCTCTATTAGGTAACAAATGCTATAACGAGTGAATGCACGCACATGTTTTCTTCGTGCAATGTTTTATGTGTATAGAGCCGTGCAGAGGTTTTATAGTCTCTCAACAATTAAAATTATTGACGGTACAGTTCACGATCTGATAACTCTTCATTTAGCAAATAATTGCGTAAAGGTAAATCAAAAATTATATTACGGATTTGACGATTCGTATCGAGTGGTTAGAATGTTGCACTGATGCAAGCAGATGATGAACAAACAATTGTTGCTATAACGGATATACTTTTTTATTGTGTCGGGGTCTCCAAAAATTTGTGATTGCTTTCATTTTTCAAAATACCATATTGCGTTTGCAATGTGCAAAAACATGGTTTCATATTACGTCTCATAAACCTACATTGCCTCAATAATTAAAAAGTGAAAATATGAAAATATACTTGTATCTCCTGCCAGAAATAACATTACACAGGAATCGAGATACATAAAACTAACTAACGCTAGGTGAAGCCTGTCTTGTGGAGGTAGATGATGCAATTTCCATCAAAAGAAATTGTGTCTAAAAACGAATGATAGAATTCCTTCACTGGCGCGTCCGTGATTGATTGGACTCAAATTTTACTCCTTAGAAACCTCGAGCTAGGCCTATGTGTATAGGAGACGTGTCCTAATAAATCCCGCGATATGTCGTCTCCACCCCGCGGTATCGACTGACAAAAAGCGGCCAATTTGCTCGCGTGCGTGCGCTCGGAACAACGGGAGCTTATGATGTCAATTTGTAAGTAAATAAAATAGTCTGATTTGGCCACGTGTTTCTCTTTTCATTGTTAATCTACTGTCTCTTTTTACCATTAGATGATCATATTTATGAACAGGGATAAGGTACTAATTACATCAGATTTGGTGACTTGATTTTTTAAGATGTCAATTTGTAAGTAAATAAAATACTTAGTCTGATTTTGCCACGTGTTTCTCTTTTCATCGTTAATCTACTGTCTTTTTTTACCATTTGCTTATGTTACTTATGAATAGAGAATAAAATATTAATTACTGAAAGCGACGATGCGGGATGGATTGTAGGACTGTATGAATAAGTTTACCTGTATTTTTCTGTATTTTTTTATTTACCAATTTCCTCTTTGACTCTATTCTGCACGACATTAATGGTGACTTGATTTTTTTGGCCAATTCATTCCCGTTACTTATCTATTTTTTTTATTTTGCCAATTGTATTTTTTAAATATTGGTATCGGATCGGGCATACCTACTCGTATTACAATTTAGGTAAGTAGTTGTACGTACATTTTTATTTTATGGCAAACTAAACTCCATTCCGGGCCTAGTGGATAAACTGGGATTTTGAATAAAATCCCAGTTCACCTCATCTTCACCTCGCAAAACAGATGCTTCTAATACATCTTACTAACGATGGGTCTGTCCTACAATGACCAATGTCACGAAAGCGAGTACATTTTTCATCCTGATATCAAGAATATGCGACACCAAAAGAAATATTGCAAAACATTTCACAAGGCGATATATCTGATTCGTAATTTTATTTCTGCTAAACGGCCGTATGAAATATTTCTCAGTTACATCTTAGAAAGTTTATGTTGCAAAAATATTTGAATTTGTTTTTTTGTTAAATTGTGAAAGCTTTATTTAGTTTATTGCGCATTCAACTACTTATCTTTTGAATTTTTTAGTGTATTTTCTGTTAAAAGATATCAATAGCGCTATTTTAGCGAATAGATGAAGTAAATTTTACGAGAATGACAAGATTTGTCTTGTGGTTTTGATAATCTCCTTTATTAATAGATATTTTATCGACATTCAACCTATTTTTTTTAGTACCACGTTGATAGGTTTTTCGCTTTAAATACAACTCATATTCGAAGACCCCGCGGATTTCTCGTATTTGCCAAACAAACCGTTAACCCGAATGATGAGACAATTTCTGGAAACCTACATTTTCTCGCACCATTTGTTCTCGTTTTGGTATCAAGGTCGCATGACACACGAAAACTTACGTTAAAGATAATCAGAGCGGTTATGGGGTGGCGTAACGATGCTCTCTTTTTCTTCCGTGACGTAGCAAGCGCTTAGTTGAAGTCACAGAACATCCAAGGTTAGTTTGGCAGTTACTTTTCTCAAAGAATTTCAATTGCATTCCAGCGGTAGAATGCGGCATTTTGTGCACACTCCCATAGGTATCCAGTTTGTTTTAAATTTTTTAATTTCTTATTATTTTTTTTATTTCATTATTCTAGTTAAACTTTAGGATTTCGTGAATAATTTTATTTTATTTGCTTAAGTTTTTCTTATAATAAATACCCATTAAAATTAATTAGCACAATTTTAAGTATGAACTACATACGTGAATTTGAAGAATCATTCTATCGAGATTATAATTTGCCAATATTGATTAGACACTTAAAATACACAAGAATACATCTATATACACTTATACGTAAGTATAGCTACACATACACACGTACTCATGAAAATACGGAAAAGAGATTCTTAATATTAGGTTCACTCTTTACAGCAATCAAACTTCAAGATCAAAATAATGTTTATTTATTTATTTATGTTCAGGTAATAAAGGTCAAAAAGGAAATCATTTTCATATCTTAACTATCCAACTACGTACTTAAGTACAAAATAGCTAGAAAATACCAACCGTAAATCAAAATCAAACTTAAACAAACACAAAAGATCGACCCGTAAAAGCGTACTGGACACACGTAGGGCCAGCAAAGTACACAGACCCTCTGGCTGCCCACAGCCTAACGATAGTAATTAGCCCTACCTCCAACTAATGGTTTTGTTTTTCCCGTAGAAGCTTTCGCCTTAATTTCTTTTTTCCGCGAGAGGTATTGTGTGTAACGACAACATTAATTTGGGGCTGTTACGTGAGGTTCAAGTTCGCTTTGGAGAAGACAGGGGGCTGGTCAAATATCATCTATGTGGCTCAACGAAGTGACGTCTTGTTTTTTTATGTTAGACGCTATAAATGGGCAAGCGGATAACTCTGGTGTTAAGTAGCCTTCGCCGCCCATAAACGTCTGCTAAAACAGAGTGGTCGCTGATCCATTGCCAGCCTTTTAAAATAGAGTACCTAGGCGCTTAGCTTAAAGTAGAAATTGAAGATGCCATTGTAGAAAACTGTGGTGTACGTAGTAAAAAGTTCTGTGAGTAACGCACAGTACTAGATGTAAGACAATGAGGATGGAAACAATCGCTCGGTTGATTGATCAGAAGGTAAATCTAAGAGACTTTGATTTTAGTAAATATTGAGTGTTGCAAAAATGTCTCGAAGTTTAAGGATATTTTTAGTTATCTGGATAGATTGTATAGATCCGAATATTTTATGATATGGCCTCTATGGTGGTGGGACAGGGGAAGGCATCTTTGTCAAAAACCGTTCTGATACTTGACGTCGTTGTACAAAATAACAAATGTAAATAAACATGACATCCATAATGATACCTACTAAAATTATAAGTGGGAAAGTGTGTTTATCTGTCTGTCTGTCTGTATGTTTGTCTTTTTGACGTGATTTTTTTAAGTGGAGACAGTAGAAGGGATGGAGAGTAACATAGGCTACTTTTTGCCCCTTTATAACCCCCCATTTAAGAGAAGTGGGGGGCACAAACGAAGCCACGGGCAAAAACATTGTATACTGTTTTTATTTGCTACTGCTAGGTCCCTTAATGCTAAAGATATAAAAACTTTGCAAAATCCAAACAACAAATGCCAACCATAATGGCTCGCTACCGATGGCAGATATCTATTTTACTTTCTACAGTTTTTAAAGGTTAACGATTTCGAAATCGCGCTAGCTACGATAAAAACAGAACCATCAGCCATAATTGTCAAGAATTATATCATTCTAAACGATATTTTGGGTATGAACGCCAACCTGAACGACCAGTCATCGATGCAGACAATTTTATGGTGCACAAATGTGTGCGCTAACACAATTGCACTCTCCATCCCTTTACAATAGTAATATTTCGAAGGGACGCTATATTGACACAACTATGAGACATCGTGCTTGCCAAGGATCTGGGTTATAAGACCGCTAAATTTCATTTAATTTCGCGTTTATTTAATTTTAATTTCGCAATTCAACGAAAAAAAATCAACAAGAAATACCTACATAGAGAGAAAAAATAAAGAAAAACTCAAGTTCCAATTTAGGCCACTGCACCACCAATATAGTACCAGGAACTCAGGAATACAGTGCTTAGCCACAATTTTGAGGAAGCGTTATGAATATTTAACCATACAAGCAAATAACATTTCACCTTTTCCGGATTGAATAGACACGCAATATTATCCAGAAAAGAAAAAATGTCTAGTAGAAAAGTTCCTAAAGAGCCCGGAGCAGCTGTTTCTGTACTAAATGAAAAAGCTTTTGTAGCCGTGTACACAATAAAATAATATTGTTCGATGCGACCTTTTCGGATAGTCGTTATCAGAGACGAAGTACAAAACAGATGTCGATTTTATGTTGTATTTGATCTTATTGGCATAGTTAGGGCTTGTAGTAAAGACGATTACACTGTAGTAAAAGCGATTGACTCAGTCCAATTATTTTATCCAGTCGACGATCTGACTTGTGGCAGATTCCATACTCGTATAGATCTATCATAGAAATATATTATATCCACTATAGAAATCCAGTCATTTCTACTATAATGTGATTAGGCTTAATCACCATGCTTGTCTAATGTAGATTGGTGATCACAAACTCTAGCTATGTTCTTAGAATTTCTTTACACACTTTTTGCTCGACCTAAAATCAAACCCAGGTTTCTGTACTTAAATAATTACACTAACGGGGCCTTTATGGGAATAAAGGGATTAAATACAAATATAATTCTTAAATCCATATAAACGAAATTAAAGTTTATCACACCAATAATTGTCCAGGGCGGGGATAGAACTCGACAACGAATATTTTAAACACATTTGCAAAGTTTTGCAGCTCACAAAAGTACTCGTAAGAAGAGCCCCAATAAAAATTGCAGAAAATATAATGCAATTCATATCTACTACTCACTAAGTGGACTTTACACCTGTCGTTTGGTAGATAAAAATAAAACAATACAGTGGCGAGATTGTTTATCGGGGCTGTAACGATGCCAATTGGCAAACCCTGAGTAGAGTTGCCCATAGTTAGACAAATATCGATAAAAACACAACAGCTAACTATCCGTAACTGTCTATCAGTGAAACAGGTGGTATTGTAAATAAAACCTACAAGGCAAGATTTCAGCTGATGAAAAGTGAAATAAAAGCTCAGGGTAGCTATTGCAACTACTTGAGCATTTATTTCATTAGTATATCCTCAAAAAAGTAAATTTTCATCATGAGCTGGTCCTGGGACTAAGTCCAGCGCTGCATTGGTGCTGCATATAATATGTCTCTTCCATTCTTCAGCGTGCAGATTTGATACACTTTTGTTGGCAATGGGCAAATTAGCAGTAGAACAGACCACCTCTGGATTGACCAAGTACTGGAGTGGAAAAACGAGATACGTTTACCGGTCTCGGTCAATGTTTAATCTTGGTCGGACGATATCAGGCCAGATGGAGTAGTTACTCCGTAAAACCGGATTGAGTGTGCGAATTTCAAAGCGGAGTTTCTTAGATCGCTCTATAGTCAACGCTCTGAAAGAGAACACAAAATTATATTCCGCAATGTATATTTCTTTAGTAAAGGTATCGATTATTCCACAGCACTAGCCACGAGTTCAGTACACTCTGAACACTCTGATATCGAGCGGGATGAATCATGCGTTATGTAAACAAACTCGACTGTTTCATGGTCGAATTTTACTTCGCTTTCTTTTTGGCATTCCGTGTGAGGTTTGCGTGAAGCATGCGTGAAGGAAAGTCTGATGGCGTAAGGTTACGTACGTTACCAGTCGATTCTCTTATTGTACATCTTCATCATCAGCATTCTATCTCCCTAATGCACGCAACTGCTCTCGATTTTCGGCCACTCTCATCCAGCCCACTCCAGCCAGCCTTCGAATGTCATCCATCATCCCATCTTGTCGCAGGGCGTCCAACACTACGCTTGCCGAGTCGCGGTCTCCACACAAGGACTTTACGGCTCCAACGGTTGCTAGTCATTGTACATCTTTATAGTTTATTTTACTGCTGCTGTAACCGTGGGAAAGCCATGCCTCGGTATGAATAGGACGGCTTGACCGGAGTGATACCACCTCTCATAAGACCGCCCGAGTGAGGGAAGGTACTGGAAAGATGGTGATCCTCCTCTATATGGGACATCTAACATATTTCGTGCCCAACAGGGTTCACAGTTATATATGTACTAGCGGCCGCCCGCGACTCCGTCCGCGTGGAAAAGTAACTTTTTACCCCCCTTTCAACCCCTTACAGCCCCCTTTTCGCAATAAAAAGTAGCCTATGTTCTTTCTCAGGGTCTAGATTATCTGTATACCAAATTTCGTTTAAATCCGTTAAATAGTTTTGGCGTGAAAGAGTAATAGACAGACAGACAGAGTTACTACGCATTTATAATATTAGTATGGATGTATATACCTACTATTTAAGTTCTTGCCTGTACCACACTGTGAAACGCAAATAAAGCATTGAATACTGAGTATTGAATGTACCGAACCCAACCTGAGAAACTCCTAAACGAGGCCACCAGTGTGGGTGGCAATTAAATTTATTAAATGTAATGCTTTGTCTTATTTTCGCTCATTACTTACGATAGTGGCCAATGAAAGAGACTTATTATTTTTACCTGTCTCCCCCGGTTCTATTTTTGTCTTATTTTTTGGGAAAAAATCAACGTTTTCTGTCGAAATTGGGACATTTGTGGGCGGTATTAATTGCAGGTGCAAGCAGTAAGTTTAAGCGTTTCTGAGAATAAGTGGGATTATATTATTGTACATTTATTAGTGATTATTGCGGTCACTTTGCAGTGAATCATAAGCGCAGATAAATAAATCAGTTCGTTCAGCTTTAGGTATATTTAGTCGGATTCATTAAGAACTTCGTGGATATTAATATAAATTAATTAATTTAAACTGAGTAATGTATATGACCAGTTATTCATAAACTGAAGAAAATTTAATTTATATTAAACGAACTAAACGTAACTAATGGAAATTTGTATTCAAGTTAGTTTTGGTAAAGAAGCTTATTAGTATGTAGTATTATATGATTCTACAGTCCATTAAAAGTAAAGTAAAGATACTAACATACTACATAGAAATATAGTCATCGCTACTGTGATGAGATTAGACTTAATGCCAAACCATAATGCTTGCCTGATGCGGATTGGTGATCACAAACCCGAGCTACTGTTCGAAAAATTCTGAACATGTTTACTTTTTGCTCGACCTGGGAATAGAACCCATCACAAACCGGTGTTTAAACCACTTGACTATCGGGGTTAACTACTAGACCAACGGGACGTTTCATCAAAACTATCGAAACAATTTGCGGGATTTGTTTTTTTTTTTCAATAAATTCTCAAATGAATTATTGCTTTGAACGATGAACAACATTCAAAAGATATAACAGGATAAATTATACATAAGAACTTCTGGAGCAGACATTAATTATTTTCCTATTACACCATTCATTCATGCTCATAAAATATCACATTTAATTTTGGGTGAATGCATAATTTGGCAATTATTTTTGCAGTGATATTACTTTCTACAATTTGCTACTAGTTGAAATAGAGCTCACATTGGCACTTCTCCAATTTAAGAGTAAAAAATCTACTAAGCGAATATCCAGAATAAGTTTAAATGTGTATAATGCAATATTAGGACTAAATTAGGGAGTCTATATTCACTTCGCACTGTTAATTGGAATAATTCTGCTGTTCAAAATGAAAACCTAGCATCTAATGATTTCTAAAATCGCTGTTTTAAGGGTCCCAGCCGTCGAGTTTATAGCTGAAAGGTTGAAAACCTAAAAATAGGTACCTATTTTGAAGAAAATCTATAAGGCGAGAGTGAATAGGCTTTTCGCGGGCAATCATGGCCCATCTTAAAACTTATCTTCACTTAACATCAGGTGATGCAATCGACGAAATACTTGCAAATAGATATCTATACTATTTATAAAGGGATAGATTCTATAGACATTGAGAAACCTTATAGCAAACCGAAAAGGCGAAACGCTAGCGCAATGCAATGAAGGCCCAGCGCCATTAATAGACAGATATTGAAACTACTGTCCCGAAACGAAGTGATGGCGGGGCACTCGTTATTATTAATTGTGCACAAAATATAGCTGGAGACCAATTCTCGTGCACTCGACATTGAAGTCGAATTTAGAGATTTCATACATTCGTCCTTACAAAATTCTAATTCTATTTCAATTGGCCCTCATATCTTCATGCTATATTCACTGCTCGATTCTTAAATCCAGATCAGGGAAATTCAGCCATATCTACAGATAAACTTGAACCGCTCTTGTAAAAACTGTTTTAGTTGGCCAACCGGGGCAACCCCATTTTATTCCCGACCAATTTCAACTTCCAGCAAGTTGTATCAAACTTGCAGAATGGTTGCAGCAAAACATCGTTGAACTCGCCGTTGCAGTTATATCGAGACAGGAATGAACTAATGAACTAACTCTATCAGACTCTTTGGTGAAGTAAGTAGTAAGTGTAATCTTTCGCCGTGGAGGCTCGACCGGGGTGATGCCATGGCCTCATAGAAGACTGAGTTCAAGCAGCGCCTGCGCTGTGTTTCGCCGAGTAAGTGAGATTAGCGGTCCGATCGGGAGGAAAGTGGGTTAAAAGGATTGCAGCGCATTTGAGATTCCACTGGCGTTGCCGGTGTCTATAGACGGCGGCATTCGCTTAACATCAGGTGATCCGTCAGCTGAATATTTACGCCCCCATAACCACGTCTTTTGCCAACTAATCAAAAAATATTTCGAATCTTTCTAACATAGCTCGGGTGTGAACATCAATCCCCATTAGCCAAGCGTTTTGATTGAACCTAATCCCAACATAGTAGAGATGACTTGATTGGGAGGCTTTACCCTGCCTTTACTACTTTACTTTTTAGCCTTTTTAACTGTATGTATAGCCTCCTTAAACAATGTAATTACCACCGAGCATCACAAAGTTACGCAATTCGATGTTGTTTCAATTTAATTAAAACAAACTAGAACCAAAACGTGAAATTTTCCCTCGAACCGAGCAAAGCCGAATTGAATCGTTCTCCTAACCACAAACATAAAATGGTACGACGAGTATATCTCCCATGGGAACCCATGGACCCTCGGAGTTAAATGTTAACGGTTTTAACCAACACTACGGAAGTTGTGAGTCAGTCGAGAGGGATTAAGTCTAACTAAAGACGTAACTTACATTCATCGATAAATGGAAACAGTTCTTTAATTTTAGTTATTATGGTATTCCTCGTCGAAAATTATCTGCAAGAACTTTAGGCTAATGACTGGCAACATGTAGTGCAGGATCGACCAAAGTGGCGTTCTCTTGTTTCGAAGGACAAGACTCGTTTCGGGTCGCTGACACAGTGGATGCAATAAGTTTGTGATTCAGTAGTCGGATTAGGTAGTGCAATTTAGGGTCAATGTCTTCAAACATTACATTAGTATGGATACGCCTGCGGGATTAAGGAATTTCAGAAATATTCTATGTGTAAATGCATTTTATCTTATGAGAAACTAAAAAGAAAAAGATATGTACATTAATAAAGGTAGGCACAGATTTGAAAAATACCAGAGTTGCATGCTGGATGAGAATCACGAACTATCCTCGAATGAAAGTCGCGTTCGTATCCACTATTAATATAACACTGTTACTTATAGCAAACAAACATTTTAGTCTATTTGCTTTCTTATTGTTATTTAATTTACACAGTAATTTAATACAAGGCTCATGGAAAATTATGTTTTCATTTGCAAAGTCCACGCTAATGAAGTTTTATGAAGCCTCAGATGGACCGCGAAAGAAAAGGCTACAATTTTTCTTGAAAAAACCTTTTTATGTTACTTGGATTTTTACTCAATTTGTGTAAGACACAGCTACAACCAATACGATTTAGTGGATTTAAGGCTTATTTATTTAATTTTAAGCATTAGCTTTAAATCAGAAACTGAGTTCTGATGTTATCTTTTTATGTTAAGGATTAAATAATATTCATCAAATTTTTGTTTTCCTTCTTTACGGGTATATACTAAAGTAGCTCCTAGTATTATAATATCTGTGGTAGGTTATCTACTGTTTTTTGTTTTTATTTTAATTTATTTAGCGACCAAATAAAGCTATTTTATTGTTTTCCAGATGCGCTCTTCATTACATTTCCTATGCCCTTTAGTAAATATATATTTTTTAATAATATCACCAGAGAAAAACTATCTAACACCATAGTATTTTAGTATCGCGATCGCAATAGATCACAGTGATACTGGTCTGAATAAGACCTGCATAGCCGCCCGCTTAAAATAAAATAAAAAATACTATTTTAGTAAGTACCCACAAGGTTGTTCCGTATATTCTTAGAATGACCACCAAAGTCTATACAGTAATTGAACGTAAATATTGGAATAAGACCTTTGGAACTTGTATTTCCTTTCTTTCTGAATTTGTGAGTGTTTTTTGTCGTACCTCTAAGTGTCTTTAAACGACTCAATACATTTACTTGCTCCTAGGGGAAAACGAAGACAAAACACTTTTTATCGTAGAGAAATTCCTGGTAAGACAATCAAATCAACGGGCTGGAGATGCACTAAACATTGAATAGGTAATAGAAAAGGTTTTTAGCACACAAAAATACAATTTATATGTTTGCGCTAAAAAGGTTCCTGCTCAGCATTTGTCATGGTTACCGAAATAGGCAACCGCGATGCTGACTTTCAGTGGTCACCTCCAGTGATATAACTCCTCATATCACTGGAGGTGACTTAGTTGCCTCCGCAACTAAGAATAATAAACTACCTAAGCTAGAACAAGATAGGCACGATACAGTTTGCACTAACATTGGTGCTAGATTTATCAATAAAAATCGATTAATGTGATATTATCAAGATTTGAAGCTGTAGAAGATCGAAAGAGCGTGGCGTGGGAAGAAGAGAAGTCTATTTATACGATTGAGAAGAGCGAAGGTACTTAAAATCTGGAACGCATCAGCGATCTCTCTAATCTCGCAGATGTTTATGGGAAACGGTTATCACTAACCATCAGGTCACCAACTCGCTTGTTCGTCGCCTCTTGCATAAAATGTACTGCAGGGAAACTCTTACCACAGGCAAAATAGCCGCTGGAAAGAAAAACATTGTCTTATATAGAAATGTTTTATCTTCCTCAAGAGAATGTTTTCATTAACTTCCGACGCCCTAATGAAGTTTTATGATGTTTTAGATGGACCTCAGAGTAAAAAGGCCGACAGATTGCTCCGCAAACAGGCTATTGGACTAACCTTATTATTATTAAAATTTTAAATGTTGTAAAATAGTCGTTAAATGCTTTAATTTAAGGGAATGAAGAAAGAAAGTTATAATATAAAGATACCTACTAATCATTTGATGAACTCATCTTGCTAGACCTAGGAATCAAACTCAGGGACCCGGGATAGCGGCCTGGTACATTTTACGTTGGTGTAGTGGTTTAAGTAAAAAGTAGCCAAAGAACTACTTATTTGTTTTTCACAATTTAGCCCTTATAAAAGGATGGAAGTTTCTATGGTCTTTCTCGTAGTAAATAGTGTATTTGTAGCTGTATGTAACGGGGAAAAACTATACCTATAAAACTACACAATCGGGTCGTATTTTGAATATAATATTGTACTTTTGTATATTTTATTCGTCCCTAAACACTTCGTCCGGAAATTTGCTTCTGCAAAGTACTACTTATTTATACTTGTAAATTCTAATTCGCCTTCTTTTCCCACAGGAGTATCCCACGACCGGAGCTACGTCCTGTTCCGTCTCGGCCGTCGGGTCTCGTCCCCGGTCCGACAGTTCACGGAATCCGGACGGTCGGACGCTTTGGGATCAGCCCCGGGTACATTGGACGTGTTCGGGGCCCCTGCTGTCGGGCAGGGCGCTGGGAGGGCGGAGGCGGAGTTCTTCGTCGATGGAAATCATTCAAGAGTAAGTACCTAATGTAGATATTGCACGGTCATAGCTCATTCTGCGTCGAGTTTGGATCGTGTCATGTATTCCATGGTCCTAGCTCATTCTCGTCGAGTGTAGTCCCCGGGATCGTTTCTTCTACATACAGCTCATTGAGGTGGGGCGGTCGTACGCTTTGGGGTCAGCCCCGGGTACATTGGACGTGTTCGGGGCCCCTGCTGTCGGGCAGGGCGCTGGGAGAGCGGAGGCGGAGTTCTTCGTCGATGGAAATCATTCAAGAGTAAGTACTTAATGTATTCCATGGTCCTAGCTCATTATACTATAGTATAGTCCCTGGGATCGTTTCTTCTACATACAGTTCGTTGAGTTGGGGCGGTCTTACGCTTTGGGGTCAGCCCCGGGTACATTGGACGTGTTCGGGGCTCCGGCTGTCAGACAGGGCCCTGGTAAATCGGAAGCTGACTTCTTTGTCGATGGAAATCATACAAGAGTAAGAAACTAATTCATTCCGCGACCCAAGCTCATACTGAGTCGGGTTGTGACTTTCATACTTATTTTCATTTTTTATTCATTGGAGGTACTCACATTTTATAGCCAATCATAATTTAAACGTTGACTAATAACCAATAATACGCGACAGCCATCCGTGCAACTGACAAAGGCCAGTAATAATGCTAATTAAAATAATGAGTCGAGCACCGGACACAAGTAACAAAATTGAATTATAGCAAACAAACTATTTCACGAGATTCATTAAGGCCAATACAACGGGCCTTAATTGAAACCAATAACAACAAAGTATCGACAATTTTGGAATTAAATTTCGAATGGACGTTTAAATAAATGGCTGGAGTCCGTAACTTCGGTAACGGTTGGAATGAGAGGTTGAGATTTCGTATCGAAGTATTGTACATTACTTTCTATTGAATTATCTAAATATTATGTATGGCAAGTGGGTCTATATGGATTTTGTTGGGCAAACGACCTAGCCCTCACCTAGATTCACAGCTGGGTCTCAACAGACGTCGCCATGCACCGCCAGTTCGCTCAAGATCATGGTTGCTGTAACGCAGCCAAAACCTCAAGCAGTATATAATAATTATGTGCTTCAAATTAACGTCGCGTTAATTCCCGTCTTTAATATCATTATAACTAGTGCAACGGGAAAATTTGAAGTACCACATTGAGTAGATAGTTATGATTCTACATTTTGACAATCATGAAGAATCGGTGAAAACCAAAAATATCTGTGATGATAAGACAACTGTCGTAATACTAAGACTTTCACCAGATTAAATAATATCTTAATTTGAATAATTAATTGAAGCCAAATAATTATGTTCAAACATAGTAGTCAAATACAGAACTACCCTACATTTAACTCAGTCTGTGTAATACTACACAGCTGTACTAAAACAACAACCATTAATAAAGCAATAAAAAATAATCACAATGATTCCAATTTGACAGAAACGCATGTTTACAACCTGCCCCTCCTTCCACAAACAATAGCCAAAAATATCGTATTTCAACACTAATTAATGCCCCAGAGAGCAAACAACAATTACGATACGTCAGCCGGGTGGGCAAATAAAAAAGGCAGGCCCGCAGGGGGCCGATTCTCGTACCCTCGATATGATTCAAATCTGTCATCATACATAGTGCAAAATATTTTTTGTTGACTAACAAATATCTGCTAAGCATTGGTATCAATATATTAGTTACCTTCAAGAAACAACCCCACTACCTCCTAAAAGGCTCGCAACGCAATCAAAATGCAAAAAGAGTCGCTGATGCGCCTTATTTGATCTCGCAAATCTTCATGGGCGGCGGCTATAAACCGATTACGTACCTACGTTAATTTGATTAGAGTGTGAATAATGTGTAATCGGAGACAAAGGGGCATCAATTTATTTATAATTTATTTACGACCCTTTTAGCGCAATGGTTTGAGCGCCGGTTGAGACGTAAGGGTCGCGGGTTCGATTCCTGCACCAACACAAATGTTTGTTAATGAAACAGATAATATTTGTGTTGGGTCTGGGTGTTTGTGGTTTCTTCATTGTTTCTGGTTTCCATAGCACAAGCGCAAAACCTTATTTTGGGACCAGGACAAAGTATGTGATGTTGTCTCATAGTATTATTATTTTTTAATTATTTTTTTATTTATTGATTTGTTTGACTGGTCAGATGGCACAATTAATACCTAGTTGCTTAGAAAAGGTATGTTTCTATGCTGGCTAGCTATTAAGTAATTTTTTTATTGTTTAGTTCGAGCAAGCGAGAATTGCACCCCTGGTGTTTAGGGATGCGAGAATGGGCCGAGCAGGATTCGAAAATAGAATAATGTTTAAAATTGGAATTTGAAAATAGACAATTGGGAATGGTAATCGCTTTAGGAGTAATGCTGCCAGTAATTTTTGGGAATATTAAAATGTATAATTTCTTTGCTAATGACTATTAAAATGTATAATGAAATAAATTTGAGTAGTTTTCGAAATAAGAACGTGTGGCCTGTTCACGCATTTAAAATGGAAACGCACAATATTACAATCTAGGATGTTCATATTTTATACTTAATCAAGGTGTACGTTCGAGCTTACAGAAGATCCGGTCTTTAAAAAACAAACCAATTTTAACCAGGTTTGCAATTTTTAAAGTGCTGTGATAACTTACGTGACTTAATATACCTACACTGCACCCTAAAACAAGATATTCGGACTTTTTCAGAATTAGGTTTGGTCGTTTTAGTCACGAGGTTCCCAGAGTTCCATTCTTCGAAAGGTTTTTTTTCATATCAACATCAATCTTTAAAAATATAACCAATGAAATCTTTACGCCTACTCCCAAATCACTTCGTAAAATTATACTGAAACTCAACAATAATAGTATAGTATTATTGCGAGTTAAATATTACCCGAGATAGCGCTACATGAAATGCGAAATATTTTATGAAAGGCTTATGTCGCTATCAAATTAAATCGGATTATTTGTAGTAAGTACCTACTTATTATTCATTTGGTTCAATAAGCACTACCTACTAGTGTCGCTGGGATTATTTAGAAATCTAGGTATAACAGTGCTATAAGCTTAAACATGTCTGAACCGTCTCGTGTCAGGAGTAAGCTTTTAAAGTAATCAAACAAAAGTCAGGGGATAACTCATTATGCATATTCAGAACGCCCTGCTGGTTTAGTGGTTTAAGTACCGGGCTGTAATCTCGGGATCCTGGGTTCAATTCCCAGGTCGAGGAAAAGTGTGTTTCGATTTTTTTTATGTGATAGGTAGCAAACGAGCAGGCGGATCACCTGATGGTAAGCAATTGCCGCCGCTCATGGACACTTGCAACACCAGTGGAGTTACAAGTGCGCTGCCATCCTTTTATCCCTTTCCCTCCCCGGGTGGGCCTCCGGTACCCTCACTCACTTCGGCGAAACACAGCACAGGGGCTGCTTCACGCCGGTTTTCTGTGAGGCAGTAGGTATCACTCCGTCTAGCCGGCCCATTCATATCGAAGCGTGGCTCTCGCACAATTAAATAATTACCATGAAAACATAGCAACTCCACAACTGCAAGAAGATATATATCCTTGTCGAAACCAAATACTGCTTTAACCGGAGCTATGCAGACATTAATTTATTACCAACAGAGGCACAACCCCTCACTATGGCCAATTGAAACCAACTTGTAATGAGAGGGGAATTTTTATCGCTTCGTCTGTTTGTCGGCAGTTAAGCCCAATTCCGATTGTTTACTGCTTCATTTTTACTCGGTTTGTTATCTCTCGGTTTTTTGTTTTGTTTCAATTTGTGTTTTTTGCTAAAAAAGGCAAAAGAACAAACTAAGTTTTTTAATTGTTAAATGTCATTGTCAGGGAATCTTTAGAGACATGTCAAACGCTGATTGTAGTTTAATGCATCAAGAAAATCACGAAATTAAATTGATTGATGGCTCCCCATTTTTTTCTTTCAGTAATAAAATTTAATTTAGATTAATTTCTTAAAAAAAAACAGACACCTGCAGAATCAATTAGTAAGATTTTGGTCAAACACGGCTTAACTCAATTTAAGCTCCTACACTACGCACGTATGAATGCACCAACTAATTTTAGATCTTAGGGTAGGTAGAGAGATTGCGGTTAAATAATTGGCCATAACACAAAATCACCGAACCATAAATTGATATGTGCTATTAATACCCCAATGAGCGCCGATAACTATGGCCTTGCTAATTTCAGTCGGGTCGGCATCGGCATTCGGAACACCGATAAATTATACTACTGTCGACCGAACATGACAAAATATCAGTTAGCACGTTATGAGGTTAAATCATGATAACTAAATGCTATACGGTTCTGTGAGTGTAGTAGCGGCACAAATTAATTGAACCAGTTTGAGTTTTTAATTTTATATTCATAATAGGCTTTGGCTTCACGCTGGACTCAGTTGAGAAGAAAAAGCCTGCGTTGGCAACGCACTTGTGTCTCCACTGCAGCATATTGTGGGTGTCTTTGACGGCGGTAATCTCCTACCATACTTACCATCAGGTAATCTGTTTATACCTAGGTATCATATAAAAAAGACACAACACTTTTTATCGCCGATCCCACAGTATCTAAAGACGAAGGTCTACAAAAAGTGCGTCTGTCATGACATACGGAGCCGAAACGTGAACACTAACGGCATGCTAATCCATAAGATTAAGTCGCTCAGCTAACTATGGAAAAAGCTATGCTCGGTGTTTCTCAGCGCGAGTGTATCTGTAAGTAATAAGGTAGAGAACCAAATTAATCGACATAGCTCATCAGATAAGCAAGTTATAGTGACAATGGGCTGGCCATATCAGTCGACAAACTGACAGCCGCTGGGGCACACGCATGAGTTCTGGACTGGAGGCGCCCTGACGGATGGCTGGCAAGAACTGGATGGGAGTAGCAAAAAATCGAACGGATCGGAGTGGCGAACTAAAGGAGAGACCTATGTCCAGCAGTGGACTGCAACAGGCTGACGATAAACGATGAAAAAAAACAGAGTATACCCAATGTATTATCGGCAAGTGTACATAAGGTAGTCCAGATTTCCCCCGAACGTGAACTAGGTCAAATCGTGAGTAGGTTTGAAATAATTATCATCTCATTTAGAAAGACTGAAGCTTTGATCGGCATAATGAATCTCTTCATTAATTCCCTCGGATAAGTCTCGCGGAATGTTCAATAGCTGTAATTATATTGAATAATTAGGATATTCCTCAGAACTTATTCCGTCTAATTAAATATTGGATTGGGTGTTATTTCGCTCGAGATATTGGATAAAGCAGTATTAATTATGTTTGATATAGTTTTACAGCTCAATTATTTTAGTAAGAATAATAAGGAGATAGAACTTGTACAGTATGTTTCTTTGAATGTGTTAAGCTCCTTGGAAGGTGATAGAGAGATCACTCCTTTGGGCATCCAAAGGACCCCCAATATGTGTGTTCTTTGTGGAAACTATATTATACTAAATCAAATAAAAGTAAAGTAAAATATCAGCCTATATACTGTTCCACTGCAGGGCAATGGCCTCCATCATAGAAATCTAGTTATCGCTACTATGATGGGATTAGGCTTAATCGCCACGCTTGCCTAATGCGAATAATTGGAGATCACAAACCCGAGCAATGTTCGAAAAAATTGGACAGATACTTTTTACTAAATCAAATGCTTTGTTAAAATCAAGACTGACCGTTTATTTCTTGCTAAGTTGTTTGTTAAGTTTTACCTACATAGTACAGGTTAAAATCAATTTATACTGATCTAACTGTTCGCTCGGATACCCGGTACGTCTGTTCTTGACTTTTTAATTAGTGAAATGTCTGGGTTTTGTTAAACGAATCGAGCAGCTAAGAACCTTTTGAAATGCTACTATCTCCCCAAACTTGAAATAGGTACTGTTTGAATTGGCGCTTATATATTGATAGAGTAAGGTTCATAATGGCAAGGGCTTATGCATTGACATACATTGGACCTATTAATACCATGAATGAAGACTAGTTTTTTTATTATAAAACTAGTGGCCCGCCCTCACTTCGCTTCGGGACCGTAATTCAGAAATGAACAAATAGATGGCGCTGTGTCCAATTACATCGCGCAAGCGTTTCGTGTTTTCGGTTTACCTATAAGCCTTGTCGTTGTCTATAGAAGTTATCTCTTTATAAATAGTATAGATAAGGTGGATCACTCACGAAAGACAAATGCCTTGTCAAGTCTTAATAAAATCTGTTGTCAAATAGGTAGCCAATTTCTTTAAAAAATTGAATATTTCATTGCTTCTCTTTGTTTTAGGTATCAGTGATGGCCAGGATGATACCTTCACCAGACTGGTTCATCGGAGTCGACAGTTTTGATCTCTGCGTTGATGGCAACTGGCTTGATAGCATTACCATTGAGGTAAGGAAACTTAAGTTGTACCTATGACGTAACAAGTAACTTTATACATTTCAACCCCAAAATTTCAACCATTTAGATTTTTTCTGTTCAAGATTATCAAAAGTAAGCAGAGCTAGGGGATATAATCCCTTATTTTGACGGCCTGGATAACGCAGTGGCTAAGGTGTTCGCCGGAAGCGCACTAGGTTCCGGGTTCGATTCCCGGTCAAGTCAATTTAGAAAACTACATTTTCTATGTTTTCTTGGGTCTGGGTGTTCTGGGTTGACGCCCCTAGTTAGAGACCAGGTTGATTGTGTGTGATGTGTGATGCTCTGGCGCAAATCTTAATTTATTTATTTGATTCTGACGGAATACTTGAGCGCCATATTGATTCTTCGGTATTCATCTCACTTGCTACAAAGTAACAATTTGGCCAAAAGAATAAAAAGTTTCTTTAACACCGTTTTTTTTCTCCAGGTGGACCCTCTAGACGCAGGCACAGACAACGGATTCACATTCACAGCCCCGAACTGGCCGACCGCACCGCAAGGCGTCGCTTACCGCATCACGTCCAAGTACCCATCGCACCCGGCTGGATCCTTCTTCTACCCGCATTTGAGGAGACTGCCGCCGATTGCCACGTTCCAGTTTATTAAAGTAAGTAAAGACACCAAATGGTGACCTTGTCTTTGTCGTTCTCCTACGCCACCACCGCGTAACGGAAGAAGTGGGTCAAAAGCCACGTAACCCAGTTTTAGACCTTGAGGAGACATCTACTTGTGTAGATTTATTTATGATACAGGAAGGCAAAAGAGCAAGTGGGTCTTCTGATGATAAGCGGTCACCGCCGCCCATGTACATCAGTTACACCAGAAATAGATGGTTTGGCTCGTTTCCTAAAGATTTTAATGTCTTACCGGTTCGGAAATACCACTTCTATAAAAAAAAACACATGATTGTTTCTTCCAAACTGTTAAGCGATACTAGTGTTATTTATTGTCAATAAACATTTAAGAGTACAGCCCTCTTTGATTCAAAGGTCTCTTAATTAGGACTCTTGCTCTTACCAACATAACTTTCCCAGCTCCGCGAAAACGAGCTCACTGAAGTTAATTCAAAGGTTTCTTAATTAGGACTCTTGCACTTACCAACTTTACTTTACCAGCTCAGAGAATACGAGCTCTCCGAAGTGTTCCACCGCAGCAGCGACGACCGCCGCTACGACGTCCTTCAGTTGGACAAGCTGAGCCACAACACCATCGACGTGCTGGACGGAAACCGCGCGCTGTCCATAGCTGAAGAGGTGGAGAGAGCTGAGGCACCGAAGATCTACGCGGAGGGCGCGTTGACGACCCCTGATGGAGGATATTCCTACTATACAGTGTAAGTCATCGTCATCATCACCATTTCAGCCAATAGACGTCCACTTGTGGGCATAGACCTCCCTCATGTTCTCCACACATATGTGCCACCCAGTGTAAGTAGCCCTTTCCATACAGGATGTATTATGTTCTTCTACCAATCCTTATAAACATCATTAGTAGATCAAGGCAAGTGAGAGTCCAGAGCCTTTCAGGTTCTTAGTTACAATCCTGAGATAAGGTGAATTTAGGTTTCTTTATCCAATGGTTCTAACAAGGTCTAAACATTTACTTTACTATAAAGTAAGGACAACAAAGCTACCAGGACGATATCGTTCTCTGCTCATCAGCTTGTTATCAATAAAGTTCAATCCAATTTAAAAGCAGAATAAGTCAAGCGTATCTTGATAACGCAAAATTGCTTCTTGGTTCAATGAAAGCGTTATTCAGTCATTAGAGGAGCCTTATTTTTAACATGTAATTCTATCGTAACTTTATAAGATTGCGATAAATTCAATTTTATTATTTACTCTGATGACTCAGTGAACCAAAAATTTTTTGGCCTCTGATAGACTTCATGATGTTTTGTAAGTGGATCTTTGCGAAGTGAAAGCTAGTACCGGCTGCCACCAAAGCGCGAACTATTCGCTTGCATAAACTCATTCGTCGCTGAAAAAATATCCTATCTTAGCTATGCCATCGCATTCAGCAATCAACATTGAAGATATTACATACCTATAGATCCAACATAGGTAGGTACTTGTACTTTTAATAGTTTTTTTTTATTTTCCTGTCCATGTTTAGGGTAAACACGACATCAGTTACGACCGAAGAGCCGCGCTCAGCGAACGAACTACCCACATCAGGTCCCACGGCGAGCGAGCGATCGGCGCTGCGAAGCCTAGCGCGCCGGTACCGCGCGCGCCGGCGACGCAAGCTCCGGGCCGACAACGCCGACCCAGCTGAGCGGAGGAAGCGAAAAAGAGCTAGTAAGATCCTTGTTCTCTGTCATTCTTTGATAGTCTCTAATTAATTATGTAGGTACCTCTATGTTGCGGACTGCAAAGGTAAGTGCACTGGTAGCGTGTGCACCCACGACGCAAACTCAGGGCCGACAACGCTGACCCAGCTGAGCGGAGGAAGCGAAAAAGAGCTAAGATCCTCGTTCTCTGTCTTTCTTTGATAGTCTCTAGTGAGTTATGTAGGTACCTATCTATGTTGCGGACTGCAAAGGTAAAAGCGCTGGTAACTCGTGCGCCGTGGACGCCAGCTCTGGATCGACACCAGTCAAACCAGCTGTAAGCGAAAAAGAGGCAACAAGGTCCAGCCTTGTTACAGATAACAAGGACCTTGTTGCCTCTTTTTCGCTTGATCAATAGAGACTTTTAAAGAAGGACAGATCCTTCTTTAAAAATCTTACCTTTGAAGTGTAAAGTTAGAGCGCGTTGCAAAGTGCCAGTACCAGAAATCTGTTTCTATAAGTGTTACTCTAGTTACTAGATAACTTTTTTAATAATATAACGTTGAGTACCTACTACTCAGCAAAAACAAAAGCTATCAAAATATAACAAAAAGTATGTTAATGGCAAACTGCGTCTGCAAAATAATACAACGCATTTTCCCGTACAAATCCGGGTTTCATTTCATTTTAGCCAAATAGTAATGAGGGATTAAAACCTGTTCTCGACAGGCGGACAGAACTACGGGACATGACAGCCGTGGTGTTCCCTTGTGACTTTATACAGATACTTTGGGATTATTGTTTGTGGATGCTGTATTTGTTTAAGATGTTTCTTCAGGTTTCTTACTTTTAAGAACACATTCTCGTTAATTATATGAACATTAATAACATCAACTTCTAATTGATCGTCAACTCTGTCATGGGTATCCCGTCGGAATATGTTTTTTTGCTTTTATTTTCAGTTATTGTTTTAATTTTCATTCCTATCTCTTCCTTTTTCTGCAATAAAAATCTGTGAAATTTCATTTGTAATCTGTGAGTGTGTAGGCTCTTGTAGTAAAATGCATGACATTAATGGCATAGTGATTTTGTCTCACTTCTAGGTTTTGTATTTGTAGGGGCAGGGACTCTATCGAATGCGTCCCAGTTTTAGTCTCTGAATTTTAGTTTAGTTTAAAAAAATCAAAATGGTTTCTTGATGTAAAAGAAACTGTCTAGTTCTTTAGCTGTGTAGCTCCAGAACTGGACTGCCGTGTTGGTTTGTGGGACGAGTGGAGAACGTACCACAACCAACATAATGGTGCTCATTCATAAGAACTTTCTCCGGAGACCTGGCCGGAGTAACGCCGAATTTTGATGTTTTTTCTTGTTCTTACACAGAGCTCCTGGACTGCCGTGTCGGCTCGTGGGGCGAGTGGAGCACATGCCGCAGCGACGGGGGTTGCGTGGGCTCGGCCATGCGCACGCGGCGAGTGATCCGCCGCCAGCGGCCCGGCGGCGCGCCCTGCCCCCCCACCGCGCAGTCGCGGTGGTGCGCTACCAACTGCACCGCTCCGAAGGAGGACTGGCGGAATAATCTTACGTAATTCCATGTTAAAGTTAATTTAGGTTGGTGCGGCGCGTGCGACTTTTTGGTGTGACGCACATATTGATCTCGAAATCAATGTTGGCAGCTCACGAATCTCGATTAAAAGCTCAAATTTGCCAATTCACAATAGAAACATGTTACTTTAAACACTATACAAGCCATTAAAATAAAATCTACATCATACAATCAACTGTCTCTACGAACACTATCGAAGTTGAAAATTTTAAATCTTGTTTATGGTGTAGGACAAAATTAAATGGTGATTCAACTTCATGCCAGATTTCGACAGTTACGAGTATAGTGGCACTGCTCATAAAACTGTACTCTGTAAAGGATTTCCAGGCATATTGGAGGTTTGGTTTGCAGGAGGAAGCTACATACTTTTATAAGTACCAACGTTTGTACAATGTACAAGTAGTTTTTGGCTTGTCATACCTACACACTGCTGCTGCAACAACAGTTTTGAGTCGATGAAAGTATCTAAAAGCAAACAGCTGCATGTTACTACTTTAAAACATGTAAGAACATAAAATACCTAGGTATTATACCGGTACAATTTCTATTTACAGCACGTTTATATTAGTAGTTTGCAATCCAAAAAGTCGCACGAGTTTACGCCCTTAGCTACCAGTTTGAATATTCTTCGTAAACAAGCTCTTACCTTTTTAAATTTTATTTTAGAAACATTTTTAGCATCTGTGTCTGTCCGTCCAAATGTCAGTTTGTTTCAATTCCATTAGCGGCTGTCCCCAATGTTCAATCTATTGTCAATAGATCTTTCCCACATCGATGGTAGTTGACAATTTACCTTCCTCCCAAAAATAATCTCTATTTTCCCTAGCTTACGGCTCAATTTCTACAAAGCCATATTCAGCTCGTTAGATGACCCATTATTGCTATAATCTTAAGTTTAATTCGTATACCTACCCATTTTAGTTAAAGAAATACTTACAAAACGGTAACTTCAATATATTTTAAATAAATAAGGCAAAGACGTTCTATGCGCAAGAATCAGTTTTTTTTTATGTGATAGTGGCAGATGAAAATCACAAGTGGACAGAATTTTCCATCGCCAGTAAGGCAATAAATGATTCATAGATTGAATTTTGGAGACGGCCGTAAGTCGTCTCGACCGAGTATTATATTTATAGTTTGGGTGTAAATTCGTCGTGTATAAAAATGAAACCAATAAAAATTGTTGTATAAAATAAATTTAGTAAGAAACTAAGAGATGACTGTCGATGTTTGGGGTTATAGATAGACTTTGATTATTTAACGCTGTATCTAAATTAGGCTTCTTTCGAATTTTTATTTGTTTGTCAATTATTGTTAGGGTGGCTAAATGTAAGGATAAGAGATACAACTTTTTTAATATTTGTCTAATGTTCCAAAAGTACTTTAACTGTTTTTAGAATTTGGAGAATCATGACCATTATTTTCAAGCAATTAGAACTTTAAATCCCATCCCGCTCTGTGCTTCATTCTACAGCTGTCCTTTTTCATTTCAAAGTTTTATATACCAGTCTGCTCTAGTACAAAAAACAAATGGTGTCTTATGCTATATTATCGTAGGTAAAAAGTTTAATTTCAAATGTAAAATCTAAATATATAGTTAAAAATCTATACTAAGGCATGTTTCCCTCTGCATTTGCGAAGCGTCGCATTTAAAACTGTACCCTTTATTATTATAAAAGTAAGTAAAAATTATACACCGAGATCATTATTAAAGTAGTTATTTGTACTTTAGTACACGGAGATTTCACCACTTATGGACAAGCCTTCTTCTTTCAAGGGCGCCTATTAGGTGTGCATCTGAGAATAAAACAGGGCCTGACGCTACTATGAAAGGATTAGGCTTAATCACTACGCTTGCCTAATGCGAATTGGTAATTACAAACCCGAGCTATGTTCGAATAATTCGAAATATAGGTACTTTTACTCGACCCCGGAATCCAAACAAGTACTTTCGAGAATTAGGCTAGCGTAAGTGTAGGCTGGCTAGAGATTGTCCGGATTAGTATGCCGGCATTACGACCACTCTGTTAGTTTAGTATGTGCGTTGCTGTTTCATCCTCTTTGGTACAAAACTCTCATTGAGATTATCTTACAAATTGGCAGGCTTGTCCAAGTTTGGTGAAACTGGGCCTGAATAGATGCAGTTACTATTTGGTTTATTGCTAAATCTTCTAATAGTTTCATTGTAATATTCATTAATAGAATAGATGTCGTTACTTTAACAATTTAGTATACTTTGCAACAGTAGACGTACAGTACCTTGAAGTAATCAATTAAATAATTAATGATACATATCGTTTACTTAAGTGTATGACATTGTGACAGTATTTCAATAAAGTGTAGCATTTGTTCTAGGGAAAAGAGACCCAAAGATGCAGCTTTTATTTTTCATACAGCTAAGTGTAAAAAATATGAAATAGATTAAGTCTGTATTTAGGTAAGTTATGGTAAGAATCAAAAGCCTTTTATGAAATTCAAGATGTACTCTTCAAATATTTTATACTTTATTATCTTCTGTCTGGTTTGAAAAAAGAAATCAAACCAAGTTAGTCAATATAACTGATTTAAAAATACCTAGTTTGTTCATGGTTTTCGTCACTGGAACATAAATATCTTTTTCTATTTAAATTGTATAATCAACATTAAACGTTTGAATTTTTGATTTTATAAAAAAAACCGCTTAAGCCAAAGAGATAGTTTTAAATCAAACTCATTAGTATTACTTACTTACAAATTTAAAAATCAACCTCTTCGTTTATAAAAAAATAAAAATTTCAACTTTTGTAAACAGACTTAACGTTTGAATATAATTTCATATTGTCTGAAAGAATCTTCGAACTTCCAAGTAGTCTAGTAATTCTCGAAAATGACAGTTTATTATGTAGATTGTTCAGAGATTAAATTTATAAGCTATAGTTATTGTAACATAGAGCCAAAAATGAATGCTGAAATGTTAACCTTAGCGTAACTTGGAGTATGTGTATTTTTTACAATGTAAATTATTCTGATTTCAATAATAAAACATCTTAAATAACCGTGATTGCGTTTTATTTAGCCAGTAGCCCCTCGGGGCATATGTTTACATATGCCCCGAAGGGCTACTGGCGGTTTATTAGGCAAAATAAAAAGTGTATTAACAATAAAAATGTCCATTTATATTTCAAGAAGAAAAACATAAAATTATTTATAGGCAAACTGGCAAGATTATTTTGCTTCTTAAATGTAAATAGACATTTTAATCGTTCGTTCGAACCATAGAAGTAAATACTTCAAATAGATTTTTCTACAGGAATAAAATATTTTTCTGTAGGTACTAATATGAGTGAAGATAGAACAAACATATACACTGACAAACTTCTACTTTTATAATGTTGTGTGATGTGATATTAATCAAAATTCTAGATTTGTCAATAGGCAAGCTTTGATAATATCCTGTCTATTAATGAGCAGTTTGTTCAGTACGACAAGTTTTTACTGGCCGACAAACGGGCTAACGTAGAACCAATACCTGAAAATAAATGGACACAGAATGTTAGATCTAGCTAATATTGATATCGAAGAGTTCAGCGACCTACGTGTTAGCAGTAAACATATCTAGTAAACTCACATTGGTGTCTTTCTAAAAGCATAATTGCAATATTATTAAAATCATAAGCACAAAATAAAGATAATGCTGAAATAAAAACACAGTAGGCTGACTGCCCACTAAGAGCTAAAAATATGTCATGTACTCACGCATGCGCACTAACGGGCAAAAGGGTGAATTTCAACAAACCTAATTACGGTGGCGAATTTTTAAAACCACTTTACATACATTTTCGCCACCGGGATTGCACCACCGGACTTAGAAACAGTAACAAATTGGCATTATAAAAAAATATAATATTCCACCACTAACTTACAGTCTATAAATATGACAGTTAACTTAATCTCAATAAGCTATAAAACTGGTTTTTATGTAAAAGAGAAAAGACAGCTCAAAATACATGCCACCGGTATTGATACGGTACTTGGGAAAATCACCCAAAAACGCCTTTTCGACCACATTAATCCTAACTTATGACATATGTCAAACTGTCGAGGTCTATGGTAGAGGCCGTGCGCTTATGTACTCATTGTTTCCCGGCATATGCACCCTAGCATATGTCAACGAACTCTTCTAAATTCACAATCAGGTAAAAGTCTAACTTCTGTGTCAATATCTTTATTTTGTGCCATAAGTCTTGAATTGAAGCAAATAAATAAGAAAACGAAAAAGTCATGTTTTTGTTGTTGGACAAGACAAACTATTCGATTACTATCTTTATTTTTCTCTAATTATTTTCAGGTATCGTGTGTTTTGCAGAGTACAAAAGATGTAACAAGATTAAAATGTTATTCGAAAAACATCTTTAGTTTCTTTGAATCGGTGACCAGTGCAGACGATTTTATTGATCTCACCACCCAATAGCCGAAACCTTGGATCTCACCAATACTGGTGTCTTGGATGCCAATAAAAAGGGCTAAT
This sequence comes from Cnaphalocrocis medinalis, assembly GCA_014851415.1. Lineage (NCBI taxonomy): Eukaryota > Metazoa > Arthropoda > Insecta > Lepidoptera > Crambidae > Cnaphalocrocis > Cnaphalocrocis medinalis. The sequence continues at coordinate 2,978,365 of CM026284.1, forward strand.
AAAGGCAAATCAAATTATATTCTTCCATGACACGTTCACAAGCAAGCAAAACCATGCATGAATGGGCCAGCTCGACCGGAGTGATACCACGGCCTCACAGAAGACCGGCGTGAAGCAGTGCTTGCGCTGGGTTTCGTCGAGCGAGTGAGGGTACTGGAGGCCCAACTGGGGGGAAACAGGGTTAAAGGATGGCAGTGCAACTGCGACTCTACTGGTGTTGCAGGTGTATATGGGCGGCGGTAATCGCTTACCATCAGGTGATCCATCTGTTCGTCTGCCCCCTACATTATAAAAAAAATAAGCCGTCCCGTAACGAATTAGAATATTATATCTGTCGCTTTCAAACAAATGTACGCACAGTGCGAGTGAAAAGGAGGGGAGCTCCCCATGGTAAGCGTGTTCTTCCATCGTTCCAGTATCAGTTCCTGTACCAACGCATCTTTTCTCACATTTTCGTATTTATCAGCGGGTGACCCAGGCAGTTAACCCATTAAAAGCATTCACACTAGAACGAGCATTAACCTTGCGACAGTGACATAGACGTAGGAAATTAAAGATTTTATCACCATAATGAAGTTTTCCCCGCTAACAGAACTAAACTTGCGAAAATGTTCGTTTGAGACGTTTAAATTGTCTACATTGTGATGAATTATGAAGACGATCGCCTTTTGAATAAAATAATTTTCCTTGAAAAATGTATAGTTCTCTTAGTATCGGCTGAGTTGTCATGTGAACAACTAGTAGGTATGAAACTTTGAACCCGCGATAGCGTTACGAGTAGTCATGTCAAAATCCATACATTAAAATCATTCAAGACACCGGAATTAGATTGATCCAAATGTTTAACACGTTTCGTCATTAATGAGCTGGCACGGACGGAGCGATACCACGGCCGCACGGAAGACCGGAGAGAAGCACTCTGCACTGTGTTTCGTCAAACGACTGAAAGTACCGGAGGCCCAACTGGGCGGAAAGAGGGTTAAAGGATGGCAGCGTAACTGTGACTCTACTGGTGTTGCAAGTGTCTATGAGCGACGGCAATTGCTTACCATCAAAGTCTAATGCACTACCCTTACTTTAGAGAAATAGAGTCCATTTTCGAACAACATTTGTATTTATCTACCAAACCGCTACATCTGCAGCGCTGCGTCTTTCCATTCTGTACAAGGCCAGAACGCAGGGGTGTGTAACTAATCGCGTATAGATTGGAAATCACTTTTTTACTAAGGTTTTCCAATCTATACTAGGCTAGAACGCACATAATCGCGTATACTTCGTAGTCACAAAACTTAACTAGCTTGTTCCAAAATATACAGTGCCAGAACGCATACGGACTAATCGTGTATAGTTTGGAGTAAGCGCGCAAAAGTTTAGATTCCAATCTATACGCGAGCAGTTGCATGCGCCATTTTGATTCGTGGACCTCTCTTTCTATTGCCATGTAATTCATATTTGCGTCTCATCCTAAACATTGCATCATCTTTCGGCACGCGACAATGTTTTGATATGTAGTTTTTTATTGTTTCTCCATAATTAATTACAAATATATGGTAAATACACCGAAATAGTTATTTAAAACGTGGAAAATGGTGACGAAAGACAGTCTAGAAGAGTTTTTACTAAGTAAATGTGGTGAATATAAACAAGAGCAGTTTGAATTCGAATCTGCGGAAAATTTTAAATTGATTATTAAGTGCAAGTTGGGAGAATATAATGAAGATTATTCTGGATTTTGTAAGGCATTCATTGAAAGTTTTTCTAGTTTTACAAATACGAATTGGATTGTACGTACAACATTCCCTCAGTTAAAAAGACTAGCTTTTCGTAAAACTTTTACATGCCAGCACTCTTCTTTTAATAAAACCAAGTCGCGAGAGAACCGAGTAAGATCACGTGGTTGTGACGCGATTATTGATATTAAATTCAAGAAAATAAATCGAAACACCTGTCGCTATGATGCAGATTTAAAAGAGGGTTATGCCGTGTTGCTCAAAATTAATTACTCCCACAGTCACCTGGCGAATGTAGCTGAGGCGTACAGCTACTTGCGAAGCACCGAAGCTACTGACGAATGTTTTCGGAAGTATTTTGATTCAGGTATGAGTCCAGCAGCGGCAATAGCTTTACATGAAATGGCTCTAATTGAGAAATACGGCAAAGAAAGTTCCCTATACTTGGCAAATTCTCAGATTAACCCAAATGAAAGACATGTTTATTATCTTTACGAAAAGTGGCGTAAATTAAATTTTGGTGATAGATCCGGATTAAATATCGATGAAGTACTGGAACGAAAACTTTCAGAACTGGAATCGACAGGTTTCCTTATTGAGTACAGAAAAAATCCAAAAATTATTATACTGATAAGCCCTATCATGCAAAGGATATACAACTCGGATTTTATAGAAGATATGTTTTTTATAGACACTACATCGTCCTGTGATCAAAGTAATACATCCATAACGTTTGTATTTGCCTCAAGTAAAATAGGAGCTCTGCCAGTGGCATGCGCTTTCCACACGTCACAGGATGAAGCCAATTATACACTTGTATTTTCAATGATTAAAGAAGCGTTTGAGAAGAAATTCAATGAAAAAAAAATGAATCCTGCTGTTATAATGACCGACGATAGCGCTGCTGAAAGAAATGCGCTAAAGACAATATTTCCCGATTCCCGGCTTTTATTATGCTGTTTTCATGTGGCGCAAGCATTTTGGCGTTGGCTTTCATCTTCAATGCATGGGATTGATATAACAAAACGGCAAAGTATAATGGTAAGATTTTCTGAACTAATGTTTTCAAAAACTGACAATGAAGCCGTAAAAATATTTACCTCCCTAATTTCTGACGCCTATGTGAAATCCTCGAATAATTTAGTGCAGCACCTGAAAAAAATATGGGAAAGAAGAGTGGAGTGGTGTACAGCTTATAGAACAGACATCATATACAGAGGGCATAACACAAATAATTATACAGAAGCTTCAATACGGATTTTTAAAGATGTTATCTTACAGAGATGCAAAGCGTTCAATGCCTGCGCTTTGATTGATTTTACAGCAAATATTTTTGAAAAATATCAATATAGACGACTGATGAAATTTGCACATAGCCGCCAAACAAATAGTTCTGCCTATTTAAAATTTTGTAGCCGATCCAAGGATGTGCACGAGATAACACGTATCAACAATACTGAATTTCTAGTACAGTCAAGTTCAGATAGAAATGTCACTTACACCGTTGACATTTCAGTGTCGTGTTGTAATTGTATTGGAGGCCAAGGCGGTGCCTTTTGCAAACATCTGTGTGCTGTAGAATTAAAGTACGGATTAATTCTACAGACTTCTCCGAAAATATCTAGTACTGACCGAGTGATATGCGCAAACCTTGCATCCAATGACCCACTTCCTGAAGAGTTTTACCACAATATGAATAATGAATTAGTTGAGAGAAACGAAAACATGACACAAGATTTAAATGTACCCATAGACGCGACTGTCGAAAATTTTAATACATTAGAACAGCCTCCAATATGCAGCGATACTGAAAATACCGTTTTTCCTGCCACATATAATAAAGCACTCACTGAAATGAAAGAAACTTTTAAGAACCTGACCAATATTCTAGAAAACCATCCATCCTCGTCAAATTTAAAAGCCATACATTTATTCAATAATTCTCTTAAAAATGTCGTTACAGATCAACAGGCTCAGAATTTCATATTTAGTCACTTCAAAAAAGGTCTGTCACGCAAAATACATGTACAGCCAACATCTGTTGCTAGGCGAAGCATAAAGAAAGTTGGGACAAAAAACAGGATACAAGCAGGCCGACCCTCAACATCAGCTCCTAGAGTAAAAAAAAATAGAAAAAGAAAACATGACCTAGCGTTCAACGTTTCAGAAAATGTAAGCAATGCTCGTTGATTCTTCTTATACTTCTTAAATAAAACATAATTTAATAACTAGTTTATTTATTTAACCTTACACTAATTAAGCTCATTTATCATTTCTACAACGTGTAAAAAAAATGATTATCATGTAAGCTTACAAAAAAATCAGCTGTACTCATATACTCATATTTTGGCAGTGAACGGTATTGTCACTATTTTTTTTACACCTTGTATAAAGCGTAGGAGGCCCTTGCCCTTTAGTGGGACACTTAGGCTCATAATAAATAATAAGATCTTTTAAACTCTTGTAAGGCGTAAATGATGTAGTATAGTTTGGAACCAGGACGCACGTTAGCACGTTACAAACTATACACGAGCAGTACGCAAAATTCGTGTATACTTTGTAATCGCACATTTAAAAACAGTGTTACAATATATACACGACCAGTTTCCTATGGCTGCGTTTTGGCCTTGTATAGATTGGAAAGACGCGACGCACGTTAGCACGTTACAAACTATACACGAGCAGTACGCAAAATTCGTGTATACTTTGTAATCGCACATTTAAAAACAGTGTTACAATATATACACGACCAGTTTCCTATGGCTGCGTTTTGGCCTTGTATAGATTGGAAAGACGCTGCAGCGCTTCTTATCTACAAACGAAGAAAATCCATCTTGCACGACCGCAAACGCTTCGCAAGCGATTTCAATTTAAAGCGGCGTAATAAATTGTAGCTCCGATTTACTTAGCCGCTCTTGCCCTAATTCCACGCAAAAAACAACGAATGCCGTGTCTTTTGGGTGTAATTACCCGAACAAATTTACAAGGCTACAGAAATGAGAGGATACGTCGAAGATTTCATTAGGAGTTGAATTTAATTTTGCAATTTCGATTAGGATTCCAATATGCACAGAGTCCATAAGGAAATCTTATTCATAGTTTCGCCATGTTCCGTCAGCAGCCTAGCCACTGAACTAGGCAATGGCCTATACTAGAAAGCTGTGATTTGGCATGAATAGGACAATCAGCTCGCCAACAAAGTCGTACAATAAAAGTTCCAATTAATTAGCGGTGACACTTTTAATGTATTCATTCTGAATTACTTATAATATAACCAAAGGGAACACACGATAGTTGGGTCTTTTTTCCATTGGTCGGAGGGCGTTTGCTGATTTTTTAAATCTAGTGCGTAGATATTACATTGGGGACGTAAGTACCAAGGAATTTTATTGTTCAGATCATTACATACCGTTCAGGGCTTAATTTTGCTATTAGTTCCAAGCTTTACCAACAGATGGCTCTGGGAGTCGATTACATCGCGAAAGCATTTTTTATCTTTCCAGTTTGCCTATAAACTTTTACAGAATTCATCTCTTTATTTGTTCATTTTGAAAACTGTATGGTAAAACCTGTGGGCACGAGCGATGGCGAGCCCGAACGCTATACAAGAAATTAATTAAAGTAAAAATGTAACATTCACAAAATATACGTCACCATTGGTACTTTTATCCGGATTACATTTCATTAAATTTAACGAGAATTTACGTAGGTTAATGAATTACCTACTAATGAAACGTTCGTGCGTTCAATTTTAACGAGTTGGAATTTAACTATGGCTTTTAATTAAAATGTTGCCAGCGACAGTCGAGTGACAACTTCACGGAATATCATTTGTGAAAAGACATTTTAGAGGACAACTTTATCTTTATTTTATCGCTGGGTGCTTGAGAAATTTAAGTAAATAACATTTTGTTTGTTTTAATAATAAGCAAATTCGCACAGCATCTCATACATTAACCTGGCTCTGTACTAAGTAGCTTAAGCACTTGTGTGACAGATATCAGACAACAAAGAAAACACTGAACAAGCACAAGTGTTCATCATCACACACCACACGAATGTTTGTCCAGGGTGGTGATCGAACCCACTTTTGGAGTATGGGGCAGGGTCACTACCAAATGCGTCACCCGGTCAGTCAATTTTTTTTCGTTAACTTTGCTCGTCAGCAGTAGTTTCATGAGCTTCCTATGCCCTCACTAACTCAACAAAACAGCGCAGACTATAAATTTTATCAGAACAACAAACTTTCCAAATTTTTTCGACAACGACCAAAAATGGCATCTACATGCCTGATTCACTAACATTATTTGACAAAGCGGACCCGATTGAGGAACCGAAACAACTTTTAAATTCGCCGATCAAAGTTCGTCCTTGGATGGGCACTCGGGACAGGTTGCTTCCGCTGAGCAACATTAATAATAGTCCCAAACGCCGGCTACTGCGACCAATCTCAAGTATTTGCTAGCGAGCCATGCAGGACATATTGGCAGTGGTACTTCAATACCGCCTATGAGCACTTTGTAAATACCGCGTATCTGCAAATATTCCTAAGTCAAACTGAAGCGCCGATGAATTTCTAATGCTTTCTAGATCATACCATGTGCTCAGCTTAGTAAAAAACATTCCGATGTTCTTGAAATAAAACGTTATTTTTCCTAGTTCTGGCATTTTAGGAAATACCATAAGTAGGAAAAATAATGCGGTATTTATGAGAGTAGTTAACGACGCTATTATAAGCACAAGTTTGCTAGCGGTCAAAAGGTAGTAACTACTACTAATCCTTTCCGTTTCATTCCGAAGGGACAGCAGTCTGAATTAAAACTTCCTAGGGCTTGTCATAACATCGCTGGTAGGTATTCTAGTAGGACCTGTTGCTAGTGACTTCACAATAAATACATGTTATATAGAGCTTATCAGACACGCCCGCAAGATTTCAAAATTTTGTAAATATTCCCAGTTAATTATCGTCGTAGGGATTACCTTAGTTTGAGACCAGGTTGATTGGTGTAATTGTCTGGCACAGAAAGATTGCATAATCTTTGGACAAGTTGACAAGCAATCCCAGCAACCAACGTTATTTGTTAAAAGATACCTTGCTGACGAGACTGCCCACGTCCAGAATTGACTTGGACAATTATGCAGGACGTTTTCGGCTATGTCCTGCGTAGCGTCTTCAACCGCCATTATTCATAGCCACGCCAGTCCTACTTCCGCTCGCCTTCGGAGAAATCGCTTTGTGGACCCATTCATGCTGACACAAAATGTCGAATCTTTTTGTTTTGTTTGTAGTATTTCATAGAATCTGAAGGACTTGGACACACACATCAAATTGAGTTGAATTTGAGATAGAATCCGCCTCAAAAGATTACATAATATTTGTTTGATAAAATAAATCAACTATTGTAAGATACTACAGCTACTATGTCATGGTAGCTCTGATCTTTCATATATGATATTTATTTTGTGATATTTATTTTTGATTTTCTTACTCAATTGTAAGAGATTTACATAAATTTAATGAAACTAAAGAAATAGATAAAAACCAACATTAAATGAAAAAAAAAGTTAAATTGAGACCTAAACAGAGTCCCCTGTCATACTTATTTCAATTTTAATATTACGACCTAATAATATAATACTTATATTTCTCAAACTGACACAAGTCGGCACACGCTCATCATAATTACGCCACGCTTCTTCATGAATGGGCCAGCTCGACTGGAGTGATACTACGGCCTCACAGAAGACCGGCGTGAAGTAGCGCCTGCGCTGTATTTCGTCCAGTACCAGAGGCCAAATTGAGGGGAAAAGGTTAAAGATTGGTAGCGCATTTGTGACTCTACTGGTGGCAGGTGTCTATGGGCGGCGGCAATCGCTTACCATTGAGTGATCCATCACATAAAAAACATGCAAAGTTAAAAGACAAAGTTGGCGATCAAAATAATATCTGTATTATCACTTCTTGTGGATCAAGGCTCCCCTGCTTTCTCGGCAACCTCATCCCATCGATCCATTTCATTGTAATTCAATTGCCATTCCGGTAAATATAACAATGATCTCCCGTGGCTATAACGGAAATGTCTTCTGTAGATACTTTATTGTTCCCTATGCTCTCATTCGGGGGCCTTTATTTCTTCATTTATATTTTTATTTCGATTACAATTATTACATTAACATTTTTGTCGCTTTAATCTTACTGTTCGATGTGATAATAATAGTGCCTTTGTTAGAATGACTAAAAGGATAAAGAAGTATATAAGATATTTGTTTTCTAAAGTACGTAGGTACAGCCACACATCAAAGTATTCAAAACTGTCAAATTTCTTCAACGGATTATCATCTTACTGTCGGCCACATTAATTTTAATATAAATATTGAGAAAAGTTGACAAGTTGTGATAACCTAATGTGTCTGTACAAGACTTCTTGACTTAGATCTAGCTTATAAATTTTGTCAGTAAAACTCAATAAAAGTGAGCCTACTTTATAGAATTCTCACTTTAATAAAATTTTGTCATCGAGCCAAAAATTATAAGGTGCAATGGGCTCCATTAACACTATTGGGGTTCAAATTAATCCCACCTGTAGCACTACCATGAGTTTGAAATACTATCCTCGCTATAGAAAACTATCGCTTTGTCTCTTCCATTGTGATGCATTTGAAAGAGACAGAGCAAATAGTTTACGTTATGTCAGTTTTCGATGTCAACACATGGGAGCGCTACTGATAGCTGATGTTCTGACCGAACGGAGCACTGGCGCTAGTGTGCTCTTGCCTATAGGGCTGGGAAGTCAACGGCAGTCACTCCCGTAGTTAGCAAATTTATAAGCCTTAATTAATGATTCGAAAAAGAAAACGATTTAGGCAAAACATTCTCATTATGAAATTCAATCGGATTAACACCATAATAGAAGCGATCAAGAAAACCCTCAATTGCGCGTTGGAGTGCGAAGACCCAAATAATTGTACGTTTATCCTAAGCCTATCATCTCGATTATTCAAACATGGTGTTTATTTTCCTTCCCCCATTTCACGTCATAATTTAATCCAAACTATCAAGTGTCTGCTAGTGACTTGCATTGAAAGATAAATGTAAACCACCCCTAGAGGGGAGGGGGAGGATCACGCGCAATTTGAGGGGTAGATGCCACGTAACGCAATAAAGGAAGGGCACAATTTCCAAAAGGGAACTAAAGATATGATATATGAGACCCAGCATTGTAGTACAAACAGGCATGGGAATTGAAAATAATGGTTTTTATTTCCTGTAAAGTTTTATGGTTACAGCAGTTTTCAGGCTTCGATAAAAATGTTTTAGTTAACAAGTGGAGTATTTGTTTGCGTAGTTTTTAAAATCTTTGCAATTTTGGCAGTAGCTGCCGCACTAAGAGACGTTAATAAAACCTTAACTGTCACTTTAAGTAAAGTGAAGTTTGGTCATTATAAGGTCAGTGGTCAGTATGGGAAGGTTTTTTGATCCGTAGGTCACCTTTTTCTTTAACCTTTCAGTTAATTTAATTTAACAATAGTCAATTGTTTAACCAGTGGTCAAAATATTGGTTTTGGTTGTAATATAACCATTGGTTTAGCTAATTTAATTATGTTCAGAAAACACTTATTTGCCGATATTTGACGATTGGTTACTTTTTTAACTATTAGCTCAGTCTAACTACCGATCAAAAAAACCGGCCTAAGTCGCATTTTAGATCGACGACGGCTGCGCATGCGGTCCCGGGTTAAATCTTGTGTCAAACAAAAATTTGTACCTGAATTTTTCTGATAAGAAATTTGCATCAGCCCTAAATCTAGTTCGCAATCTTAGCTATCTATTTTGTGATATTAACGTGCCCAGAGGACAAATGACGTGCTAAATTGCGATCCTAATGCTATGCAAATTAGTCACATAATCGAATCTCCAGCCGATTCCTCCCGGCCAGATTACACCTTATCTTAGGCGCTGGTAATTAATCAGCGAAATAACGCAGAAGCTAATCTTGTACTGTAATCTAATTGAATTCAACCCTTCGGCTGAAAACGTCATGAACATTCTGAGCCTGTCGCAAACATTGACATGCTCGAGGTGTGGACGCTATGTCAGCGGTTGCAAATTGCGTGTGAAAAATCCGCTAGATGGCGTACTGTAATAACAAAAAAAAACAACCGATATTCGAAGTACAGCGGCCAATAATAAAGATCAGCTACATACGCAGGATAGATATATTGAAGTGTTCTCAATTGTGTGCATACATAAACACATGTGCACTCTCTATTTACTTACACTCTTAATTCGATGGGATACCAGGTGACACGACCTAAGAGAGATCGGATGCAGGACCTAGATCTTAACGTGCATTTCCGAGGCACGGGGGTACAAGACCGCCAACTTCCATACTTAAGGCTGACATTGAGAATTTCTGAACCTGAGTACCTAACTCAGGTTACAAATTTTGATCCGACCCGGGGATTCAACCCGGGACCCGCTTCAAAGTGCGACCCGCTTACCCACTGATTCACCGAGACTTTTCAATTTTTAAAATGGTAGTAGGCTTTTTCTAAGCTTTTGCCAGACAAAACGAAAATTTAATGTGTGAATAAATTATTCATAATTATATGAAATCACTAAGCTACCTTCTACACCAAAATAGCACTTTCAACATTACGAAATTTTGTGTTAACGTCGTAAGGCCCAGACAGCAGACACAATGGAAAATCAATTAGTTTTATGCCTTTTAAAAGGCTTTTGGGTCTTGCAACGTTAAATTTTGAATTTAAAAACCGCGACTAATCAGACCCCACTCGCGTAGAGAACCTACCCATTAATATTGCGCTCATCCTTGTAAAATAGACTAAATAATTCACTCCTATTGAACAGATTTTGATTACGAAGACTAACAATTGCCAGTCCCTTTCTGATCGTTTACATTAGTGACCTAATTTAAAGTCTTAAAAGAGGTACTTCATTGTGACACATTGTATTTTCCATGAACTTGTCGAGGTAATTAGACGTGCAGTAGGCACCCAGGCTATAACTGATTTTTTTCTTAAGTAGGGACAGACATCAACAGATCAGGTTACCACAAATTTCCTCAATTAATATTCAATTTAACTGTTTGACACTTGCACACTTGTGACACCACTGGAGTTGCAAGTGTCCAAGGGTAGCGGTAATTGCTTACCATCAGGTGATCCGTCGGCTCGTCTGCCACCTATATCATAAAAAAAAATTGAACAAATTTGTTAGTTTTGTATACTTTGATGTATACAAAACGTGTACTGCTGTACGTGTATTGCAAACAAACAGATTTCTAAAAGTACAGTATTTTGAAATCGTGCATTAATAAGTATTTTGCGTAAGTATACTGTGCTTGTACAAAAAATGACGCTGCGATGTTTTCTAGAGAACTAATAAGTAAATCTTGAATACATTTCTTCAAGCGCCAGTGTCAAACAAACGCCATTCCGACACAACCCTAAAGTTTATAAGTTCAGAACTAGTTGCAAACCAATCCAACCCTCGATAGTGCTGCCAACTTACGGCTCTTCCGCTAATGAATGAGTTGGCCGTTCGTTACCTCGCTTGTTACTGTTAATTGGTTGATTGTTCTATACAAGCGTCCGCAGGTTCAGTATCATAGTTTGTAATTGAATCTCAAATCGTCTTTGTGAGGACCAAAAGTTAGAGTGTTAAAATTGTGGACTAACAACGGGGGAATGGTGGCTATTCTAAACGGAAAGACTTTATTTAAAAGAAAGTGAACGTGGGAGAGCCACGCTTCGGCATGAATGAGCCGGAGTGATACCATGGCCTTACAGAAGATCGGCGTGAAGCAGCGCCTGCGCTGTGTTCCGTAGAGTGAGGGTACCGGGGACCCAATTGGGGGAAAGGGGGTTAATGGTTGGCAGCGCACTAGTGACTTTACTGGTGTTGCAGGTGTCTATGGGCGGTGGCAATCGCATACCTTTGGTTGATCCGTCTGCTCGTCTGCCAACTATGATAAATGAAAATGAAATCATTATTTTGAATGAAACATACGAGTAGATAAATAACTTAACTTACGTATTTAAGTATTATATTTGTAAATTCTCTGTTGTCTGATCTGAACACAAGTATTTACCTAAGCTAGGTTTAGTACGGAGCCTATGTATGAGATGATGTATGAATTACGATATATTTACACCCAGACACCAAACAAACAAAAGTGTTTAACACACGAATGTGAGATTGAACCACGACCTTTGGCAGAAACCGCGACAAGCAGTACATTCAAAAAATTTTTTTTTTTATGTCATAGGTAGCAGACAAGCAGGCGGATCACCTGATGGTAAGCAATTGCCGCCGCCCATGGACACATGCAACACCAGTGGAGTCACAAGTGCGCTGCTAACCTTTTATCCCCTTCCCCCCGATGGGCCTCCGGTACCCTCACTCACTCGGCGAAACACAGCACAGGAGCTGCTTCACGCCGGTTTTCTGTGAGGCAGTGGTATCACTCCGGTCGAGCCGGCCCATTCATGCCGAAGCATGGCTCTCCCACACTTAAAATTTGTGTTTGTGTCTTGTTTTGCAACCTACGAGAATTTACTTGAGACCGTCTCCCCAAAAATGGCCAATATTAAAGTGTCCCCAGCACACAATAAATAAAGGCTGTTATTGCATCTCAGGCTGCGTTATCACGTTTCATTCAGGCTCGAGCTCATCTGCATGCGTCGCATGACACTTCATTAGGATATATTTTCGTTTCCCAAAAGACATTAATATAAACACGAAAGTGGGCGCGCACTGAGGAAACTAGCGGGCGCGATTGTAGGAGGTTGAAAAACTAAAAGATATGTCCCCACATGGTACACCCACCCTTCGGCATGAAAGGGCCGATTTGACTCGAGTCCTTAAAAAAAACCATCATAAAACAGCGCTTGCACTGTGTTTTGCCGAGTGAGTGAGAGTACCGGAGACTCAATCCGGGGGAAGGGGTGTTTAAAGATGAGCATTGTTGTGTCGTGGTCTTGTTAGGCTACAGTTTCAAAGAATAAAGTCCGATTTGCAATATGTTTAATATAGGAAATCGGACTTTGTTCTTTGGCAGAAGCGCGGGTTAAAACGCAAAAGTTCAATTCCTGCACCAACACAAATGTTTGTTAAAATGATTTGTGTTGAAACAGATATTTATATTGGGTCTGAGCGTTAGTGGTACCTTCATTGTTTCTATATTGCAGACAGTGACACGCTTATCTATCTAATTCTGCAACTCTCATTTTATTTGGTTCACTAGTAACTCGAAATGGGATTACATGTCGGTATATGGGAAAACCTATTGTTTGGAGTTACGACATTGTACCTTTATGAAGGATTGAAGGCCCGTCTTTTTTTATGTGATAGGTGGCAGGCGAGCAAATGAATGAACTAATGGTAAGCGATTGCCGCAGCCCTTAAACACCAGCAACACCAGTAGAGTCACAATTGCAATTGGGCCTCCGATACGCTCACTCACTCGACGAAACACAGAGCAGGCTCTACTCACACCGGTCTTCTGGGTCCCTTGTGAAGCTTCAAGATTTCCGCATAAAAACCGCCGCATTTCTCAAACCCAGTGCGTACGCGACCTCGACCGGATCCGCTTGGTGTTCATTATCATTTGTATTCAGAGTTGAAAGTGGGGGTGCACCTGGTGGGCTGTCAGCCCGGCAAGATTTATGTACTCCGCGTAAAACTGAACAAAACTCGATGCTTTTGTATGGAAATGTCCGTTATTCTCTTGACGCTCTCTTAATTTTTCGCGTTTCGCGAGTCTGCGTTCGCGAAGTTCCTGTATGGTGAGGACAAATAGTCTGTTTTCGTTGAACAATACATGATTAGGTGTTGAAAAGTAAAAAACACAAGTGAATTTATCATCATTATCATCAGTGTTTATATTTTTTAAAGAAACGTCGATAGTTTTACTTAAGTGACAATTAAAGCTTTAAAAACCTATGTGATAACTTAACTTTCAGTATGAGAACATTGTATTTTGTCATGACTGTGTGGTAAATGTCTACTCGATTATGTTACTTATTATGACATTTTAAAACATCTTTCAAATACCTGCTATATGCAGCTGATTTAAATTTTCAAAATCTCTTTTAATCTAATTTATTCAAGAAGAAAAATAACAAAAATAAATTTTCTGTCAAGTCGTATTTTGTAATATGTTTCATCTAATAAAATTTTAACTAGGATATTAAAAATATATTGATGGAATAGTTTATCGTGCAATCTATAGATCCTTGTCAAAGCTAGATAAAGAACGAATCCGTTCCTTTCGTTGTTTTATTTCCACCTTTGAAACATAAAAATACAAGTTGCACAACATTTCACAATGCACAAACATTATTCCTTTGTGCGTTAAGGAAACCATAAAGAAAGTTGTCTTCTTCATAACTACAAATCAAAAGGGGCTTGCCCACCTTTTATCAGACACATTAAAGTTTTCGCTCACCGAAATTTCGCATCAACCTTATCTTTTAGCAAATATAGCGGATTTTCCCTTAAATTTCTTTGCTCCAGTATCTCGACATCACCTGCCAGTGGCAGTCTGTATTATTTGTAGCATGTTTGTGTTTCTGCCGTCATAATGTAGTTTATCGACTATTGTTTCATCTTAGAGCATTGTAGCTCAAAACACTGTTCTGGTTCGAAGTGAGTAATGATAGCGCGAGATTAAAAGTATAGATTTAAAAATGTTGAAATAAATAGAAATTCTTGCAACGTATTGAAGCAATTAGTATTATTTTCTAGAAATAGATTTTAGTTTCAAGTAATTTGTTTTATGTTTCGCAAACTGTGCACACACAGCTGATATATACCCAGACTGGATGAAATATTGGTTCTGAACATCCACCATGCTTGATCTACTTGTAATGGTTCCCCAGTTTAAGGGTTGTGATGGTGAGACGGCAATATTTTCAATGTATTCTGTACTTACTAGTGGTAAATTCATTACCAAAGCGTTTTTCAACCTTTGCAGAAATCAACAAACTGTCAACTAACACAATTCAGAACAGCAAGTATCGTTTCAAGAGGTTGGTAAAAGGTAGGTACATCTACCAACTTAATGACGTAGAAGCGTAGATGGCAGAATTACTGCTGTCTCGAAAAAAAATAAAGATCCGAAACTGAATAGGCGTATCGTTGGCTGGGGCATACGGTTTTCCGGCAGTGACCAATTAAAAACGGTTTAGCGAAAAAACCTGTCCGGTATTAACGTCTTCGTGATCCGCTAGTGTTGTTCCGAGGTACATTGAATATTTACTAAGTACATAAGTACTTAGGTAGGCACGGACTTCGGTCGGTGTGATTAGCCAGGTAGTAACTAGGTACATACAAATACGTGGCCAATCAAACCGATCCTCTAGCCTTAAAATTAGGCATTCACTGTACTGCAAGTACATCATACATAGATGATTTTACTCGGGGGCGTCTACCAACTCATCTACTTATACAAAAAAAATGTAAAATACCATCCTGCATACTATCTCCCGGCACTCACCATAATTCTGGAAATTTGCTTTAACAGTATTCAACTTTTCATACAAAATCGGTCACTTGTCTTGCTCCTTATGTTTAAAGATAACACTCGCTCAACGGTAGTTGATCAGAACTAACGCCTAGAGGACTCACTCACGTCAACTTTACCCGAGCTACACAACTATCGGTACTACGTACTCGCTCCCCGCGACTCGCTAACTCGTTTCTACATTCTATCTCTATACTACTCGTTCATCCTTTCCCCTGGGATAGTTGCCTAAAGGGATATAAATGTTTACCGATACATCATGTATGCCGTCCAAATACAAGCTTATCAATTCATCCGTACGACGCCACCCCAACACTACCCAACAAGCCTGTGCTAATTGGAGTCGCTTTATTTCGCTCGCATTCATCCTTCAATCAAAAGGACACAGTGACGTCACCCATCCTCCCAACTGAGAAGACTTCATTAACATTTCTTTTCAACTCTCTGTCACACCTGAGATTTGCAACGTGAATGCCGTGATCTGAATAAGAACCCTGTACTTTGAATGGTAAAGGTTGTTTTTGTGTGCGGGCTTGATGGAAGGATAATGATGGAGTGGGTTTGTGACGGTTTTTTAATCGCGGGATTTTGAGGGATTTCCCCATGTGAGGAGGCGTGCTTAGGTAATGCTTATACTTCATACGGGAGACGTAAATCTTTTGAGAACAGTCACCTTTACAGGCTGTGTCTGTGGTATTACGATAAAAATTCACACAACATCTCATACATTGACCTGACTCCGTACTAAGTAGCGTAAGCGCTTGTGTTACAGATATCAGACAACAGAGGATCATAAAACATAATACTCAAATACATATATAACACCAAGACACTAAACAAACACAAGTGTTCATCACATGAATGTTTGTCCAGTTTGGAGATCGAACCCGACCTTTAGCGTATAATGCAGGGTCACTACCAAATGCGCCATCCGGCCGCTATAGATATAAGTTTTTATTTTTATACTCTTATGTTATTAAATTTTAGTTACTGAAGATTCCGGGTTTGATTTCACGGTCAGTTCGATCTTTTGTAGAGGTTTTTATTTCATTCTTTGAATGCAGATTTTTTCAGATAAGGTAACATTTTGGCTCAGTTTTTTTTCAAATATCTTTCTAGGCAATAAGAAGTAGGAGTATTTTCTCCAACGATTTATCACCACATGAGGGTTCTCTAAATCATAATTAATTCGTAATTAATAACGCGCCCGAAAGCGGAATAATAAATTTTAATTGTGATAAATGGTGCTGTTAAAGGCTCTTAGAATGCTATTCAAAGGGGTTGCTTGTGAATAATGTTAAACACTTAAATATGAATATAGCGTAATGTTAATAACAATGCAAATTTAACGGCCGTATGTTTTTGAAAACCAAGAACGAATTGGTTCCTCTAAGCCACTAGTATAATTTAGGGACATTTTGACTTTAAAAAATTTTTTGGGTTCCGTAGCCAAATGGCAAAAACAGAACCCATATACCAGATTCGTCATTCATCCGTTCGTATGTCACGGAAACTTTTTCATAATTATTATAAGAACTAAATTGTTGATAATTTTTTTAGTATTTTGTGAACCAGATAAGAAATTTGAGGGGACCAAATACTTAAAACTGAAACTCTATTTTTTTCATCTGACCTACAAGTGTGGGTTGATTTTATGGATATTGTGTATTCAAAAATTAAATGAGATTTTTAATATGTTTTTCTCTAAACTTATTAGTTTGCACGCGAGACTCTTTGAAGTGTAAGATGTACCTACATTACCATAAAAACTTACACGGAAGAATGGTTTGAACGAGATCTAGTAAATAGATTCTATATTACGCGCAAATTAAAAAAATAATTCCCACATCTCATACATTGACCTGACTCCGTACTAAGTAGCTTGAGCACCTATGATACAAATATGAGACGACAACAATTTTGGTAAGACTGTTCACTCTTTTCTTAAAAAATACTAGCTAAAGTATTTAGGTACACATTCTTTCAACAGCGTTGAGGCACAGAATATTAACTGCACCAAGTAATTGTGGTAAGCCATAAAATACCAACGACGAATGAATGCTCTTGTGCCAAAATACTCTGCCCAATTGCAAGCATGGTTTAACAAATGTTCTTGTGAAACTAAATGCGGAATTAAAGAATGGGAGCTATCGCGTGTGAAAAATACTTGGCGTACTGTTAGACTGAGGTCCAAACCTTCTACGTCATTGGTTGTTTAGTGAATTTTGCATCTCACAACAAAAATAACTAATCACCGCGATGGACTTCGACGGTGCGCCATCTAGCTAGGGTACGCCACTTCTAACACCAGGCGTGGCAACGTGAATTGCGCACCGTCCACCTCTGAGTGGTCACATCATGGGGCAGCCGGTGCCCGCTCCTTCGTGTCGAGATCCGGATGAAGCAATGCCCTAACGAGCTCCTCTACTTATTTTTTTGGTGACCCAGGGAGAAATGTCTTATATCGGACTCCCCCACGCATGACGGAGGGGGTTATACCTACTAAACTTCCTGGGATCCTGCCTCATCGTTCAGCCTGGGAGATAGTCGTAGGGCAACTAGCACGAAGCCCTAGCATCTCGACAAATGAGCTTCTCTTCTACCCATCTTTCTCAACTCGTTAATCGCCATTTGTAGTCATCGATCGTCATCGTTCGTTCTTTAACGCCACCAAAAAGGCACTTAGTAATATTATCTCATATTTCTATCATGTTGCCCTATCAGTCTTCATTTATGACCTCCACTTACCATCTGTAATCGCTGGAGATCTACATAGATAAGTAGTGTGAACAAATGTTCGTAACATAAAACACTTCCCTCGAGGAAATGGAAAACGTCTAAATTGTTTTTTCTCCAATTAAACCGAAATAGGACTCCATTAGCGTCTTGTGTCGTAATGACCTTTTAATTGCCACAGTTGCGGAGCTCAAGGTGCTCACAAAGCACCTGGATCATAATAAAACTAAATTGCTCGTATTTAGGAGCGGAGGTCTTTCAACCCAAGGTTTGTGTACTTTACTGTCACGTTTTCTGCCAAAATTTAAAAAAAAAAGTTTTTTTGAGAAAAGGGGTTTTCTCCCAATGGGGTCTCCGGTACCATCACTCACTAGACCAGTGGTTCTTAACCTTTAAGTCATGAGGGACCATTTTACCAAAATTCTGTCGTGTCAGGGACCACACACTTCGGACATGCGTCGCGGCGCCGTTTGCGTTGTGTTGACTCGACTCATCACGTCACGTCACTTGTTTATTACGATGTCTTCGCGGACCACTTGGAATGCCTCCAGGGACCACCAGTGGTCCGCGGACCACCGGTTAAGAACCACTGCACTAGACGAAACACAGCTCAGGCGCTGCTTCACGCCGATCTTCTATGAGGTCATGGTATCACTTCTGTCGAGCCGGCGCATTCATGCCGAAGCGTGGCTCTCCCTCGTAAGAAAATAAAAAGTTATGTAATGTTAGATATTTAAATACATTTTCTGTTTGGCAAGAACCTCAATGGACTGAGAGTGGGTGATTCATTATGTCAGTCAAATAATTCAAGCCCAGTTCACGTGAAGTTCTGCCGATTCAATCAGTTCGAGTAGGCATCGGCAAACACTTAACGGAATCCTATTTTAGTTGGTTTCTATAGAAAAGTTCATTCCAGCGAGATTTTATGTAATTCTGCACGACACGACACGTGCAAGGAGGTTAAAAGTTACGTTTCATTTTTTTTTATGTTATAGGTAGCAGGCGAGCAGGCAGGTCACCTGATGGTAAGCAATTGCCGCCGCCCATGGACACTTGCAACACCAATGGAGTTACAAGTTCGCTGCCAACCTTCTATCACCTTTCCCTCCGGGTGGGCCTCCGGTACCCTCACTCCCTCGGCGAAACACAGCACAGGGGCTGCTTCAAGCCGGTTTTCTGTGAGGCAGTGGTATCATTCCGGTCGAGCCGGCCCATTCATGCCGAAGCGTAGCTCTCCCACAGTTAACGTTTATTTTATGTTCGTGACCAGCCCGATGTCGCATTTGGAAGGCAAACAAGCAAGCGGGTCACCCGATTATAAGTGAATACCGCCGCCCATGGACATCAGCTACACCGATACGCGATGTGCGATTGTGGTCAAGTGATGGTTTATTTATATATTTTTTATACTAGAGGCGGCAAACGAGCAAGCGGGTCACCTGCTGGTAAGTAATCACCGCTGCCCATGAATATCTGCGAGAAAAGAGAGGTCGCTGATGCGTTGCCGGCCTTTTAGGAATGAGTTAATCAAGTTATGGTTCATCAATATTTTATAGAAATCCTATAATATACTTGAATTTAACAAAATAGTATCACAAACTAAATAAAACATTGGACAGAGCCAGTAAAACGTCCAGGTCGTAAAGACGTAGCTTGGACCTTTCATTACTGAAATACACGAGCAATTTTACTTTTATTATGATTTAGTTGCCGAGCCAAAGAAATGCGAGAAGAAATTACTCCACATTCCGATAAGACGACTTCGGAGTCTTTTTAACGTCGAATGCTAAAACTAATTTGCTGGACGTCTTGTTCTATCTTAATGATTGCTCATCGCTTTCTAAGAAATGAAACAAAATAAATAGATATGGAGAGTCGGTTCTAGCTGAAATTGATATTGAAGAATTCAATGACTACGTGTTAGGAATGTATCGTATATTAATCTGTCTCGTTTATTGTGTGACATTATTATATTTGTGTGTATGTGTGTTTTTGTGTGTGAGTGTGTGTATGTTTGTGTGTACGTGTGTATAGATTTCGAAGTACAAACAGCAAAAAATCTTTACTCAAGTTAGGTCCATACAGAACACTTATGAATGTCAAAACATAACATGTAATGTATGATGTGGCTATACTCAATAATAAATTCCTACCTAAGTGTTATAAGGATCGATATAATATAATAATAATAAATTGAAACAACACCACATAGATTGTCTTGGTCCCAAAATAAAGTTTTCCCGTGTGCTATGGAAACCAGAAACAACGAAAGAACCACAAACACCCAGACCTCAAGAATCGAAACACAAAATCGAACCCGCGACCCTTTCGTCTCTACCGGCGTTCAAACCACTACGCCAAACGGGTCATCAATATGTACGTATAGATAGATTTATCTGCCTCTCGAAATGGTTGACTGGTAGAGATTTCTGTATGGCATTAAGTCCTCCAATCCTATTAAAAAAAAATTGTGCAATAAATAATATTATAAAAGTAATGTTGTACAACATTTATTTAATCGCAACGCATTGTCGTTCTTCACAGAATGTAGAAGCTTTCCGTACATGACAAAGTTTTTACAAAGAGAATCACCGCGTTCGAATGCTCGAATAAAACTAGGAGCTGTGCTAACCAAATAAACGAGTGGGGAGCTGAGTCGAGCAACTCAGCTCTGGCAAGAAATAGGCAATTTCCTTTGCCTTAGCATACCCGTTGTTCGTGCAAGAATACGAGGCGAATGCTACGGTATTTTCTATTATAATGGGTATGGTATGTGTTCTAGGAAAAATACTTATTGATGAAATTGGAGTATGGAATCTGAAAGGAATTAAAAAATCTTCAAACACTTTTTTGACTGACTTGATGTATTTTTTTATGTGACCAGTTTTTTTTTAATCAATTTATTTATTTTACTGACTAGCCAACCAACGCCTTGTTGATCTAGTGATTTAGGTAGGTACCGGCTACGGAGGTGTGTCTCTTGGGTCTATCTAGGGTTCCTGCGTTGAATTTCCGGGTCAAGCAAAAGTATATTTCAAAATTTCTAATACTTAGAAGTAGGTGATGCAGGTGTCTATGAGCTACGGCAATCGCTTAACATCAGGTGATCCGTCTAATATAAGACTTCTTTTTTTTTAAAGCATTAATTCCACTCCGTAGCAATAGATGGAGCTGGCCGTCAATTACATCACGCTAGGTTTTCGCCTTTTCATAAAGTATAAAAGGTTTGTCAATATCTGTATACTTTACCTCTCTATAAATAGTAGGTATAGATATAGATATGTAAAAGATATAACGCATATAAAAAGATTTTCAACCCCATTTCCGAACAGGAACAAGAAATTTCACTACGCAGCCACAGCCAAGGGAGGAAGCCGTGTACCGGGAAATCCAAATGTTCATTTATCCGAAAGTGATAAATAGCACTGTATGAATTTAAGGGGTGAGCCCCCAGTAATGAATATGTTATAAGCAAATCTTTGTGCGCTCAACTAAAACTCGGTTACTCGATCGGATACACAAAGGTTTCCATTAGAACGAACTATGGGGGATCGTATATTTGGATGAATTACTGATGAAAAAGGTTGCTTGTTTTTCTATAGGAAATGTTGACTTTCTATTTAACTGAGGATGGGCAGTAGAGTAGCAGTTAAACTTCATGGCGATAAAATAAAATTTGATATTTAACAAAGGTATAAACGTACATCGAGGGATGGTAACTTAGGTGGATAAAGACGCGCCTTTTACAGGGTGTATCTGTAAACATTTACATCCCTTAAACCACTTTCTAACAACCATTCTGAACAACATTAATTCTACGACTTTTGAAATTTCTCATAAAACATTTTCACCTTTAGAGTTTTTAGTAAGTAGGTAGTTCCCTGTTGCGTAGAGAAATCTATAGCTTTCAACCCTGTGATCTGCTTGAAAAAATAATAAAAAGCCCGTTTCGTTTTTCATCACAAAATATCCCTTGATTTTACAATTTTCACGTACAGCATTGAATTCGAGTTCGCATGTTGAAAATCGTTGATTTTAAAAATGAAATGATCCGCTAAATTCAAAAGCGCAGCGCGAATCGATAAAGCGTACGGAATGGCGAGACTACCTCCGTATTGCGGCGGAGCACTGTTCACGGCGACGGTTATTAAGCAATTCTGTGTTACAACTAGTGCTGTAATCATACACATATCGCTATGAAATATGGTCTTTTTGATTCGTTATTCTCATTGAAATGTCGTTACCAATTTCAAAGTTCAAAGTTTGAATCCATATTCCTTCGAAATTGACTTCAGATCTAAGCTTGAGCTGACTCTTCCTAAGCTCCTGTATAAGAGTTCGTTAGTTGGTTCGTACATCTTCTTTCGATATGAGTTTAACAACTGCCAAGACGAATGACATTTTTGTGATAATGACCCAATTTAGTTCACGGATAAAAATGTTTCATCGCGAATTAACACCTACTGGAGGAATGACCGAAGCCCTCTTCAATATCCCTAGATATACGTTTATATTGCAATAGAGTACCTACTGTTTGACGGTAATGAAGTAGTTAACTCTGCATTATAAATTTAAGGTAGAATTGCTGGAGTCACTAGAATCACTCTTATCGATTATTTTCATATAATTTTACTAACAATATAGTAAGATGTAAAAACCAGTATCAGTATTAGTGGTAGATCTAGTAATCAGGTGATCCGTCTGCTCGTCGGCTACCTATCATATAAAAAAAAACAAAATATCTGTACGCGACGACGCGCGACGGGAAGTGGCAAATACATTTATGAAGTGTGATAGCTAGAATTCAATACACTCTTTCTGCCGCGCACCTAACGCGGTGTGCTTGGGCACACTATTAGCCCTGTGGTTGTACAAAGTTTAAATACTACACTGACACAACACATCGATAGATTTGTAAGTGTGACGTCACTAGGAATTTGTCGCTCAGTAACAACTGCGCTCATTAAACGCAAGCGGCTGCGCCCAACGCATCCCGCCCTCGTCATCCACTAACTAAGCCGCATGCAACCAAAAAGCATAAGTTGGGAAATCACCCATTACAGACACTTGCTAAGTATGAGCAGTACGTAAAGTGTCAGCAATCAAAATATATGACCAATCCACTGAACTAAAAATATGATTTTATGCATCATGCGGGAACTTTCACTTTCAGATTCACAGATTTCATTAACAATTTAATTCAAATAGCATGTTTAAACTATATTGTTAGAGATTGGAGACCGTACTTGGCAGTCCTGTATAACAGATTACTAGGCTCTCACTACTTCAATGAATGATTATTGTTACTTAACTTTAGAACTTATTATGGTTACACATAATCTTCAAATCATCATATGAATTTAAATGTAATGTATGTATGTAATTTGAATGTATTTATGGAGTGATACCACTGCCTCACAGAAAACCGGCGTGAAGCAGCCCCTGTGCTGTGTTTCGCCGAGTGAGTGAGGGTACCGGAGGCCCACCCGGGGGTAAGGGGATAAAAGGTTGGCAGCGCACTTGTAACTCCACTGGTGTTGCAAGTGTCCATGAGCGGCAATTGCTTACGATTAGGTGATCCGCTTGCTCGTCTGATACCTATAACATAAAAAAAAATATCTTATCAATAGTTTTTAATTAAGATAAGTAGTAACCCAATAGTCCCACGTTATTTCACTAGTATTCTTTCCATATTCACAGTTATTAATTATAAAGAAAATTAAATAATGAGGTCAGTTTGCAGCAGTCACGAATACTCAGATTTTAATTAACGAAATCGCATAAAATAAAGTGATTAATGACTGATACCTTTTGTCTGCCGTATTTAAATTTAAATTTGTGAATATTTATACAGTGTACTGAATTATCAGTAGATCAACTTGCTACGAACTCTCAAAAATCAACGGTTGGTTAAAGTTCCGGTGATGCGTGTATCACGGCAGGCCGATGGCGACATGATTCAATCAAACATGGCGACCCTATAACGAGACGGGATTCAGGACGAAACCTTAATCCCATCTCTTTCGTATGCGCTTTTTTTTTGTATGCGACCGGTGAATTCTAGTATTATCTTATTATTTCTAGTTTTAACAAAGGCATAAAGTTAAAACTAGTTCTAACTAGAAACTATAGCTAGTTATAACTGAAACATATTATATAATAAAATAGTGCCTTAAGTCATTATTTACGAGCTTTTACCAGTAAATAAGAATATGTTGACATCCTGTTTAATATTATTACTATAGTAAGAATCTAAAGAAAAAAAATGTTTGGTTAGTATGGATGGAAAATTATGGAAAAATATTTTTTATGAATAATAATTATCCTATGTAACGCATTCGAACGCACCTCAGCACTTCTATTCTTAGCTTCTTTTCTATGGTCTTACGTAAGAACTATCAATAACTTTCTACCCCCTGTTAGAAAAAATAAGATGTACCCCTGCCTCTTAAATCGCCATAATAAATGCGAAGAGGTCTCTACAGCGGCCCACGTTCTCCAAAACGCCCTATGTCTTGCTGCTTGTAAATTTTACTCTGTGGCATATCCCTGTAATTTACCTTCGCTCTTGCGCCGTGTTTTTCGTGTAACTGGACACCCAATTAGTTAATGGCTACGTGTTAGTTAGACCAGTTAGCCAATTTACTAATGAACTCATCAGTCAGATTTTATAAGCTGCCTGTGCTGGGAAAGGCGGGAAATATTGGAGTTTATGTTTTGTCAATTGGAAATTTTTAGAGTTGTAGGAAACTAGGCATAAACCGTTTTTTTTTTGTGTTTAAGCATGGCATTGTTTTCGAGCGAAACCCTTAATAAGGCAGCGGCAAAATAGTTCCCACCTGATTATGAACCTTATCTATCAAAACATAAGAGCGAACACCAATGAAATTTTTCGCTGACTTATGGCCTATTAAGGGTTAAAGTTGCAACGTGGGAAAGCCACGCTTGAAATAATACGATGGTCTCACAGAAGACCGGCGTGAAACAACGCCTGCGCTGTATTTCATCAAGTGAGTGAGGGTGCCGGAGGCCCAATTGGGAGGAAAGGGTGCTAAGGGTTGGCAGCGCAGTTGTGACTCTACTTATGATGTAGGTGTCTATGGGCGGCGGCTATCGCTTATCATCAGGTGATCCGGTCCCATCACTAACTCGACGAAACAGCATCAACGAAGGTCTGACTTTCTAATAGTTAAGTTTATCTTTACATTCTTACCCATACCAGTACCTAGTACTCGTAATTTCGGTGACCTACAACGACAGCGAATCTCAAGCATTTTCCAAACAATTGATTGCCAAATTAAAATAACAATTGCATTAATTAAACTGGTCCATTGTCCACGGGGTGGAGTTGTCCCCTTAATTAATCGCTTGTGATCGAATCAACAGACTCCCTACAGGTTTCATATTAATTGCCTCTGTGTTTTTGGAGTGGACTGTATCTATTATGGATGTAAATGCATCAAATACAGATAATGAAGAGCGTTTTTGTCTTAGCCTTCGGACTTCACCTGGGTCTGTCTGAATTTTGAGCGACTTCAATCCATGTCACTTCAACTGCGACGAGATTTTTAATGTCGAATATCTGTGGCTTCTTTTTGGCCGTTTTGTGCTAAAGAGAAAAAATCGCTGCAAGGTAAAAACTTACATTAAACTTTTATTACCTAATTTAATTATGCTAGATAATCATGCCTTGCTTTAGACGAGAGCAATGCACCCATTTAATTTTATGCGTGGTAGTTCAGTCGTGTCGACATAGCGCAAAACCTTTTGAGTGGTAGATGTGATATGAGAAACGGATATTCTAAATACGAGTATATTATGACACGCCAACACAATAACGACACTACATTCAAATCTTCAAGAAACGAGCCTAGCCTTCCTAAAAGGCCGGCAACACATCCGCAATTCTTCTGGTGTTGCTGATGTCCACGGGCGGCGCTGTTCACTTACCATCAGGTGACCCGCTTGCTCGTTTGCCTTCCTATATTTCTATCATAAAAAAATACTAATTTTGAAATTGTGAAAAATAAATACAGCTTTTCATACAAATTGGCCTGTTCCGCTGATAAATTTGTAACAACTGTTTTTTTTTTCACGAGCGCTCATTATCTAAAATGTTCAGATTTTATATTTCGCTAATACGTTGTACCTACATTGCTTGCTAAGTTCTAATGGTCATCATGGTCATAGCGTGAAAACCAAGTTTATAAACGGAAGCTTACTTAGGCACTTTAATAGGCACTTCAAATCTTTCGCACAAGGTATCCAAGGGTTCCGATAACGCACCCTTTAGCTACACATACTTCCCTTTTGAGCCGAAACCTTCGGCGAATCTAATTACCGTGGGCCCTCAAATTCAAAACCTGTACTTACCTTGACTAGGGTTGTCAGGTCTCTGAAAAACTCCGGAATGGTTAAAATGAAGGAAATTTAACTACTCGTGAAATAACAATATACTTTAGCTAAAAAATTACTACAGGAAACCCTCCTACTCAAGTTGTGAAAATACAGCATTTTTGGAATACAATATAGGGATTTATTGACTACAAGGTTTTCCATGCTCAACTACACGCTGGCTTGGGCAAGGATCAGCCGCCAAAAAAACTTATCTGGGACAATCACCGGGAGGCGGTCCGAGATATCCCTGGAGGGATGAAATCGCCAAAGAACTCAAGGCACTAAATGTACACAATAGGGGCTACCGCGTGTGAAAAGTCCGCTAGATGGCTGTTATACTATCAGTCTGATGTCCAACTTCAATGTGATTGGTTGTTAAGTGACATTTTGACATATCACATAAAAATTACCAATTACCGTGGAAATGGATCTCAGTTCTACAGTTCGCCATCTAGCGGACTTTTCACACGCGATAGCCCCCATTGAGCAAAACTAGCACAGAATCGAATAAAATGGCTAACTTTGACGTAAGTAGGTCAATGCACATTTTATGATTGCAATGTAAGTTAGTAAGGTGTTCGAAACACTTTATCTTCCATACATAAAATTGTAAATGAGTAAAACAAATAAATAATATTAAATGACAGATCCTAATTCTTACAAAGTAGGTACTTACGTTTTGTTCGCGTCGTACTGACTATAAGAAAAAACCTACAATTGCCAGCCCTAAGCCCAACCCTCAAGCGCTCTCAAACACCAAACATGCACCATAATTTGCACGTTAGAGTAACAAGAGCCCTCAACTCTCTGAACTTGAGGCCCTTTGGGCGATTAAGGGCCCAAGCGTCGTTTATGGGTTGAGAGGGTTTTTCTTCGTGAGCTGTAACTTTTTCGTTGAGCTAAGGTTAGAGCCGATGATAATTAATACATAATGTAGATGGGACAAAAATACCAGTTGTCACCCCGGGGGACAGTGGCAGAGGACAACTGGGAATAATAGGAAATATTATTAAATTAGTTTTAATGGCATTTATAATTTTTTGGGCTTTTGGGTCTTACGACCTTTAAAGGAATCAAGTCAAAATATGGAAATCCACCATTTTGTGGCGGTGGACATCTTGAACTTCAAAATTGTTTACCAGAACTATCTATTTCATCATAAAAAAAAACGCCCGTTTTCTTAGGGACGCAGAAATTTACGTCTAATAATGCTATGAACGTAAATCGGATTTTTTGATAAAACCTTCCAGTTTGTCAATGCTAGAAACCGGAAATCGTTTTAAAATTCCTTTTGACGCCGGTGCCGTGCGCCCCCAATCATAACTAAGGTAATTTATTAAAAAAACATCTCTAACATCGCATTACTTGATATTTGCTCTCAGCAGGTTCTACTCTAGAGATGCGACTAGTATCGACTTTCACTCGAGAAATTTTTATTCGAATATTTAACTACGCTGGCTCAACGAGTTGAAGTGGATCTTGGCCTCTGACACGAGGATTCGCCACTTCGCTCTATTTAGCCACACTTGGGCATGAATGGACTGACTCATGATAGTCATAGAAATCCGGCGAGAAGCAGCGCCCTCACTTTGTTTCGTCGAGCGAATGGAGGAAGAGGAAGGGGAGAGTTGTCAGTTTACTGGTGTTGCGGATATCATCAGATGCTCCATCTATCATATAAATAATCCTTATAAATGATCAAACCAGCGATTATGAGAATACGGTGAAAACCGGAGGCATCTCTTAATAAACCCAGATACGTGATAATTTATAAATGTTTTCCTACCAAAAGCTTCAGCATTAAGAAATCGCACGTTTTAATCCACCAAACCATTCCCGTTCAAACAGGTCGAAAAGTTTTAAAATATTCGAATATTTAAATAAATCGAGAAACATTTTGACGCATCATTATTTCACCATTTCTAAATGCCGAGACTCGAAAGCCATTGTAAAAATTCAAATTCAACTTAAAAAGTCCTTATAATTTTCTTACAAGTATTACATTATTGTCTTCATTTGCATAAAATTTGTTCGGGCATCTTAAAAATGTTTATGAAAAAATAATTATTTACTTTCTCCTTAAAATAAGTTTAAGAGAAGAGCCGAAATTGATTATACCTTTTTGTTAGAAAGGGATTTAGAATTTAATTCCATCGTGTTGTTTTCTAGGAAGTAGGTAATACTTAAATCTATTGGAAGCAATTATCCTCATCCCAGTTTTTTTCGAAAAAGATCAACTGCTTTATTGGTATAGTACCTACCCAAATATTTATCGAAAGTTGATCTCAAAGTATATAAGCACTTACCATGCACCGCTCGCGCTATCAAATGCACGCCATAAATGCTATGTAGGTTTTATGCCTTAACATCGTAAGGCTCAGACAGCAGACACAATAGAAAATCAATTGTTTTATGTTTTTTTTTTTTTTGTTTTTGGGTCTTACGACGTTACTTATATTTTCACCAATTTTAATTTGATTTAGCAACTGTTTTAACTTGGCGTCGGGTTAAGCACGCTGCCTTGCCTTGTGCCTTGCTTGGTGTTTGTGAAGCCGCGCCAGCGCTGTATTTCGAAAAATGAGTAAGGGTGCCAGAGTCCCAATTGGGGGTAAAAGAGGTTTAAAATTAAAAAAAAAACAAAATCAAATTAACTATCTTTGTTCAGTTTAATTCCTTTACAGAACGTTTACGAATCATGTTTTTTTTTCATTTATGAGTTAAAGGTTGGCAGCGCAATTGTGACTCTACTAGTGTTTGTAGGTGACTATAGGCGGTTGCCGCTTACCCTCAGGTACCCGTCAGCTCGGCGGCCTTATATCACATAAAAAAAAACTACTAGCTAGGCAGCCCCCGCACTATATAAATCAGTTTTTACCAACAAATATCTGCAGAGTATTTCGGTATTATGCGGGTAACACCGAAGGAGAGCGCCTACGATGATTAACCGCTAACACTAAAAGGCTTTCCGACGGTGCTCAGCCAATAATGGAATAGGCACAGAATAAAACAATGAATCAATTCGCTTTCAGCTTAAAATAATCGCGGTTCGTCAATGTCTCCGATTTCTAAACCTAATATTTATCTTGAATTTTACTTATAAAGCTTCGATTATAATAATTTCTAGATCGAAAATGTGATGACCACATCGCTGTATTAGTAGTTAGGTACAGCTGTAGGTATTTGGGTCGTCACTAAATAACGACCGAAATAACGACCCTAATCCATGGTATTTATTAGTTTTAAATTTCAATAATGCCTAATAGCGCTCTTTTGTGAGTGGAGTTCTTATAGAGCTTTATTAAATACTAGTTGGCCTACCCTCACTTTGTTTCGGGACACGGTTCTTTCCTATAGTAGTTCCAAACTGTACCCAATAGATGGCGCTGGGTGTTGATTATATCGCACCAGGGTTTCGTGTTTTCTGTTTACCTATAAGGCTCGTCGTTGTTTTGAAATTACTTATTTTTAAATAGTATAGGAGAACATTAATAGAAAAAAAACTCCCTTAATAATACTACACTCGAGAATAAATTACATTTTGGAAACGTACATTTTGCTAGCTTCTAAATATATCAGCCATTCCTCTACTCACAAGACAGACTCAAAGCAGCACAAGACCGTTTTCTCAGTGCATAATGTATAACCAGTCCTCATTAAAGTTCGTAACGGAACAAACAGTCCGTACTCCCGAAGTCCTTTTCATAGTATGGAACCCTAATTGGTCCCATTGAAAGGCCAACGTGACCTCTCGGCGGGCACGTAGAATTTTTATCGACTGATTATATTTGCGGGTTTGGTGTCATATTTAGGATGCCTTTTTGTTGCTGCTTTAGAGTGTGTTTGGTCGTAGAAGCGGTAATAACAGGGTAACTCTTTCAGGGAAAGTAAATATGGCGGTAGGTTTTAAACAATGTAGGTATATGTCGATCCACCTTGTTGGGAGCCTGCCACGGCTGGATTCCTGTACATACGCAGCGTCCAAGGACCTTTTCCACCCCAATGGCTATCTGTTCTCCTTCCAATGTGCTCCGTACATCTTCACTTGAGCGACTTAATTATTTGATTTGGTGAAGGTCGCGGAAATTCTTTGACGGCATAGGACCTGTAGAATTCTGTAAAGCCAATTTTCAATATAAAAAATCAAGTTTTTTTTTTCAAAATGATAACTAGATAGATATAAGATAATAGAGAAGAATAGAATGGAATTTCTTTATTTACGAGAAACACGGTTATCTAAAGATGGTCATGAATTTGTCAGATCAACATGTTTCGCCATAAATGGCATTTAAAAAATAATCTAAAAATATTAAATTTGCAAAAATTTAAGCGGAAATTTTACTTTAAAATGGCTTCTTACTACAATTGTGTTCTTTTCTGATTGTAAGATAAAGTTGACACCTACTCGTACCATCGTTGACATCGTTACTTCCATTGTGAACACAAGTGATTTTCCCTTGTGAGATAAAAAATCTTCAAAAGTAGAATACTGCATTGTCAATCCTCATGTTTATATTCCCGGCGCGTCGCCATCTCCTTTGCGTATGTTTTGAACAAATATTTTAGCTTTGACAATCTTCTTACTGTGTTTAAGTTTCCAAACGTACAGTCGTCCGCTGCTCTTTGCGTACAAAACTTTCACATTGTTATTGTAAGAGAATGTACTATAAGCTATACAATTAAGTGCACAAGTTGACTGTTATATTTAAGTATATAAGAAGGATAATAGTGCGGACTCATTACGATGTACCTGGTACAGATGAATAGGAGCAGATAGACTTTTGTAACATTGACATTTATTATTATCACTAGATGTGTTATTAAGACCAATCATTAACCCCTGCTAAACATTTCAATGACTTGACCTTAAAGCATGTAGCTTAACCTCCTTAGGCCCAGACAACAGACCAAATAGAAAAGCACTTGTTTTTGGGATTAATAAGGTTTTATGACTTGGTATTATACTCGAGGATCGCACGTCTCAACGCGATCACACGCCAGCCGAGGTACGAGTAACATGTGCGCCACGAGATAATTTTGTCGACACTCTTGTTGTGTCGGCGCAAGTTGCTTCTCGCTCACCTGACTGAGCGATGAGCGGGATAGAAGGATGCGTTCTCGCGAACGAGAGTCGACAAAATTTTGTCGCGGTGCGCATGTTAGGCCTACAGGGCTGATCCGGCCAGAAAGTGTGCGTCAGTCAGCCGCCGAGTAGCCGATTAACCTTAAACCGTTTCTACCTGATACCAACCGCGGCTAGTATCAGGACAGAACTGATTACCAGCGGGGCCACTCGTGGAGGTTGACGCACCTTAGCTCTTCAGCTACCATCGGTCCTTCTTTTTTTGGTGACCTAGGAGAAATGCGTTACGCATACCCATCCGTCTGTAAACAGATGGGTCATGTCGGTATACCGACTGAAACTCCTGGGACTCTCCCTCATCGTGTGCCATCCTCATCCAAGTCATCAGCCCATCTTGTTAATGAGCGTCCTTTATAGTGAAGTACAAACTTATCTCAATATCTCAACTTTCTTTTCGATTTTAAATAAAAACCACTGTTAGCAAAATAAATAAGCAATACACTGTCCTGTTAAAATTCTAAGTCTTAAAAGCGTGAACACGATAGTAAAACGTTTTTATTATTTCCATAATATACTTTTTTTACGACTCTTGGCGTGAATAAGTATAATGTTGTGAGGAAAGCAGCGGCACTGAAAATCCTCTATTTTGGTCTGGAAACATCTAAACGCTTAGAATGTTGAAAAAAGTTTGGGCTAGAGGCGTCAAGAGTAAAATGTAGTATAAAGACACGAGTCGGTACGGCTAAAAATAAAATAAAGAACATGATTTGCAATACATTGAACGACACACTATTATTTTAAATTCCTTTTTAGATCGTAGTAGTCACGCTTCGACATTAATGGGCCAGCTCGACCACAATGATAAAAATTAGAAACCTGCGTTGTGTGGCGCCAGAGGCCAATTCGAGGTAAACGAGGGCTTACAGGATTTTAATGCATGGGCGACGGCAATACTTACCATAATTTGATCCGTCTTCTCATCTACCAACTATAAATTAAAAAAAAAACTAGACTTTTTTTCTTTGGGTGAATGCCACCGGCCTGATTTGCAATGGGCCGTCATCGCCACCTTTCGGCGGCACCTTATATTATAATATGTAAAACATATTATATGTATTACTCAACCCACCAGCAGATAGGTATGTACCTATCTGCCGGTGGGTGGACGGGTTATGTCTGGCTCTCCTCCGGTGAGACTGAAGGCCTAAACCCCCAACGACGCTCCCTTCATCGGCAGTCGAAAGGAGACATGTTTACTAGTTAATGAACTTGACTACACATTCTATTCACACGGTACCCTAACCGTGGTCGGGGGTTGAAATCTTTACGCTTATAGCCAACACTCGCTATTGTACTTAATGCATGGAGGCAAGTTAACAACGAAATAGTGGAATTGCAAGCCAGTTTTTATTGTTGTTGAAAAGTTTCTAGGTTCGAGCTCGGAATTTACTGAGCAGTTTTGTGTAAACTACGTTGTGGAATTCGGAGTTCCTAGGAGGTATTATGTAAGGAACGGCTTTGGGAAAGCATTTTCATTAGGTAGTACAAAAGCTAGTGAAGATAATCGTTGAACTGGTTTAACAAAGATCTATTCAGGCTTTGTAACTAATTAATTCACCCAATATTCACATAAAAAACATTTAAAAATTCACATAATATTACTATTGTTTATACCTATGTATATAAGTATTGTATCATTGCACCGCCTTACACCTTGATCAA
Organism: Cnaphalocrocis medinalis; assembly: GCA_014851415.1. NCBI lineage: Eukaryota > Metazoa > Arthropoda > Insecta > Lepidoptera > Crambidae > Cnaphalocrocis > Cnaphalocrocis medinalis. Next base: position 3,011,580 of record CM026284.1, read on the forward strand.
GTGTCCTTTACCCAAAGTTTGCCTGGAAGAGATCGCTCATAGTGATAAGGCCGCCTTTGTTGTACATTACTCCTGTTATAACTAGTTTTAAGTTTTATACCTCTGTTTTGTGTACAATAAAAAGCATATTCATTCATTCATAACATGACATCTCTTATCCATCTCTTACCTGACTCCGTACTAAGAAGCTTATGGACTTATGTAACAGATATAAGCCAACAAAAGAATTACAAATGTAGTAAGTACTAATAAAAAATATACCCAGACACTGAACAAACACAAGTATTCATCACACGAATGTCTAAATAGTTATTTACCTCAGCGGCTCGTATTTTTTTATACTAGAGGCGGCAAACGAGCCAGCGGATCACCTGCTGGTAGGTAAGTAATCACCGCCGCCCATGAACATCTGCGAGATCAGAGGTCGCTGGCCTTTTAAAAAGGAGTGATCTTCTCTTGAAGGTCCCTAAGTCATAGCCATCAGGAAATACTGCCGCAGCTGAATTGTTCCACAAAGCGGACTATCTTTAATAATATAAAAATCTTAGTTGTATCAAAGGAAGACTTAGAAGTTTTCTCAGCTGAATAGGACGCGCGATTTCCTCTAACAAGCCCGAGCTATCCCGACTTAGGGCCTGTCTCATAGGGGTATTACGAGGACGAGCCATATGGGAACAAAATCTGTACTACCTATTTACAAAGAGAAAAATTGTTAAGGAAAAATGACAAGGATATAGCTAATCCGAAAAACAAAACACATGCGCGATGTAATCTACGCCCAGGGCCATCTATTGGTTTTGTGTGGGCCTAATGCCCCGATACGAAGTGAGAGCGGGCTACTAGTAGGTGATAATAATAACATATAGAAGGATAGTTTTCCTACATTACGAGCTAATCATGCTACCTACACATTCACTTTTTGTGTTCGCCTTAAGCCTGGAATGGAAGGAAGCTAATAACATAATAAATAGTTGGACATAAGTATTCTGTGGTATGGATATGGATGGAAAACATAAACAATGTACAAGTACAAGGGAAAACCTTAGTTTGGGACCAGTACCTTACCATGAGTTTGAAATACTATCCTCGCTATCGAAAACTATCGTTTTGTCTCTTTCATTGTGATGCATTTGAAAGAGAGAGAGCAATAGTTTACGTTATGTCAGTTGTAGATGTCAAACTCATGGTAGCGCTACATAACAATGTAGGTATGGATGTTGTAGGATGTTGTGTCAATTTATTTATTTATTTAATGTAGCTTTATATAGGTAATGCCGCGTTTATACCTCATACACCAAAGGTCGTGGGCTAGATCCCCACGCTGGACAAACATTGGTGTGATGAAGACTTGTATTTGTTCAGTGTCTCTGTGTATATGTATTTAAGTATTATAATTGAGTTTCCTTTGATGTCTAATATCTGTAACACAAGTGCTTATGCTACTTAGTACGGAGTCAAGTCAATCGATATACATGAGATCTAAGGTCACGGACATAGCCCAAAGAATTGCATGGCTGAAGTGGCAATGGGCAGGGCACATTTCGAGGAGAACAGACGGCCGCTGGGGTGGAAAGGTCCTTGAGTGGAAGCCACGCACAGGAAGCCGCAGCCGTGGCAGGCCTCCCACCAGGTGGACCGACGTGTCTGTGTGTCGTGTGGTGAAGGTCGCGGGAGTCCATTGGATGCGGGTGGCACAGGACCGATCTGTGTGGAGAACTTTGGGGGAGACTTATGTCCAGCGGTGGACGTCTATTGGCTGAAATGATGAGGTGTTATGTGAATTAAAGTAAAGATTAAATATTGGATCTATTAACTTCACAGTGTTTAAGTGAAGCAGGTCCCATACACCTTTTGAACTGAGGCGATCTTGCGCTGAGATTTAACAATAAATAACTTATAACAAGCTAACTTACACAATATTTTATATCACAACTTATGATCCATGAATAGTTTATACAGTTTCTTGATAAATGTGTTCTTTATCATAAGGAAATCTAAGTGTACCTAAGTAAAAGTTTAAAGGTTAACTTTTATCACATATACTCTGATTCATAATCATGTAAAGTAAACTGACAGATGTCAATGTGTCATCTCCATACATTATCACTCATGATGACACATGCAAAATGTCAAAATGCGTAGAAACTTGTCATTTTCATCTGTCAGTTTACTTTACATGATTATGAATCAGAGTATAGGTAGTAGGTAGGTACAGGTGACATTTGTCACCAACTTCAGAGTTGTTATCACCGCTTACTTACCTCAGCGTGTAATTCCCAGTTGCGTCCAAAGGTGTTGCTGCGGAGCCCGGGGTAGGTTCCCCTCACCACTTGTGGCAGTCGGTATTATCATCATCTTTATCATTTCAGCCAATAGACATCTACAGGGACATAAGCTTCCCCCAATGTTCTCCACACAGATTGGTCCTGTGCCACCCGCATTCAGGAAATTCCCTCAACCTACACCAAATCGTAGTCCACCTTGGGGCCATACCACGGCTGCGACTTCCTGTACGCGGCCTCCACTCAACGGCCGTCTGTTCTTCTGTTCTTGGTGTCATACTTAATTCATAATTAATTAGTGAAATAGGTACTCCACCGTCTGCCACAAGTCTTTACGTTTAGCATAGAATAAATTACGATTCTTTTTGTTGTTCCTATTTTTCGGTTAAAATATTTTATTCTACTGAATTTATCAAAGAGGAGCGTGCGTTTTATGGTTTGCGAGTGCCATTAACGACGGCAGGAGGATGACACACTGCGTTGTTAAATAATATGCCTCATGGCTACGGTTGGCATGGCTTGGATGTATGATTTTGTTTATTTTATGTGAAAGGTGGCGGACGAGCAGACGGATCACCTGATGGTAAGCGATTGCCGCCGCTCCTAGACACCTGCAACCTCAGTACAGCCACAAGTGCGCTACCAACCTTTAACACCCTATCCCCCCAATTGGGCCTCCGGTTCACCCACTCGACGAAACACAGCACAGGCGCTGCTTCACGCCGGTCGAGTCAAAGAGTATTTTTGCAAATCTGATCAATTTACCTCATTGGGTAAACTCACAATCATACCAGCGTATCCGATTATTGCTGGTTACTTACATAGTCGTCGCTTTGGAGAGCTCTCTTTGACTTTTCCTTCATGACGTCACAGCACAGCTAACCCTCAGCTTTCTTCATTTAGGCACTAGCTGTCCTAAAGTCCAATTAATGGCATTGCCAAACAAATTTATTGGCATTAATAGATTTAATCGTGGTAGGTAACAGAGGATCTGGCAGATTACCTGGTCGGTTAATGTCGCCGCCGCGCCGATCACTTACTAAATCGCCCATCAACCTTAAATCGCCACCGTCCTACACAACGAATCAAGATTATTGGTTTTACTATAGTAAAATGTAAGATACATTAGCTACCTTAAGTGAAAACTTGAAAGACTGTTGCAAGTTAATAAACATAACATTCGATTTGGCCAAATAAATAATGGATTTACCAAAATAAATTAATCCAACTAAAGTGCCTCCTCGGAAACATCAAAGCAAGATCAAATCAAGAGTCACTCGCTTAGAGTGCCATAAACCAGGTGAGGCAGGAAAGAAATAAAAATAAATAATTGATCTCCCCAGCCTACGTACTGATTTCGGCGTAAAGCCGTTTTTATGAGACGCCGGCGCAAGAGAGGATTGTATAAATCCCATATTTTATTCGTGAGGACATTTTGCTAATCTGGCGCCAGAGACTGGCAGCACGTACGCCACTTGGGACCTAGATCTTTGCATAATAATGCACTATGTCAATTTTCTGGTTTGTTTCCAAAACATTTCCGCGACCTTGCGACTATCTGCGATAGAAATAAAAAGTTTTCCCACCACCAGCTATTCTACCATTTCAGTGGACTCACCAAGTATTCGCTAAGGGCTTTTTGCCTAACGCGTTTCTTTCACTTCTAACAAAGCCTTTGTCCTTGTCCCATCTCATTGTCACATTTCCCCAAAGCGTGAAATACCACAGCTGCACACAAGAGACTCCGGTTTTGGTAAGAAAACTAAAAAGTAGACGGAATAATCAATTGTGTCGAACCATCACTATCCATCATTTCAGCCAATAGACATTGCTAGACATAGGTGCCCTAATATTTTCCACACAGATTCTGATCACAAATGTGCTACCGCTGCGACTTCTTGTACGCGGCCTCCATTCAAGAAGGACCTTTCCACACCAACAGCCATCTGTTCTCCTTGCAATTTCCCCCTTACCACTTGAACCATACCATTTTTTGGCGATATCTGCGACTCAAGATCTCCTCCGGATCTCATCATTGCTGACACGATCACGCACGGAGATTCAAAGAATATTGCTCCCCATTTGCTCTCTGAGTGACTTTAAGCCTCCTAAAACGGTCCATTGTAAGCGATCACAGTTTCACAGGCAACACACACGCATTAATGACCTTCATCTTGAGACACTTTGGTAACAATGGTGGTAACGACTTACATCTTGAAATACTTTGGTTGTGGTAACAATGGGCTAAAACAAACGAACTACCTATACCGAATGGAAAGTAGCAAACTCGCCTTATGAACCAACTCTTTAACAACTGCCGCAATGAACGTCTAATAGCACCATCTAATAACAGAACTATGAGCAAGTTTAGGCAGCCTCGAACTGGCTCGCAAAAGGCACTTCGCTGATTGCGACCCTAGTGTAAAATTCAGAAAGTAGATTAGTGTTGTTCCTAATCAGCAATTTCTTTGAACTAATTCATATTGCAATTTATTTTCTGAAGTAGGTACGCAAAAATCAGGCGTACTTATAATCGTCCACCTAAATGAATTACAAAGTATAAATTACAGTACCTTACGTCGTTGGTACTTGTAGTACGCAAACGTATGTAAATTCAAACAAATACTATTCATAAATAAGTAAATATTATAGGCACCCACAAGGCCTTTACGTAAACCCAACGACTTTACGAAACGAAACACTTGTGCGATGTAATCGACGACGACGTAGTACATTATATTAGTACAAAATTAAACTAAAATGTCCCGAAGTGAAGCGAAGGCGGGCCACTGTACGACATTCAATAATTGAGATATTATACGCTGGTGATACATGGATAAAGTTCATTTTTTACTCCAGTGAACTAAAAATATCTCATCACAGTTGTATTGAGTAACAGAGTGAGTGAGAACAATCTTCAGTTTACACAATCATTGAGTGATTGTGTACCGCAATTCCATTGGGTAATGTTATTTGTCCTTACGAAGTTGTGCTAGTTTGATCAAAATTTTACTCAATGTTGTGTAGATTTTGAGCTATGATATTTATGAACAGTTCATTTCGTTTGAGTGAACAGTTCTCCACGAGTCTTTCGGGACATTTTCCTTACAAACGCGAGCTAATTTCATAAAAGCCTGCTTACTACGAGGGTGCATCTGTAATGTGGGACGTCGTACCGCGTATGCGAATTGTCGAACATTTCCGTTCTGGGGAAATAGTTGCAGTTTTGTTTGGTGAAGTCTGTTGCGAATTTTGTAGATACAATTTATAGTATTTTTTTTGATCCTTGAGAAAAAAAGTATAGAATAAAGTTTAGTATAATTATCGGCCTATATTATAGAATGTCTCATTACGAGGCAAAGGCCTCTCCATCAGAGAAATCAAGTCATCGCTACTATGATGGAATTAGGCTTAATTACCACGTTAGCCTATAGGTAACTTTCTAAATCCGATCACTGCTCAAAAAATGAGTGGTTGAGAAAGTCTCAAGAGGAGAGAGGAGGTGCCAAAGCATTAAGTTCGCCTATTATGCGAAGTATTTGGCAATAGAATTTAAAAAATAAATAAAGGACCCACTGAAAGATTCACGACCCTCAGTAAATGAGGAAAAGAGAATCCTAATATCAATCAATCAAATCATTTATTGCCTCAGTTACATGTATGAGATACATTGGGTAGATGTTAGCACCAATTGAAAAGTACTTACAAATGTAAATGTAATGGAGGATCAATGGACGTATCTCATTAAGTAATAGACAAACCAACTATTACCAGTATTAGTTATCAACGCAATAACTTTATCGCCACTATGTGTTAAGTAATGTAAACGCGCCTCCAGACAGTCTTAAAAGCACGTAGCGTCTATAAAAATGCTAGCGAATTGCGCTTCGTGAAATTAAATGGCCACACTTTATGATCACGATGTGCTCTAATTCAACTGCCATTAGACTAATGGTCCTTATTAGCAAGGCATTCAAATTTAAATCTGTTAGCGGTTTTAATTTTATTATTGCGTATTTTTCTTGTTAAGTCACCACTGCTCCTGTTTAATGGTTAAAAGCCTTGTAGCTCAAACCATGGGAGAGACATGGGAGAACATCCAGAAGAAACCTTCACGTTTTTTGTGATTTTTTTTTTATGTGATACGTAGCAGACGAGCAGACTGATCACCTGATGGTAAGCGATTGCCGCCGCCCCATAGAAACCTGCAACACCAGTACACTCACAAGTGCACTGCCTATCATTAACCCCCTTTCCCCTCAATTGGGTCACAGGTAGCCTCACTCACTCGACGAAACAAACGGTTTACGCCTAAATTCTGTAAGGCCGTAAGGTATCACTCCGGTAGAGCCGGCCCATTCATGTCGAAGCGTACCGGTTCTCCCACGATAAATTGGTCTGGTTTCCCTGTTACCTAAAAGGTTGCGAAGGTCAGACAGCTGTTGCTTCATTGTCATAACCTGATTCATCGAATCATGAATCATGATCCAAAGCGTACCCCGGGTTCCTAAGCGATAGCTTTGTTTGCAACCAGGAATTAAACGCTAAGATGAGTAGGTAACTGTATTTACAAAGTCGTTCTAAACTCAATCTATTCATGGTGTCAGAGATGCCATGAATAGACAACGGTGGAGGTAGATAACACAAGCGAGATTCAACCCATTCACATTCAATGATGACCACAATCCTCAGTCACAAGGGAGCGGCCGAAGAGAGAAAGATCTAAACTCAAAATATTCCATTCCCCAGCGCAGAGTTTTCAGGAAAAATATAGACCCGTTACTTTTCGCAATTTCCTATACGCAGTGAATAAACGAAAACCGATGCGATAGGTTTCGGGGTAGAAGTAAAGGTTCCAATTATTGGGATTCCAGCAGTTTTGCTTCAAACGGTTTGTGTGATTCTCCTTTAGAACTTCAATTGGGAGTGAAGAGTGGAAGGATATTTTTGGTGGAATGGCTTTTGTGTTTCAATACGTAAACAAAAACCTAGAATGTAGGTTAAGTTTATTTTTTATCTCTATCATGAGCAGTGATCGCAGTAGGTAGAGAATAATTGATAGGTTTAAGGGATGTAAATGTTCACAAATAAAACAACCTGTTAAGTCCATGAACTTTTCGATATCAATGTTAGCTGATCCGACTTTCTGTGAAGGTATATAATTTTTTTGTAATTAATTCTCATCAAGTTTTTTATATAAACACATTTAAATTACTGTAAAATGGCAGTAACTAATTTAAATGTGCTTCAATTACAAATTCAACACTAAAATAAGGATTAAAGTACATTCATAAATGTGAATGGCTCTAAAATGTACTCAATCAATTTGAATAATTACCTGAAAGGTGAACTTTCGCCCTTTGTCCTTCCAAATGAGAGCCTTAAACAAATAAGCTCAGTTTTAGGTTCCAAAGTTTATGTAAGGTAGCACGCCCTATATCGTTCACGGGAGACCGGGTTTATCGGCCAAAGTAAATTGCATTAGGCACGGCTATGGGTGAGACCGACCGGTTAAATAAGGTTCAGTCTGCTTCGGGGGAAGATAGCAGTTAATGGATGGTGAATGTAAATGAAAGATTTGGTGAAACCCAGCCAGAAACCATATAAAAAAATCTTACCTAACCATGGACTATTTAAGAATAAGCTATCATGTTTTTAAAATAATATATTATGAAATAATGATATGCCATATGTCGAATTCTGATAAGTAGTTTAGAAGTTACGTGGAAACAGATAAACATACATACATACATACATACATAGCCTGTCATAATCATAACCCTCCTTTTGCTTTGCCGTAGTCGGGTAACAAAATTATACTGTTTTACTTCCCAAAATGTATCTTAAAGTTGTATCCCAGGTTCAAATTTACGATCGCCTTTTCAAATGGTCTCATTTTAAGATATTAAGATTTCTTATACTGAATGAAATGCTGTTACCAATTTATCAGTAAACAAAAAACCTTTTCGCTGTTTTCCCTCAACAAGGGGAGCTTACAAACTTGTAATTAATCCACCGAAAACCTATGGATAAAATTCGAAAAAACGGAAAAGGCCCCGACCACAGGTTGGTTTAATTAAACGAAGGGATAATGAGATATCATTTTCACAATATTTTTACAAAAAAAAAAGAATTCAGAATTCTTTATTGCACAAAATATCATGTAACTCAAATTAATAAAACTAATAAGTAGAATTGGAAACCCCGGGGCAGGAATCTCCTTCCCTCAAAAAAATATTTTGTTTTTGATGCAAGCAATACCTAACAGCCTTATCTTATAACTAGTGGCCCGCCCTCACTTCGCTTTGGGACCATAATTCAGAAATGAATCAATAGATGGCGCTGTGTCCAATTACATCGCGCAAGCGTTTCGTGTTTTCGGTTTACCTATAAGCCTTGTCGTTGTCTATAGAAGTTGTCTCTTTATAAATAGTATAGAAGAAGATATGTAATAAATGGCAGACGATTGTCGACGATTATTGACGATTGTTAACGATTATTGACGATTATCGGTGATATTGCACTGTCTGTTATTGTTGTATTATACCTCTATTTTCTTCGTTATCCTGTATTAAAGCTAATTTATATTTAAAGCAATGTAGGTTTTAAAGAATTTCAACTATCCAATGAATAGTGTGCGAAATCCTTCACAATACAAACACTTGTTTGCATAAAATATATAATCGCATAAATTATCGAGTCACTTGCATCTGCATACTAATAACGTGTGAGCACAAAACGTATAACTTTTCTTTTAAAAAACGATCGAGACTCGACTGTCGAGTGGACAAAGGCGCGGAAATACAAAAAAAAGTCGCGAAACATCCGTCTATTTGTATGAAGCTTAGCTGCTATTTGTTTTTCGCATTTGAATAATACCGTCTTTATAAACAGGGCCGTATCATCACTCAAAATCACAATTTCAATTTACTTCGCGTAACTGTAACTTGGACTTAACTTTTGGTGACCATCAAGCTACGGCGAGCCATTGTACTGTAAAGTATAAAAATAAATTACGAGTATCAGCCTATACCTACTGTCCCACTGCAGGGCAAAGGCCTCCATCATAGAAATTAAGTTAGCGCTACTATGATGAGATTATAATGTGTCATTTATAAAATAAAATAAAACAAGTTGTCATGTTTTATTCCTGTACAAAATGCTCTTCTTAATTTCAGTGGACTGTATAGTTCTGGTAATTGCTTCTTTGATCAAATTATATAATTTGTTTTGAAGATTTAAATAAAATTTATTTTCCTTGTAATTTACACATAAAAATTTGACAAGAAGAAAAATAACAATTGACAGTAAAAAAAAATAAGAAAAGTTTTGCTCTTTTTTAACAAAGGAGGTTTTATACCTCAAAAAGGTTCCGTGAACAATTCCGAAAATCAATCAAGATTTTTGTTGTTTTCTGTTGTACTAAATGAATGGTGGTTACGGTAATATAATACATTTGTATTTAATAAAACAGGAGTAGCTCAAAATAAATGAAGTTTAACCACGGCTGGAATTTCCTATTTTTTTTCTTTCGATGTCCCTGGGGAAACAATTATGGCCGCCACCTTGTCATATGTTGTGGGATGTGAGACTCTAACCAATTCCCCTGGGGTCTGTTTCGGCGCAATCGCAGCCAGAATACCCACAGCTGGGGTTAGATCGTAAATACCCCTACCTCACGTTGTCACGATCCCTATTTTTTATTGAGTTACTTTACAAGGCACAGACTCTGTAGCATTTTTTCGCTAAAATAGTTATTATGGTAAAATGACTCAGATTGTATAAGACTTTGTTTCCTTTTTACAATACGCTCGTTGTATCACCCCTCTCAAACAAAAAGATGTGATTTAATACGGTATCCAATGTTGCAAGGTAGGTACTAAACTATATTAAGTAACCTATGTATGTATGCGTATCGTATTATTTGCAATACAATTTTATTCTTACGACCCCTAAACCGGTCTATTTTGCGGATTCGTTATTAACACGAAAACAAAAAAAAAACCTCGATAACTATGTCATGGCCCCCGATCCTCGTACATGTGATATTTATCGAAAATAGAAATATATCGCAAAAACTCACTTTTGATGTTTAGTTTTCATGCAATATTCCGCCATGATTTCATATTGAAATCAAGAGAAATGGGGGCCTGGCATACTAAGTCCCACCCTGTCGTGGACACGTCATGCCTCCAGTGGAATAATTCACGAACGAGTGGAGATATTCTTGCTTTATTTCATAAAAACGCTCTTTACCACTTGGAGTGATGGGATTAGGACGGACGATTATTTCCTTCTCATTTATATTGCAGTATAAAGTTGGTTTTACCGTTTTCGTTTAAGTTTTTGAGGGGACAAATCGTGGATCCGTTGTATGAAAATTTAAGGTTGATGATAAAACGAAACTATAAAATAATAAAAGACAGGACCAACCGTAACCGCCACACACAGATTTAGCTGATGGGTCTAGGTAGTATGTGTAGATGAGACATGATTATGATGAATAAGGAAAACATGATTACATTATATTAGATTACACATATTTTAGGTATATAACTCCATGTTAATAATTATGTAGAAAGCGACCCGCCCTTACTTTGTTTCGGGATATTAGTTCCACTCCGCACCAATAGACGGAGCTGGGCGTCGATTGCATTGTGCTAGAGTTTCGTTTTTCGGTTTATATGTATATAACATTTTTCCAGGTCTAATAAGGACTTATCTCTATAAAAAAATTAAAAATCCACATACTTATTCCTATAAACTGTATCTACCGTATGAAAAAGATTCAGAAATTCAAAATAGGCTTTACAATCACGCACAGTTAAGCCCATTCCCGACCCCTCATTCAAAACAAACTCGGCAGGCAACTGATGATGACTTGCAAAATTCGGATCCCATCACCCGCGCCTCTCGAACAACCTTAATGGGATCCCGAAATTTTTCGAATAATCGACTTTTCGTCACACTCTTCGAATCAGTGATTTGATTGATTAAATCAAGGGTTTCGAGGGGAGGCGCCTAAGTTCCATCAAGTAATTACATTCGGGCTCGCATTTAAGCATGCTCAGGGAAAACGTGCAAATGTCCGGACTAATTTTCGAAGGAGCTGCTTAAATAAGAATTTAAAATTGAATTTTGTAGTAGGCCGCGGAGGTAGCGAGGCGCTCTGCAATCGTAGTACAATAGCAGGGTTGTTAGCTGAATGTTTTAGCTACGTTAAGCCATATTATTTGAAAATTCAATTATTAAATTACTAGGATTTTTTTCTAGGAAAAATTAAACATTTAGCTATTTTATGAATACGAGGTGGAACCAAACAATGGGTTCGACAAAGTGAGCTATCATTTGTTGATGCTTACCTAACTAACTTCGTCGTGAGGAAAGATGCAAAATGTTTCTCCGGTAGACACCTAAGTATTGTCTACTTTGTTTTTTTTTGTGATAAGTACTTTTACTTAGAATCAGTATCAGTGATAGAATCAGTTTTAAATCAAAGCATATTTTAGACCAACGTTTGACGTTTTGTAGTCAGGGGGTCTGTGTCTAGTTATTTTGTAGATATATTCACCCTAGCCGATCTTATAGATAGATAAATAGATAACGTTTATTGGCCACAAAAGCAAAAAACAAAAGAAACAAATTACACTATAACATTACATTAACAATAATAACTTATGACGTAATTTGAACGAATACTTGGATACTTATAGATGCAGTAAGAATAATAACTTATGACGTAATTTGAACGAATACTTGAATACTTATAGATGCATTAACAATAACAACTTATGACGTAATTTGAACGAATACTTGAATTACTTATAGATGCAAGTTTCCACCCTTTTAAAACTTCATTTCTAAAACTTGCGAACGGTCGCGACTAATTTTCGCAGCAAGAGGGAGGGTTGTTTAAATAATAATTTAAAATTGGATTCCCTCGCCCGTAGCGAATTCATCGGCGGAATATTAATATGTTGACTTTCACAATGTAATGCTGATCGGTGCGTTTATTTTTCACTTATATCGAGGTTAGAATAACTGGAATTTTTGTGCAGTTTGATGTTCGAATATAAACATGGAACCCTAAAACGGCTGGTGAAGAATATAGTCGGGTGGCTGTAATACAAAGTGAATACATTTTAAGTGATAGTAAAACTATGGACTTTAGGGGTTATCTCCAGGAAGTCTTCGGCAGCGTCAGGGCGCTGTCAGATTTTCTAGTATAACTTGGCTGGTTGGAGTAAGAAGCAGTAGGTTGCTCAAGATATGCCTTCTTTGTGCCCTGATCTAATACCATTCTTTCAACGTGGCCGAGTCATCGGAGTCTATGTCCCTTTGTCTCTCCCATTATGTTTACCTTTCTTTAGTATCTTCAAATTTGTTACCTATGTGAACTTTAAACCTTTAATGTCAAATAAATGAATTAATATATTATTTCTCATAGTAATTAACATTCGTTCGTGATATTTAACCTCTAATGAACTTTTATATGCGTCTGCAAAAGTTAGCTTTGACGAATCCCAAATTACATTTTCGTCTTCAAATACTCATATACTTTCATCCACATGGGGATGGTAATACTTCATAATGAGTTACGCTATAATAACATAATTTTATATTAATTAGCACGCACACACTCGGCGACATTTTCGTTCAAATTATTCATAAAACTCGAAGTCTGTAGTCGTAATTAGCAGAAGTTTAATTATAAAATTACGACTTCTTGTGTTTATGAAAAATTTAATGAAAATGAAGTTACCGTCAACACTTTAACATTGTTGATGGCGTCATTATAATGATTTCCTCTTCGGTCGTTTCACAGTGCTGTTCCATCGACTCGGTGATTTTGCACGACTCGGCGACCGCACTCCAAGTCGTCGCTATAAAGTGTCTTTTTACTGTTACACCGAGAAAGTTCACCCAAAATTTTCTGGTCTACAGGTACTCCAACCTCGTCAAATGCTTACCATCAGGTGATCCGTCTGCTCGTCTGCCACGTAACAAAAAAAGCTACTTGTGCATCTAAACCGTTCAGAATTTGGCGCCATATAGCCGCCATTTTTTTTTTCATTTTATGGTCTCATACATTTTGCCCAGTGTCACTCGCACAATCACGACGGATACTTATTATAAAATGAGATAAGATTCGTCAAACCATTTATGTTATATAGCGTGCTACATAAATTAACATATAGTTAGGTACATCATATAAAACACACGCCCGAAAAACCCCCTAACCTCCTTTTTCGACAGTCAGGTAAAAATATATAAATGACGCGGGCCTCAAAATTGCCGGGTCATGGCAGAAAGTTTGGGACTACACTAACATAGAACAATATGCCACCGTTCCGCACCGTCTTACAAACCTACAGCGGCGTATAGTTCCTTACAGCTTTTATGGAGCCCATTAGTCCTGCGAAATTAAGCCTCGGTCGGTGATAAGAGCATTTGCACATTCAGGGTTGCCAGCAGCCGGAGGGGAAATAAGTACCTTTTTTTTTGTTGACGCTGGGGAATACCGATGACCCGAAGTGGGCCAACGTAGTCTTGCGAATTGCGACTCCTTATGCATACCCTACTGCAGCAGTAGGCGGGTTATGTCGGTCTCTCCTCCGGGAGGGACCGGAGCTATACCAACTAAACCCCAGCAACGTTCTATCGGCAGTGTGGGGAGGAGACGGAGACATGAGTACGGTTACCTTAAGAACCTTACTTCACGTCCCTCCCCAGAGTCGGAAATATCTGGCTCCTTCTTGCTTGTTACACTACATTATACGGTACCCATGCCGGATATTCTCAGCTTTTGTTGTAAGTACAGGTACTTGTACTTTGGTAAGGACGGCCTCATGCCAGATGGAGTGACGATCTGCGCAAGAGGGCTGGCTGGAGCTGGATGCGAGTAGCCGGAGATGAATCAAAGTGGCGAGCATTTGGAGAGACCTACTTCCAGCAGTGGACTGCAACAGGCTGATGATGATGATGACAGGTTCTTGATCGTAATTAAACAATAAAGTCTTTAATTATGACATTTTCTTGATGCATAATGGAAGGGTTGCCATGAGGTGTCATGGAGACGGTAATCTAATAATCTCTTAATGCTAGAATTAAGAGATTATTAGGTACTGTTTAGTCTGTTAATTATTGACTATGCAATCAATAATGTCAAGAAGTATTATTAGTTATTTTTATTAGTTAAGAAGTATATATGGGAAGACTTGTGGTGCAAGGCAAAATTTACATCACAGACAGTTTCAACACCTGGTAACCCTAAATACATTAGACCAACTGTACAGTCACCCGCAAAAAATATAAACACTTCGATTCTTCTACTTATTCCCATGCTTATAAAGTATATATTTGAACGAAGTTGTACATAGATGTTAGAGTTCGGCTGTTTAAAGGGCCGGAAGGGCGAAGTAATAGATATGTCTTTATTGCTTATTTTTAGGAACGATTGTTATTTTAGGAGACGAGATAGCTGGATGTGGGTTTGTAGGTACTGGGTGTGTCATTGTATAATATTTCCGCCTAAAAGGTTCTAAGGGTCTTAGAATCTATTCTTGTTATATTTGTATCGAAAAGATATATCCATCTTGTCGAAATATTCTAAAACTAAGACAGATAAGATACGAAATACTTCTAACAAAAATAAACGCACCAAAGGTAAAGCAACTTCATTAACTTTTTCTTTAAAAACTGATAGCCAGTCTGGAATTAGTAGTACTTTACCATTCTCTTATGTGTGTCTTCAGAGAAAATAAAACAAGCCCAAGAGAGTAGGTACACTATTTTACCTTGTATACTCACGTAGATACTGTAACTCATTACTTTTAATTAAAACTTGACGCGCTGGTAGTATTGTAGCGCATTATGAGCAGGATCTCATGGAGCGGTTTTCTCCCGCGTTTGTGGCTTCATTGCAGGGTGCTTTTTTATATTTTGTACCCTTATCTGTATGTGTTTCAGGTGCGATTAGATCACACTATTTAACGATGGTGATCAAGAATTTAATTATATTAGAGTAAATCAAATAATAAGTATAAAGCGCTAAAATTTAAAGTACCTTCGAGGTATCGTAGGTCCGAGGTATAAGTTTTAGCGCCTTATAGGTATGTATATGTCGCAGTCATCTGGTTTAATCAGCTATTTGATTGGATGACTACCGTGTTTATTGAATAGCGACGTTTAATTGAATGACTAAAGGACAACTCGTCAAGTTGTTTAATATAACGTTCAACTGCTTGACTGAAAGTCATTTAGCATAATCGTTGAATAGGATATAGCTGACTTTGTAATGTTTGATAAGTTCGAAACTTAACGAGGTACTGCGACATATATAAGGCTGTAAATCCATACGAATATACTATACATTTGTCCTTGGATGGAGATTGGTCGAATCGATCCTAGGTGTGTTTCAAGTGTATGTATGTTCAGTGTATCATCAGTGTCAGTAGCGATGACTTGATTTCTATGATGGAGGCCTTTGCCCTGCAGTGCAGTGGGACAATAAATTAATAGGGTGATACATTGCTTTTTATTTTATTCTTATTGTGACTGTTGGTTCAATCATTCTATTGCTAGGCGGTAGAAAACCACTCCATGATCGCGTAGCCTTATCTTCATGAGATTAAGACAGTACCTTTCGGCACCTTGCGTCGTGTAGGCGAATATTGTCTAATTCTCGCGGGCAGCTCGTAAAACAAGCTTACTATGTCTTGTAATACTCAATCTAGGTGTGAAGCTACATTGTGTGCCAAATATTACACTAATATAATAATAATGAGTTAACTTTGTATTTTATCGACGTACTTTTAACTTAGTTCACATCCTTTAAGTACTTAAGTTATTAGATTTTCAAGGACTATCAATAGATATCTAGTAGACAATTTAATCTTGTCCATACATTCCACACACTATTCGATTCTTTTTTTGTTTTCACAACTTTAAATTCTCAGGATTAACTTAACTGAACTTAACTGCTTATAGTTGCAAATTGTATAGATAACACTTTGTGCTTACTTTACTAAAATAACACGCCTACTAAGTGCAAACCTATTTTGAGACTAAAATGTAAAAGAAAATCTCTTAAAAAACGGATCAATCCGGCATGGAGCCAAAAACGCCGAGACCATCTCTAAGCTAAATCCTTAAATTGGCTTCATTCAGAATGTTCCGAATGATGGCAAAAACTATGTGAGTAAAAGCCTAGAACTGGAACGGACATTTAGTAGCCAAGCTATTTAGTATACTCGTAGACAAAACTTATCTAATTATGATAATCAGTTATCAAAATGAAAACAAAAAAATAAAGTCAATCTAACAATAAAAAATTAAAACAAATAGGCTCATTTGGCAGTGTCTCCAAAAAGCATGGGATTCCCGGTTGCATCCAAGCGTTTTGTTTTGAAGCTCGGGGTACGCTTAGACCATAATTCAAAATTTGGAGAGTGGCAACTTGATTCCAACTGTATGGAAGGCGTGTACCTACTTAGCTCTTCCACTGAGTTGCCGTCGCTCTTACTTAAAAAATCTTCATTTGCGACAAACAAAATACCAAACTTGTATTTTGTCGAAATCCTACTTTCCCGGAAGCTCTTATTTTTAACGGGCGTCACTTCCAATTTAAGGGCGTCGTAAACCAGCTTTCTCAATCTAGGTGCAGCGGCCACACTGTAAATTTTCCTCGGCTAGTTCCGTAAATCCGTAGGTAGGGGTCCAGTTGTAAAACCAAGCCGCGGTCACAACATCAATAAACCTTTCGAGCGAATGTTTACGCGTGGTCGAGCGCGCGCCCGACTTGGCCCGCTTCTTTAAATAAAATGGAATGCCTCAGGAGCGACGGCTGGGGTGATGGGGAAGACTGTAAATAGTATGTATTTGTCACAATTATCCTAGTTAGTCAGCTCGTTTTGGACACAGGGATGCGCTTGGACAATGATCCTGGAACAATCTGCTAATTCAATCAAGTGACTATTGTCTGATCTTCGCAATCCTTAGGCTGCGTTTTTGCACTAAAACGGTGCGGAGGACAATCCACAGGAGAAGAAAGTTGCTAGTTGAGGAGCGAGGTTTTATGTGCAAGTCTATGGGTGGATTTTACTTCTCTCCGCTTTAGTGGAAACGCTGCCATAGGGAAACGAGGCCAACTGGGTCGTAGTTACATGTTCGTTCGTTACAAAGTTCTTCAACAAAACAATTTCCTCACGATATTTTGCCTCAATCCTGAGTTGATTTTAGAAGTGAGCAAATATTTTTGGAAAATCCACAGTTATACACAAATTCGTACCTACGACGTCCCATTAACAAGGCTTACGTTTCTATCCCTTGATCTACCATCATACTTCCGTGTGTCATCAAAACTAGGGTCTAGATGTAAAACCAAGCCGCGGTCACAACATCAATAAACCTTTCGAGCGAATGTTTACGCGTGGTCGAGCGCGCGCCCGACTTGGCCCGCTTCTTTAAATAAAATGGAATGCCTCAGGAGCGACGGCTGGGGTGATGGGGAAGACTGTAAATTTAACTTTCTTTCTAGTATGTATTTGTCATAGCATTCCAGCTTGTCAGTTCGTTTTGGATACTGAGATGGGACTGGGACACTTTGATCCTGGATTAATATGCAAATTCAATGAAGTGACTACCGCCTGACCCGACTTGGTCCACTTCTTTAAATAAAATGGAATGCCTCAGAAATGAGGGCGGCTGATTTGTCGTACATCCCACCTTGTTAATTCTTTTTGGACCCTGGACACTGAAGCGGGCCGAATTAAAATCCACCAATAGAAGAAACTTGCTGGTAAGAAGCGGAGTTTTTATGCAATTCTATTTGCAATATTTTTCCTCAATTCTGAGCTGATGGTGGAAGTGTTCAAATGTATCGTCTATGTACCGCTTCTTTAAAATAAAATGAAATGCCTCAGGAGCGTGGGTGGCTGGGGTAATGGGGAAGACTGTAAAGTACCTATGTTACCTTTTTTACCGATTTGAAAATACACTTTTAGACCTGATCATGTAAGTTCAGAAAAAATTATAGCTTACTTAAAACAGTTTTGGTACTTTTTGCCTAGAAGCTTATGACATATTTTCTTCTTGGCGAAACTATTACATTACGATGTTAACTCTGAGTAAGCGTAAAAGCAAAGCGAATAATTAGGTTTTATATTTGCCACATGATAGAAGAGCAGGGGGGGGGGGGGGGGGGATAGACTAGTTCTGCCCCACCTTCAGCTCATCCAACTTTACTATTATGTATTACAATCGCCTATGAGGTACTTAATAGATTATTTATATTATTTTTTACACTTACTTCCTTCCACAGCTAGCCAGCCGCCTCAAAGGCCTAGAGCTCTATAAAGAGCAGTCAAACTTTGGCTGTCATCCGTTTGTTGGGCCCACAATAAAAACTCCCCTCCACGCTTGTTCCAGGGGATTGTATGATGAAAAATGACCGACGACGCTTTGGATAGCGATTGTAAACTGGCGAAAACATTTGTTCATTAATCGCTCCGCTGGATGCTGTTTACTTTAAGGGGGGTACTTCGAGTACAGTCGGTACATGTTTGCAACTTTGTTCTTTTCAGAGTTCGGTTGTTCTTTACAATGTTGATATTTTGATTAAGAGCTGCTTTGTTTGCTTGGTTTAGAGCGCATTATACGTGGCTCACTTGGATATACGAGGGGGATTTACTTCCTAAAGGATTTAAAGCAACACGGAACTACTTTTTTTAGCAAATGGCCAGTTACTTTTTCTTATGTTTGCATTATGGTAAGAAAAACGGAGTAAACGAGTTCTGGAGTGGAGACCGTGTAATCGGTAAACGTAGTGGACGACGCCCTCGGGCCAGATGGAGTATGAAGGTGCGCAATGTGGCAGGAGCTGAAAGCTCCTAGTAGCCAGAGATCTTAAGAGAGGCTTATATTCAGTAATAGACTGCAACAGGCTGATAATTGTAAGAAAAATAATGTTATAAACATTTGATACATAGGAGTCAAGATTTCTTTGTTAATATTTTTAACAATCTTACTTGGTAGGAATCATTTTAATGTAAAATTTGGAGTACCCAAAACTTTAACAACAATCAAGTTTAGCGAAAACGTCGATATCGTCAGAAATAGAAAATGCTAATGGATTCTCAGTTGAAACTTAGGTCTACAAGTTTTAGTCACCCGCAAACCGAATGACGTAAACAGCCCGTCAATGCCCACGGGCATAAAAACTTTATGTATTAGTGCTAACTTTTAAGACGCCTGAAAATGTCTAAAGAAATTCTCCATAGTACTTATTTCAAGAGTTAACCTACGCAACTTCAGGTCACTTTTTCTGATCCCCGCAACACTACATCGGCTGCTTCTCTATTGCTTGTCGCAAAAGACTTCGACATTTGCCGATTGTTCCCTAAGGACCTTTGTCCCCACTATTCGTCGAACCAGGAGGCCAATTTCTCGGTTTCCGGCCTTCTATTTGTCGAGTCGGACTTCATGACTGCTATACCGATGGAGAACCAGATAAGAATGTCTGTGTTTCCCGATTGGTTGTGCGTTTCATGAAGTCGACTCGACATAGAAGACGAAAACCGAGAATTGGCCTCCAGTCCTCACTTAAAACTCGTAGTAAGGACTGGTTCCCATAGGTATATTAGGTATGTAAATATACATTTTATTGTTGCATTTCTAATTCATAGTAACTGCAGTCGGGATCGTCCCCCAGGGCGCGTTAGGGACGAGACGCGTGCATACATCGCATGCGCGGAGCATACCCGCGGGATGCACTCGATGCACCATTTGCATATGCACCATGCATTTAAGACACATTAAGGGGGAGTATGAATTTGGTTATTTATATTTTTAGCTAAGCAATTGTAGACTCAAGACTAAAATTTTTTGGAGTCCTGGCTTTTAAGACCATTGATAAGATAGGATTCTGTCTAGGGTAGGCAATCGAACGTGACCTCTCGTCTGATGACATTCAAAGGTTAATGCTACTTTTCCTCTGAAACGGGGTGGAGCGGAGTGAAATCTACCAATAAAAGAAGGTTCCTCATTGAGAAGTGGAATTTTGGAATTGATAGATTTCATTATAATTACATAGGTCCTATAATTATAATCATTAAAGCGTGTCATTTAATATTTTTCACCTACGGTGCTCAGACATGGTCGATCAGACACGATCGTATTTATACCTTTACCGCGAAACCTTAAAACTACTGTCACAATTGATTCACCATATATGTCAATCAAATAGCAAGTCTAACGCTAACAAAATACAAATCCATCAAATACGTATAGTACTGGATTAGATAAAGTATCTTTACACCGTATGCAAAAGTCCCTTTGTATTATTGAGCGTATCTTTTTCCGAACACGGAAAACAGCATACGTCTCTAATTCCTTACACTCGGGAGGGCTTCATTTAGGGCCATTGTGGCTGTCGGCTTAGCTCACAATGCCATCGGCCCTCCCCATAATGAGTGGAATTATGACTTTTTTTGTGTCCGAATAATGCTTAAGCCGAACCCAGTGGGGCGGTAAGCGTTTTTGAGCGTTGTACAAGTTATTTACTGAGTGGTGGATTAAGGAGACGGTAAGTTATGTTGCTATATAGAGGTTTCGTTTAGTAACGAGTGTGCCATGTTCAACTGCTTTTTGTAATACAAGAGTGCCACATGCGAGTGACTTTTGTTTAGTATTTAATTGCGCGTAGACTCTACATAACGCCTTTTTAACTCCAAAATAATAGTTTTCTTAATAGATGAGTAAATTCGTATAGCGTTACTTATTTGAGTATTATGTAACTGTTCTAGCAACTTTTTTATTGAAACCGCAAAATTAGACACAAAAATCGGCTCAGCTGACATTAAAGAGTTCGTTGTATTTTAACATTGACGTCAGTGGCCAAGACCCACCTTAGATCGCCAAACCAGCGTAGTAGGTAACAAAATACGTATGCCATCGATACGAGAAGAAGAAAAAAAATCGTATCGTGTGTTTCCGGTACGTTCGTCTTTGTCAGTCACACCGAAACACAAGATCACTGTATGCGCGCTAGCGCATGTATATCTGTGTAGCAAGTTTAGCTAACGATGTGAGCACCAGGAGTACTGTTTAAACTATTTTGAGTAGATACCAGCGTAGTTACCCTAGTAAACTACAGTTTAAGTTAGTAGGAAAACAAAGCGGGAAACAATATTTGTCGTTGAAAGGCTTAACAAGCAATAAACAATATTCCAAAACAAGCAAATTGATATTAAATGAACGCTAGATCCATTATACAGCTGTCCGTCAAGCCTTTAGCCGACGTCAACGGAACCAAACATTAATTGGCTGCCCGCGATCTCCCGACTTCTCGATAACAATCGATGTTCGTTTTGATAGCGATTTATCGGAGCTAGCATTTTCGAGTCGCTTTGTCGCTTTGAAGTGACATTTCGATTTCTGAGGTTGGTAATGCATTTTGAAATAGCTCGATGTTCCATTGTTTCAAATTACCTATGTTCTGGTTTAAGCTGGTTTGCACTGGTACGAGCACAAGTGCGTGCTTCTGCCTAGCCAGTAAACGGTTACTCGGCTTGTCATGTACTCGTAAGCTACTTTGTATCACGCTCGTGCAAGTTACTCGTAAATCGACATCTAAACAGAGCGAGTTACTGCCGTGCAGCTCGGCTGGCTGACTCGTGTGCTAGCTTCAGTAATATTTTCATTATTGTATGAGAGACATATCACTTGATATCTAAACATCAATCAATTTATTTATCAGCTCACATTCTGTGAACAAATTTTAGGGAATGTACCCATTGGTGAGATAAAAGAAATTGTCTTGCTACATCATTATTTTTTAAAACAAATTTTGTTCCAAATATATTAAACTTCTCTTACTATTTTAAATTAAAATATTCAAAAAGTTATCTACGCCTTGTGGATGATGAATTAGTTTAATAACACGTAATCTAATTTGCATAGATATTGTTTGCATGCTGTGTGGATCAATCAAACCAGTCATAGTTTGTTTATTAAAATATTCCACTGTTCTAGCCCCTAACATTTATAGTGAAATACCTAATGAGACTACAATGAAAACGGCAAAGTTATTACATAAATCTTTAAATATTCATAACAATAGGATTATGGAGTTAGAAAGTCGTTTTGTTTCTTATTTATAAGGGGCACGTTTGTGTCATGTTCATGAATTCGAATTCAACCTTTGGAACTCCGTAGACATGGGAAATATGACTATCAATCATGAAATCTTAATGACTAAACTTATCTTTTTGGTTAAAAACAGCTGTTTAATTTTAAAACACATGAAATTCTGTTCTCCGTGCTAAAGGCAGTAAGCAGAGCGATTGGACGATACGAACGATTCACAAGCATTCAACGTCTCTTTACTACCTTTGGGATATTATAGTCGGATGTAAAAAAAATAAATCAGTGATATTACCTATCACTGATTTAATTTAATTTTAATAAAGCGAAAGGCACAATATTAAACATCTCCAATAATTCGTTTCAATAATCAAGATGTAAGCCCAAAACGAAAAGATTGAAAGATAGACCCCACTAACTCGGCAAAACTTCGTCACTCGCTTCATGCAAAATTACATTTGACAGCGACGACCTCTCACGAATAGGAAATTTTTAGGGTCCGGATTACATTGAGCGGTGAGAATATTAAAAAACTTTTGTTCGACAAACTTGGATTGTCTTTTTTGAAAGCCTGTTGAGGGGTTTTATTTCGTTGCGCTCGCCTGATGTTCCCGACTTAGTGCGACGCCGACGATTCACGATTCGGTTCGTTTTGTACCTACTTTTAAAGCCCATTACATTTCAGCTTAGTGTCACGCAATTTTTTGGGAGGGACTCACACAATACTGAGAGTATACTTTAACAAATTAGGTACTAAATTTGTTATGAATATAAAATATAGGTGCCCCTACGGGGTGTCATGTGTACAAAGTACTCCAGTACTATAGTACCTCTATACGAGTAGTAGTAGTAGTATAGTCCACTATAACATAAGATCTTATGTACCATGTGACATGCAAAATAAATAAATATGACACACTTTAAATACTTTAGTGGTAGATACTAATTTGTTATAATTTTGGTTAGAAAACCTATCTTATGATCTGCAGTCTAAGGCTGTACCACCATAGTGCACTTTAACGACGGCAATGCATTTTTATTAATTGCTGTTAGTTTCAGATATTTACTTATTTCATAAAACTCTCTGTAGGGCACTCGAGTAAGATTTTTTTTGTGATAGGTGGCAGACAAGCAGACGCCGCAGAATTACCTGATGGAAAGCCATTGCCGCCGCCCATAGACACATGTAATACCAATTCAAACTCATTTTTGAGAGTAAATTAATTGCTAAAAATAAAAGTGACCACTTTTAACAATTATTTCGATTGTATCTGTTATATGCTAATGCTACACTGGAAATATGTCTTCAAAACTCGTAAATCTCATATTATGTACTTGACTGCACTCCACGTGCAGACCTTGACCCCAATCAATAAAAATGCATTGGCGTTGCTACTGTGCAAAATACAACCTTTAGTCCATAGAACATATTAAAATAAAAATTATTCGTTTAGCAGTTTCATCTTAACTAGTGGTCAAATATTTGTAATAATGTTTCCACTGGATATTGTATCGTATACCTACAATATTGATGAGACTATCGTCAGCTCATGGCGAGTAAAGCACTTACGAAATTCGTCGGCTTAGTAAGGGGTTCGGATGGTGTAAAGTGGATAGCATGTCTGCCCGGTATGCGGAAGGTTGTGGGTTCGAGTCCCACCTGAACCCTCCGAGGATTTTTTAAAGTGCAATATTTACTTAAGAATAAATTGCAAAGAATTGCTATACCAAAAATAAAATTTATTCATAGAACATAATATTATATGATGAAACTGAATGTAGGTACACATGTAAGACCGTCCATGCAGTAATGCGGTAAGCCGGAATGCGGTCAGCGTCGGTTGCAATAACAGACGTCCCGGCTACCGCAGGTGCGGTGCGATTGGAGGTAGAATATTACTTGTATTATCCATATCGTGCTTATTGGAACCGTGTGGAAGTCACCGGTAGGGGAAGTACAAACGATTGAAGTTTTTTTTTTATGTGATAAGTAGCAGACGAGCAGGCGGATCACCTAGCAATTGCCGCCGCCCTCATGAACACATGCAACAAGTGCGCTGCTAACCTTTATCCCCTTCCCCCCGATGGGCCTCCGGTACCCTCACTCACTCGGCGAAACACAGCACAGGAGCTGCTTCACGCCGGTTTTCTGTGAGGCAGTGGTATCACTCCGGTCGAGCCGGCCCATTCATGCCGAAGCATGGCTTCTCCCACATTTAGCGAAGGTAGGTACGCGATGTGACAGAATGTTTGGTATATTATGACAGCTTAATTCTTATAATCATTTTGGCAAACACGTGTCTTTCTAAACCTTATCGTCATTTTCCATCAGGTGCGATTGTGATCAAGCTTTGGCCTATAGTTTAGTAAAAGAAATATATAAATAAATGTTTTCTACCTCTATTTTGATTCCAACGACTCATTGTTTACGTTTGGATATTTCGGCAGTTTTGTAAGAAATTAAAATTTATTCCTCCCACAATTTCCCACAAAACAGCTCCATTTACCTTTCAACCGCCAGCCCGCACGTTTGCACCTAAATAGAAGCCACAAAATCAACATCTACCTTCTAAATAGGATGCGGTCAGTGGCCGGTAAAACTAGCTACGCCTTTAATCTTCCTTAGTGATGATACTGTAACTAGAATTAATTTAAAAGGTAGATAACGTTAAATTTTACTCCTTATAATAGGACCATGAATATGAACATGAATAAAACCTTTATCATGTTAGAACATCAAAATAAGCAAAACCAAAATCAGCTGTTCCTTACAAAAAATAATATTCACTAGGCAATAATGTATGAAACAGCTGATTTTTGACAGCACAGGGTTTTGGGATTAAAATGACTACTTTTATTTCGTTTCGGGACTTAGTTTTGCAGTAAGTTCCAATTTTTGCCAATAGATGGGTGAAGATTGCATCACGCAAGCGTTTTGTCTTTTCGGGTCACATTTATCTCGTTAAAGGTGTATAAAAATAATACGTCTTTTTACAGCCCAATAACACGCATGTGTCGGTCCTACAACGAACTGAATCGCAGTGGCAAAGACATAGATGTTTTCAATAACAGATTCTCTATCTTTAAGAGAGAAATCTCAAAAATCCTGGAGGCCGAGTTACCCTCAGCCTCATACAGTGTAACACGACGTTGAAGTGTTTTTCTTTGTTACTGGGACACATTTGTATTTTTTTTTTGTATCCATTATCTTATCTAGTTTTTTTTCTATGCTTAGTATTATGAGCTAGCTCTAAATAAGTAGTGTAAATTTATACTAAATTAGTCAAAAAATCCTGCGTAAGATACCTTGCTGATAAGATCAGCCACTAAAGGTTAATCTTGGAAGGAAAATGCCCTTCCGTTTAATTACATTAAAAAAAATGTATCCAATGTTGACCGCGCAGTCCATTAGGTCCGCTTGCACAATGCACTTAAGAATCAAAACTTTAATTCGAATTACTTTCTGATGCTATCCCTGTCTAATTAATATCTACATAGTCCAGTCCACTGCGATATATTGGTGTGTTTTCCAATGTAACCAAAAAAAGCACACCATCCTACTCCGCATCTGGCCACTAACGACCGTTGATCGATGCCCGCTAATTAGCCACAGATACTCTGTACAGACAGAGTACGTTTTGATGGACCGTGTTTGGGCTCAATCTGGCCAAAAAAAATGTATTTTCGCATGGATTCTATCATTGGTTTGAAAATAGTATTCAGTGACACTCAAATGTACAAATTTGGCGGTTTTTGTTAAATTCGTTAAATAATTGAATTTGATCCGCATTTTCAATAATACATAAATGTATATTTAGTGGCTTATTTCCGGATTTACAGAGGGGGTGGATAGCGAGCATATAAAACTATAATGATGACTTATTTTATAAAAAGTCATTCTCATGAGATATTTAAACAGAAAACTATATAAAGTACAATTTTAACTAAACTCGTTTAACAAATTTTGTAATTTGTAAGATAATTATAAAAAAATTGCTTCAGGACAGTTATTTATTAATCTTAAGATTTATTGCCTTCATATAGGGCAATAAATAAACACAGTAACAAAAAAGTAAGAATAAAAAATTCAAAACAAACCATTACAATTAACAGAGATTTAAGGGCAGTTTTCGTCACAGGGCTGGTACATACATAGATAATAATACTGTGCCACGGATCCACAAACAGGTCGCAGAGGGCCTGTAGCACTACCATGAGTTTGAAATATTATTCTCGCTATCGAAAACTATCGCTTTGTCTCTTTCATTGTGATGCATTTGAAAGAGACAGAGCAATAGTTTATGTTGTCAATTTTAGATGTCAACTCATAGTAGTGCTACTGGAGACCCAAGAGTGCATACTGTAAACATAAAATAAATTCTATGACTTTTACTAAATTAATATGGCTTTCAGTTAGGTAAGGTAACAGTATATAAGACATAATTATATTATAAATCTGCCCTAAGTCCGGCCCGTGCGACTTGGATCGATGTCCGCAAATTAGCCGCAACACACAGTGCCTGTCTCGCTGGGAGTGCGTTGACGGATGGCGGACTTAGTGCTTCCCGAATGTTTCAACTATTTTTAGTCTAAGTATGTTGAGTAACAAATATTAGTACTTTTCTAAGCAATTCTCGTGGCTTTTATTTACAGTTAAGTTGTTCAAAATTGTCAGTAGGTTTAAAGAGGAAGTAACTTTTGTGCTCGAATTCGATTTGTAGCTTTTGGTAGCATATCATCAATACTATTTATAAAGGACATCGATTAACCTTATTATACAAACCAATTATCGAAAACAGTAGTGCGATGCAATCAACGTCCAGCGTCATCTATTAGTAGACAGTGGAACTACCGTCCCAAAACAAAGTGAGGGCGGGCCACTAGTCTATACTATTTGTAAAGGAGTAACTTCTATAAGAAGCAGTAAGGCGTGTAGGTAAACCGAAAACGCGAAGAAAACGAATACAAAACACAAGCGCGATACAACCGACACATTTTGCCGAATAGTATTGCCGCATTTAGTATTAAAACCAATAAACACTAAATTAAATTACGACACTTGACACGTTTCTTCCGATTATCCTCAACGGAATCATGTAGGTAAAAATATTTGTTTTAATGTTATATCATGTCATCTAAAAACAGTCTTCAGTTCATCCCTGGTCCCCATACGGCGTGATCGATGTCTGCAAATTAGCTGTCCCACCCCTCGCCTGGAAGTTTCATTCAAAACAGTGATCTACTCATACAACTGCTCCCTAAATGATCTATATAAACATACATTTATATAATACATATAAGTTTACAGAGTGTAGAATTCTATGAACATTTACATCCGTTCAAGCATGTCTTTTTCCATTCTGAGCAACATTTGTCCTATGACTTTAAAAAATACACGATACTGTACAATTCCTCGGTGCTTTTTTAACCGTCTTACTCACTTGTTGAGAACTTACATAAGAAGAAACAAACATTAGCACCCTAAAAATTTGTTGATAGGGATCTTAAATCTGATAAACTTAACACCATTTGTCGTAAACCCCACCCCTCGTCCGTACGGCGATCAGCAGAGCTGATCAATGTTTAAATTACTTATACAAAAACCAACATAAAATCTTAATAATAGGATATGGAATTTAACATTCACTAACATCTCTCTCTCTCTCTCTTATACACTTATCTACTAGTTAAATTTTTAAAAAGTGTGAACAAACCTTAAATCTGATAAAATTAAGCATTTTACCCGCGCTTCGCCCTAAGTCCACCCCTTGACGTACCAGGGCAAATCGATGCCCGTAATATTAGCCTCCCCTTGCAACTGGCAAATAAGAAACATTTTTTTTCGATATTTCCACTAAGGCTTACTTTCACTCTGTATGCCTTATGTTTTCATTAATATTATATAAATTATTTCATACATAAAGAACTAAGTGTTAACTAAGTGACAAGAATGTATTAGGTAAGTTCAATATTCGGAAAAAGTAAAGAAAGATCCACTAACTGTAATTGATTACAATTTTGAAAAATACATTACTTTCATCTTCTGTACCTTGTACTATTAAGTATTCTGTGCCTCCGGCGAGAACACGTTACTTACATCAGGTGACCCGCCTGCTCGTTCAGCCCTCCTCTCTCATAAAAAAATTTGCTTACCTTTCTATCTCATAAAGAGAAGAAACGGTGCAACCGAATCTTTTTTTATGTGATAGGTAGAAGACGAGCAGACGGATCACCTGATGGTAAGTAATTGCCGCCGCTCATGGATACATGAAACACTAGTGGAGTTACAAGTGCGCTGCCAACCTTTTATCCCCTTCCCCCCGGGTGGGCCTCCGGTACCCTCACTCACTCAGCGAAACACAGCACAGGAGCTGCTTCACGCCGGTTTTCTGTGAGCCAGTGGTATCACTCCAGTCGAGCCGGCCCATTCATGCCTCCCACAGTTGGAATCTAAAAGGTCTGATAAAATAGTAAGCCAGATTGTTACCCTAAGTCCGCCCCTCCCGTATCAGGGCTGATCGATGCCCGCAAATTAGCCTCTCTGGCAGCCGGTTATTTTTCACGCCAAACTTTTAAAAGGTTCCCCGTGCATGTTTTTGAGAGCCCCTTTTGTAAAATAGTTTTATTGAGCAAGTTTTTCTCATTTTTCTTTGCGGAAACGAAGCCGTTTCTTGTTCGCCCTTTGCGGCGAAGTTATTTGGTAAAGGCTACAGTTTGACCGAGTTTAGGTAACTTCTGCTGTTTACTGGTAGTTAGGTACAATTATTATTTTTATTTAAAAGTATTCTTATGAAAACAGTGTAACATAAAACCAGGGTTGATTTTACTAGTTTCAAATTGTTTTGCAAGTGATGTTATCCCCATCTACCTCGGTAGCGGGTATTGGGTCACACTTTATAGCAACGACTGCGCCTGGGGTCCCGGGTTCGATCCCCGGGTAGAGCCAAAAAGTACTTGAGTTTTTCTGTTGAAAAATTCTCAGAGTCAGCCCGATGATTACATTGAAAGCGATCTTGTACCGCGCCTTGAAATGCACGTTAAGGCCAACTCAATCATTTTTACACTTTTCAGGAATTATTTGAGACTAACGGCCGCCCACGACTCCGTCCGCGTGGAAAAGTAACTTTTTACCCCCCTTTCAACCCTTACAACCCCCTTTTCGCAATAAAAAGTAGCCTATGTCCTTTTTCAGGGTCTAGATTATCTGTATACCAAATTTCATTTAAATCCGTTGAGTAGTTTTGGCGTGAAAGAATAGCAGACAGACAGACAGAGAACACTTTCGCATTTATAATATTAGTATGGATAAGTTTCCTTTATATTCCCTTAAGAACTACACCACATAGATGTGGAAAATTCCTCAGTTGCTTCGTACCAGGGCTTCCAGTATGAAAGACATGTTTTTATTCACTGAGATGCCATCATCCTGCTATTACGTAGGTAAAAGTCAGTTAAACGTAAGTAAAAGTCAGACTATACAGTGTGTATTACGTTTGTAACAGGGTTATTCTAAACCAACACGCGCCTAAGTAAACTATTAAAGCTAAACGTTTGGGTAGTGCTTCTTCACCCTTTGTGAACATCTTTGTGCCTACATTAATATTGTTAGAGGCAGAGTGGAGCTACTAGCGCCAATGATGTTTTGTTTATTTTAGTGCCAAATGAGAATTGAAAAAAAAAGTGAAGTTCTACATTTAAATTGTTTTTTTTTATAGTAAGGACCATCAAGATGACCTAACTCCGCCTGATACGACGCGTCGTAGTAAGAGGTAAACGAGATGAATCATGATAAACTCATATTTAGGTCTCACGGGCGCTCACCATCAGGCGGAGTTAGGTCATCTTGATGGTCCTTACTAAAAAAAAAAAACAATTTAAACGATTTAGTTGATCACCATTATAATAAGTTTAATTTAAGGAAATTAACATATTTTGTTGTCTGTATTTTAAAGAAAAGTAGTTTTATGGCTTAATGAATGAAAATACTTTTTTTGGACACAAACAGATGTATAAAAACTTAAAACTAGCCATCAAAGGTGTAATGGAGTGCAAATTTTAATCCAACATTTCTGAAATCCACATGAAAGCTATTGCTTTCAAATAATCATGAAAACATCAGCATGTTTTAATAAATTTACATGGTGCCCTAGTTTATTGCAAATCGATGTTTATAGTAAGGTTGAAATTAATGGTAAAAAAAGAAGAAATAACAAATATGATTATCCATACTAATATTATAAATGCGAAAGTAACTCTGTCTGTCTGTCTGTCTACTACTCTTTCACGCCAAAACTACTCAACGGATTTAAATGAAATTTGGTATACAGATAATCTAGACCCTGAGAAAGGACATAGGCTACTTTTTATTGCGAAAAGGGGGTTGTAAAGGGTTGAAAGGGGGGTAAAAAGTTACTTTTCCACGCGGACGGAGTCGCGGGCGGCCGCCGCTAGTTTATTAATAAAATATATTGGTGGCACTAGCATACTCACGTCTACCATAAAGATATAGCAATTTTGCTCAGGTGTGTAATTACAGCTCCTTTTGAAGATTAGAAAATGTTTGAAATGTACATAATCTTCATAGTGTTTTCACACAACATTCACTTATAAAATATAGGTAGGTACCGTCTGAATACATTACTGAAAATTGTTTAAATTAATTAGAAACAGTTGTTATTGCGAACTCCAATTTAATTTTGAAAGTCTGCAAAAGTGACCGATAGCCTAATATTTTGAAAGATAATACTATGGTTTTAGAATTCAATATTCACTGCTTATTCTAGGATAAGACAAACAAAAAACATGACCCTTTGAAAGCTAGGCTATTAATGGCTATACACTTGTACATTTTAGAAGTCCCTTATTAACCCTTAACCAGGCAACTAGACATATTTTTTTTCATTGGTTTTCAACCTTATCATAACTGCATAAAGTTCAAAATCTGGTGGTCTCATATGGTACATAGCCTCGTTAATGGTTAAATAAAAGCAAACCAAGTTTATCTACTACTTATATCAACCTAACTTCAAACAAGCACACGAATAACCTGATGGTAGTGCACTCCAATGACAACGCTGGCAGCCTTTAAAAACAAATTCACACACCATTTATTACTTTATTTGATACTACTGGTTATTTTGTGCTACTTGCCCATCCTCGTTTTGTTTCGGGACATTAATTCGATTTTTTACCAATAGATGGCGATGAGCGTCGATTGCATCGCGTAAGTGTTTTGTTTCTTCGATTTATATTTAACCGTTTGTGGTTGCTTATCGAATTGACCTCTTAATAAGTAGAAATATGTAGAAAGATACCTTTTTAAATTTTTTATGGACAATTCTACGAAGTTTAATTCATTCGTACCATTGTTAACGTATAAAAATTGCCTGCAGCTACGGGCTTAATAAACTCTACCACGTATAGATATTACCAGTAGGTTTATTTATATACATACTCTCAAGAGGTCATGGAGTACTCATGATTGAAAAATATATTTTATAAGTTTTCAAAAGCATTGTTCACTCATCAAGGGGCTATATCGACCACTCGGCCACTTTCAGCAATAATTAACATTATGTTACTTGTCGCGTGTTAAAAATATTGTCTTTCGTCTCGGAAAAAAATATCATATTGTCGCTACAATCAGTGTAAATAGATTGGCGGCGCTAGTTTCGTCATTTTAAATGTATCTTTGGTAGATTGTGTGTGTTCATGCAAAAGATGTTTTTTTATGAGATAGGGGGCAGACGAACAGACGGATCAACTGTTGGTTAGTGATTACAGCCGCCCATGGACACCCGCAACACCAGAGGAGTCGCAAATGCGCTGCCGACCTTTTAAGAAGGAATACGCTCGCTTTTTTAAGGTTTGTAGGTCGTATCGGTTCGGAAATACCGCTGGTGACAGTTCATTCCATAGTTTTACAAAATATCATACTCCGCATGGATTAAACGCAAGGCGGAAGACTGCGAATTTTTACACTGTGCTCCAAACGAACGAACTAGATAGAATATGGGAGGCTCGGTTAGGTCCATGTTTTGCACCCAGCGCCCTCTGTTAGAGATGTCATCATAATTAAAATCGCCTGGGGTTATTACTCCAATTGGAATGTACTGGGTGTAAAAAAATATTGGATGCCCTGGCCTAGCTAGAATAGGGTGACACCTGTTTGTTTTTATTTACTTGCATTTTGAAAAATTTAAATGAAAGCTGTGATATTCAGTCGTACGTTTATAGGTTTACTATCTAAAAAACGAGAACAAACTATCGCTTTTGCATTGCCTTGCCGGTCTACAATTTTCCTCAAATCTCCGTCATAATACTACGTTTCCCAATGTGACAACGTCCCCACTCTAATAGATTCATGTTAAATGTAATCACTAATCATCATTCATTTCATTCAATGTTATCATTCAGATCATTGCGATAAGGAAAAATGCTACACGTTTCGGTGTGTAATACATCAGAGGAGCGCCCCAGAATAGTATGTACCCAAGTAATAA
This sequence comes from Cnaphalocrocis medinalis, assembly GCA_014851415.1. NCBI lineage: Eukaryota > Metazoa > Arthropoda > Insecta > Lepidoptera > Crambidae > Cnaphalocrocis > Cnaphalocrocis medinalis. The sequence continues at coordinate 3,044,506 of CM026284.1, forward strand.
TCGTAATATATACTACGGCTTCAGTTGATTTCAGCCTTTTTAAAGATAAACTACATGTTACGGAAAGTAAATATAGCGACATCGAGTGAATTTGATAACCTAAAAAATATTTCATGCGTAGATTTAAAAGTGTTTACCCCATTTAGACCTTAAATAGGACATTGTCCAAAAGTTAATTAATTTCAAAAAAAATAAAAATATTTCGCATTCTGCGTATTTAACGTCAAAGGAAGGAAAATTAGCGAGGAGGGTTCGCTAAACCGACCCATATACTCTTATTTATTCAGGGAATGTCCCACATTTCCACCTAATTAAATTGGTGACCCTACACGCGGGCCAGTCTCGTTGATGGAGTTTTTGGCTAACTCAATTTTGTAAAATGATTGACTATTTGTACAACAATAGCTTCATTATTTTCATGCAAAACGGTTTAAAAAACATGTAAACTTTTATTAAATGTCGATGATCTATTGCCAGTACGGATTCAACCAAATGAATATTTCTATACAAGTATTTATTACTTTGGACGATGTTGTATTGAAGTATTTTTATTAGTTTCTCTAAATATTATGTTTTGCCATACGTAAAAAATAGACAAAATCTTTCCATAAAAAACTACTTATTGTTTGCATGTTTCGTTTTTGTGTGTGGTTTTGTGCAATAAAAATGGGGGAGGGGGAACATTAAAAAATGTTTTTCGAAGTAACTTTATATTCACAGTAATCGGCAATATAGATGTGTGGGTGAGTGTGTGTTTGGTTATTATAGCAGATTATACCAGTAAAATTTTACATGTCTGCTAATTGTTTTTTACAAGCGGATAAATTATAGTCGGCTTATGAAGGCAAAAATCCTAAAAGCACTTTTCATTTCGAGGCGAAAACCTCATTTTTGACACAAGTATTAGCAAAAGCCGGTCATTACTTCCCACTCGCTTCCGCCACATGTAATCTCAGTTCAACGACCCCACCTGTTTTCCCCTGAAATTGCGGGACCGAACTAGATTCCAAGGACTCGGAGCTAACAAGACGGAAAGAAAGTAGGTAAAAGTCAGCCGTAGTTAGCAGCGCGTCCGCTCAAAACGGTGGGGCGTATCGCTTCAATTTCTTGCGGAGCCCACATCAACTGGGAGGCTCGTGTTGGTTCATAAGCGACAAGCGATTGAGGCAATCATTAATCGCTTGTCGCTTATGAACCAATTGTAGTGTAGCTCAATAGCTACATCTGGCCGGAGTGCTGCTTTCTCTTACACGTCTATTCTTCTCTAATTAACATTCAGATCCGTCATACTAATTGTGCTGAGTTTCCCTAAAAACTCACTCAGGGCTCGGGTACTCACACTTATTAAATTTTTTCTGACATGTGCGTATTGTGCGTGCAAAATAAGAGCTTAGGAGAATTCTAAAATATGTTTTTTTTATGTGATAGGTGACACCTGATGGTAAGCGATTACCGCTGCCTATAGACACCTGCAACACCAGTAAGTCACAAAGTGCGCTGCCAACCTTTAACCCCATTCCCCCAGATTGAGTTTTTGTTTTGGCGTTTTAAAGTAAGAAAAGACTTGAAAAATCTTCGGACTATTTGAAATGATCATAATAATATTTAAAGCCCACTTATAGTTCATATAAAGTGTCAGCATTAAAACGAAAAAAATAACGTGTACTGACTGGACTAATTTTGTCGGACGAACATTAAAAAACATAAAAGGAATATAATAAAATTATGTATATTTGCATTTTGTGTGAAAAATATTTAAGAAAGTCCTTGCTAAAAACGCATTTCGCTTGTCACTTGCAACGTTACATCACACAGCGGAACGGAAGTGAACCGACGAGCTCCGGAAATTGGTCGAGTCTGCGAATTAAAGCGAACGATACAGGGATAGGGGAATTTTACAATTACCTGCGGATACCATTGCCAGGCGATATTGAGCTTATACCGGGATGTCAACACTGTTATGTCCCGACTGCAGGGTTAAGATGGAAATTGGGGAATATTCGATTCCGTTTGCAGAGTTGGGAGGGTAAATTTTAATGTATTTTTTAAAAACCGAAGTGGCAAAAGTTAACTTTATTTTTAATGAATATTGGCTTAATGTTTATTTCAATCCTTAAGATATCCTTAAGGTCAGTAGGTATTATACGTCGACTTCGAACACTGTATTTGCACGTTCAGACGAAACATTATGATGTGATTCAATAAAATTGATTTAACTCCCTAATCATCGAAGACACTTTGATTTATTAACAGCTGTTGTCTTTTGTTTAATTTTAGCACCTTTAGCCGTTAATGACAGAGGCAGATAATATGTGCGGAAGAGACACGATACAATATGCTGCCGTAACTATTTTAAGAAACTTCGATTGATGGTTTACAATAATAGTAATAAATAGGTACTTATTTACATCCAGACATAGAAAAAACAAAAGTACAGAGTGTGCATCACACGCCGTTAATTTAATAAATGAGAGATAGTCATTAAATGAGAAAATCAGTAAAATAAATATAATATTTTTAAAGGTACGCTAAATTTACAAGTAAACTTTCCCAAAAATTAACCGAAAACCAATCTGCTTTTATGTGAGCACTGCAAATTGCAATACAGTCTTTTAAGCCCTTCGACGGTCAGTAAACAGAATGGGAAATTCGGCAATTTTCGCCCCCTCACCGGCTACTTTCGTCAAAGGCGGCCAACGAGTTGTTGACACGTGCCCGCGTAAAAACGCCAATATTGGGACGCTGCGATACTTCGACATTATGGCGAATGTCCTTATTATCACTCTACTGTTTTGCTAGAAGTTGACACGATATTTTTTGTAGCAATTGTTTGCTATTTATTCTTAAGACATAGCCTATCTCCTTTACAGAATAACCCTGATCCCACATGGATAAAGCGATGTAAATGTTGACGTACACCCTCTGTAAGATCAGTTGCTTATCAAATTATTTTTCTAAACGCCACGGGCCGTCGGCACTGCAACAAACCGAACATTTCTCGGATTGTGATCACCAATCCGCATAGGGCAAGCGTAGTGATTAAGCCTAATCCCATCATAGTATTGACAACTTGATTTATATCATATGAGGAAATAGAAATAGGAATATTCTTTTTCCAATTTAAGTCCTTAAAGAACATTTATGAATGTCAAATACCGCATGTCAATGTCATGTAAGCTACCGCTGATTTGGAAAGTTGATTACTACCGAGAAGAATCAGCAAGAAACTCAGTAGTTACTCTATTTAAATTATGATGGAAGCGTTTGCCCTGTGGGACAGTAAATATACTGATACTTAAATAAATATTTAGGTACAAGACCGTACAGACAAGGATGACGTACGACGTCCCACAAGAACTCGTCTTATTTTCTATTCGTTAATATTCACGCTCCATTAGCTAACTACATGTCTTCTAAGGGTATACTATACTTTAGCTGGAACAGAAAACTGAAGCGCAACTTTAAATTGCATTTGAGAACTAAAGGTTGGAGACGCAGACTGGATTCTATCGGCGAACTGATCAAGCTCAAATTGAGCCATTCTCAAATTACAACCCGAACGGCGATAACTTTAACTGCCGAGTTTTATTGGCGATGCCTAAAATGACGCCGATGTTGTAAGTCTTCGGCAAATGATCGATGTGTGGAATAGGCTGCTAATTCGAATGACGGATCTCCTTTGAGGAGCTACAGTTATGACGATTTATAAGGGGAAAATTTGAGCTGATGCGTCACGTTTTGTACCACTTGGTTTAGGTGATAAGTGACAGATAAGGAGATAAATTACCTGATGGTAAGGGTTTGGCTTTGCCAATGCACCGCAAACACCAGTAGATCCCAAGTGCGCTGCCAATCTTTTCCTTTTCCCGATTGGGTCTCGGTACCCTCACTCATTCAACGAAACACAGCGCAGGCGCTGCTTTACCGTGGCACTTTACTGTGGTATCACCCCAGCTCGTGTCAGCCATTCATGCCTAAGCGCTGCTCTTCCACGGTAAAATGGATGCATCGTTTACCTCCACGCAGCGTATTATTATTTATTTGATTTAAAAATAAGCAATCAAATCTCATCACAAGCTACTAGACACTAAATAAATAAGATTCCACCGTGGACTATCACGTAGTTTCCACTCCAAAATCAAAGCTATAAACCTTAAATACAAAATCCGAACACGTTCCCTAACAAAGTATTAAACAACGAATTTGTTTTCAATTTCCCTCAAGCCCGATTCCGCTTTGTCCAAATTCCAGCAGCATCTTAACGACCCGGGATCGTAAAACGAAGTGAGATCTTAAAGCGAGAGGGATCTAACACCCTCATTGCTATGTATCTGATCGGACCGGGTTGAGGAGAGGGATGTAGTGTAAGAGGTGGTTGTAGGTTTGGTGCTTCTGTGTACTTCATAATAAATTAAAATTAAAAAAACGTACGTAAGCGTACTCCCTCTAAAAAGGCCGGCAATGCATCAGCGACCTCTCTGATCTCGCAGATGTTCATGGGCAGCGGTGATTACTTACCAGCAGGTGACCCTTTTGCTCGTTTGCCGCCTCTAGTAAAAAAAATGAAACGACTTTCTTTTCCTCCAAACATTACATGTTACTTACAATCTAGATTAAATCTTTGTGCTAGTTAGGCACAGAACATTATACTGTTTGGGAAGACTGGAGGCTAAGGTAGTATAATTCTGTATTTCAGGACTTCAGGAACTCCTGCCCGGACTATGAGATACTATCTAATAAATTAGATTAAGTTGATTTATACATAACTTAACACTAGAGATAAATAGTAAGCTTATAATGAATTAGTTTGAGCGTGGCTGTGTTTGGTTACGGTTTGTATGAGCCAATGATGTTTGTTTGTGTATGTAGTAGGATGGATGGAAAAAGAGGCTACGCACTCATTCATAGAGCTTACAGTGATCTCGCCGTGTTTTGCCGTAAACGATTAAGACCAACTGCCATAAAATAAATCGAACCGATTAATTCGGTTACGGCGGCCAATCTTAACGATCAGCCATGTACGCAGGATATTTTGTAGTGCTCAATTGTGTGTGCAAACACAGGTGCACTCTCTATTCCTTACCCTCTTAATTCGATGGGATTCTAACACCAGTAGAGTAAGAAGTATATTGTAGGTGAGAAACAAATAAACCCAAAAATACTATCGATTGGGAGGTTTTTTCCAGAAACATAATCATCACTGAATAACATAAGTTTTATTTAATACAAGAAAACGGAATCTAGGGGAAAAATGTTTTCACCGCTCGTACTATTTAGTTGTGTACTCATAGTCTAGTCTAATAAAACATTTAAGTGTCACAAATAAAAGGGTTTATGCCCACTGCGGAGTGTGAAGGACAAAGATAAGTCATTTATACATTTTCATAGCTCGCCACTCGTTTGTACAATTCATTAGGAAAGGTATTAAGTCATTACGTCGAACCTTATGCATTTCATTTATTTTACATCATACACACACAAGCATAAACTACGTACACCCACACATCAAAGTATACAAAACTGTCAAATTTCTTCAATCGATTCTCATCTTACTGTTATACACATTAGGTTGAACATCAATTGAGGAACTTTAACAGGTTGTGGTAACCTGATGTGTGACTGACTGTACCTATATTTAATTACCTGAGAGAATTTCAACTGAAAAGAACCATTTTTATAAACAACCACGCTAAATCAATTTGAGATCGATTCTCCCATATCTGTAACAGACGTAAACACATCTCTAAAGATACATGCGGCGCTTAAAACATACAAAAACACATCAGAAAATCAAATATATTCGCATATCAATCGCCCCAGATAGCGAATGTTCAATCGTTTCAATTCACTTTGCATATACATACAATGAAACTCACAGCGTACGCTGTGAATGTCGATTGAACACACATTGATTTACATTTTTTAATTTTATTTGCAAATTGTCGATATTAGGCAACAGCTTCTGTCGATGTTTCACGCAACACTATGAACATGAGTTTTATTCTGATGCAAATACAGTGCAACAAGTATCGGTAGGTTAATACTAACTGTCGCATTCAGAGACGCCATTTAACTGTTTTTCTTACTGTAAACGAAATAAGTGTTCTTTGGATCGGAATTCCGTTAAAACTAATTAACAATTAAAGTAAAGTATCCACCTGTATACTATCCCAATGCAGGGCAACGCCGCTATCATAGAAATCAAGTCATCGCTACTATAATGGGATTAGGCTTAATCACCACGCTTGCCTAATGCGGATTGGTGATCACAAACCCGAGCTTTGTCGAAAAAATTCGAAACATACTTTTTGCTCGACCCAGAAATCGAACCCAGGACCCCGAGATCACGGACCGTTACTTAAACTACTAGAGCAACGCGGCGTTCTTTTTAAGTTTTCTATTTAACAAAGTTATTAGGTACAGTCGAGGTCAAAAATATGTTTACACTTTAGGACCTTGTCACAGTACATACCTATAAGAAAATGACTTCCACTTTCTTATAAATATGTATTTTGACAAGGTCCTAAAGTGTAAACATATTTTTGACCTCGACTGTACATATGCCTAAAATTTATTCATCCCATAATATTATTTACATTACAGGAATACAGTTTTGTACACCGGATCAACGTACTAAACTGTGAAAAGCCGTGAGTTCCAAGTTTTAATCCCCAGCAGTATAACGTCTATATGTACATGTAGAGGAGCACGGTAGAGAAGGGCCAAGTTATTAGCGGCTGAGTAGTCGCACTCGGCGTCTTGTTACGAGTCAATATTTTACGTGGGTGCAGCGGACCGTAGGTAGCTTTGTTTCTCTTGGGGCTACGATTATTCAAAATCTTTTTTTATGCTTTGTATTTTTATTTTGTTAAATGAATACTTTTTTGCAGCCAAGATTCAGGATTTGGGGAATCTAGTGATTACAATGATACGACTGCCTGACCTTCGAAACCCTTTAACATGGGAACCAGCCCAACTAAATTTTGATTACACGTTTTAGAAACTATCCGAAACGCGCAGGTTTCCTTTCGATGTTTTCCCTCACGATGGTAAAAATATGCCTTTTTTTCAGTTATTTGACTTTAATTTGGACAGACGTACGTGAAAAACAATTGGTGAGACTTATGTCCAGTAGAAGGCTTCTATTGACTGAAATTATGAAGCCATCTTTCAAAGATATTAGTAACTTACTTTGATTGTATTCCACAATACACAATCAAATCAACATTATTGCCTTTAGCTATATATAAAATCACTAACACAAGGAGAAAGGAAATATTCAACCCGAATTAAAAAAAAAACGAAACAAAACATGCACAGACTTATCTAAAGCGTCCACAATAGCTTGAATTTAGGCTGATAAAGAAATAAACATAAAAAAATAAAGCCGGCACGAGAGAATCTCAAGTATCTGGCTAATTAATGTTCTGTCAAATCTTATCCGAGGCAAGCCCTGTGGGACGAAATCGGAGTTACAAAGAGGCACGCACCGTCCCTGAGGTAAATGATAGACAAGACAAGTCTAATATCATTTTGTCTCGGGACATAAAGGTGTATATTACTTCTGCCGCTCGTGTGTTGATACTTGATATTGCAATAGTAAGGGATGTGGGTCCGTTGAACCGTGTGTGCGTCGGATAAATTTTGCCATTGGATATTCGCTTTTCTTGGTTAGAAAATAGATATAGATTCAAACTGTTTCTGATCTATCTTTCAATTTCTTTATATTGTCACAAATATATTTTTATTATTTAATATTTGTTAGTCTTCAAATAAATGACGATCGTTGCTAGCCACAATCAATAGATTTGCTAAAAGAAGTACTTACCTACGCAGTTTTTTGGCATTACTAAGGGCCGATTCTTTGATCCGTAGTTTGTTAAATTGACTATAATTAAGTTTGGACTAGTTAGAAACAATAGTCAAAATGACAGCTTATTGATTGTAATATGAATATTGGTTAAGCTAACTATTATTTGTAAATACTTTTTTGTCTATATTGGACCATTGGTTACTTTGCCAGTCATTGGTAATAGTTGGTGGGTCACCAGTACGCCGTGAGGCATCGTGAGGGAGGAGGTTCAGTCTGACTACGGATGCAAAAATCTGCCAAACTGTGGCAAACGGTTAAACGGTTCACTGCCTCACGGTTAGTGATTATCGCAGTTTATTATTTTAAGATCATCTATCCATGGTGGGGCGCTTTTTAGAGAAGTCCCTGATGCGTTACCGTCTCTTGAAAGTCCCCAAGTCGAAGTGCGTGGGTAGTATTAAATTTGATACAAACAAATTAGGAGCGATTTCAATAAAACTTCCGGTACTTTCCACTTCACCTCCTAGCCATCACAAAGATCAAAGTCCAGGCAAAGGAAATATTGTTATTCGCAAGAACCGGGCTTAATTCAATATCAATCAAAACTAAATGGAGGTAAAATCACTTCGAAGCTCAAAGTTGCGCAAAGCCACGCTAATGAAATCCTCTGAGTTTTCACAACAAATTAATATTTACAGCAGGCATTAAATTGCCATAACAAAGAGTAGGTTCCAGCTTATTGCTGTGCAAAATACGTATTTACGAGTCTTAATCCTGGATTTCGGGGTTGCAGAAGTTGAGCGACAATGAATATTACAATTTGGTTATTTTAGGTGTGTAATCCAAACATAGGTCTCGGCAACGTGTGATGACGGACAAAATATAAAAAACTTAGATTTTTTTACTATTAGTTCCGTTACAATTAATGTTTACCACTGTAAGAAGACCATGTTAAAACATTATGGTTTGATTACCTCATCTCAAAGTCCTGGATTGGGTTCTCGGTTCGTTGTTTCGTTTGTTTTTTTTTTCAAAATACCTCAGGTTTGTTTGATTAGTGATCACTGTCCCGTCATAGTGGAGATGATGTGATTTCTATGATGAAGGCCTTTGCCATGCAGTAGGATCACTCACTAGCAGTTAATTGATTTTTAGCGAAGAATCATACTGCGCCGCACTCTGAGAATTAAGATTAAATAACAAATTCTTAATATAATAATTATTGATAGCCTTGATGTATCCTAACTAATATTATAAAATGCGAAAGTAACTCTGTCTGTCTGTCTGTCTGTCTGTCTGTCTGTCTGTCTGTCTGTCTGTTACTCTTCACGCCAAAAACTACTGAACGGATTTGAATGAAATTTGGTATACAGATGATCTAGACCATGAGAAAGAACATAGGCTACTTTTTATTGCGAAAAGGGGGTTGTAAAGGGTTAAAAGGGGGTAAAAAGTGACTTTGTCCACGCGGACGAAGTCGCGGGCGGCCGCTAGTATTAAATAAAGGTCAATATTTTTACTTAAGTGACAATTAAGGTTCAATCAACGTCTCTGAGTGCGGCAGATAATTCGCACATGACAACATATACCTACCTACATCATAACTCAAAATAAACTAACGTAAAATGATTGAAAAGGGAGAAAATGTGGTTTAGCTAATGCTTTTGATCATAATACGTACTGCAATAGTTTTAAAAAAACTATGTTTTTTTTTACTTTTAAAATTGAATCTACTCGAAATGTCAAATTGTGAGTTATTGCTCTACCTATATGTTGTCACGTGTGAATTATTAAATTTTCAAGGCAAAAAATATAAGGCATAGATTAGTAAAAAACCAGTTTTAAACCTTTTAAATGGACTCGCAAAGACACCAGAAAGTGTCACAGCCCACTGATTTACTTAATATTCCGTCCATCAGCGACTTGAACTTCTATGTAATCTCTTTGGCAACTAATTGAGAGAAGGCTTTCCCAATCTAAGTAGGTTACGTCTGTTCTCATTAGTTGTTTAGTAATTAAGGGTATTTTAAGTCTGTAAATCTTTCTATTAACGCTCACTTGACAATTAAGTAGATTTCATTTGAAGAGGGTCTTCATTTGTACTGTAACTTGACTCTGTAAATACGAGTACGAAAGTAATATAATTATTTGTAAAAGAAATAGTAATAATTTTAGTAAAATATTTTTTTCTTTTAATATTTGTATTGTTGTCTGTGATTCAGAATACGTCTTTGAAACAGGCTGTTGTAGGTTCAAATCTACTGGGAATATCGGATAATAAAAACAAAATGCATGCATGTAGCATTATTAATTAATACAGTCAGGTATAAAGACGTTAAAGATATGATATTACCTTTTCATAAAGTTATTAACTCAACATTCTCTCCAATTAGTTCGTAATAATAGTAATATCACTTCCGTGCAACTAGGTACACATCAAAGCAACTTTGGCAATTTAATTGACCTCATATTTAGGCACAGGCCCAGTACCCAGCCGTCAATCAAATTGGGATGTAGGTCGACAGCCACCGCAACCTCTACTGAAGTGCTGAGGAAGGGACATCAAGGAACCAATCTAATATCCATGTCGCAGCCAACCATTACATTAATTATAAAATATTAAAACTAGCGGCCGCCCGCGACTTCGTACGCGTGGAGTTAATTATTGACACTTACCGTCATAATTTGGACAATCCACACAATATATTTTTATAAATTGTAGCCTATGTGTTATTCTGATGTATAAGCTATATTGTGGTAAAGTTTCATTCAAAATTTCAAATCCATTCAGTAGTTTTTACGTGAAAGAGTAACAAACATCCATACATCCATACTTACAAACTTTCGCCTTTATAATAGTAGTAGGATTAAAACGGGACTTAACGCGACGTTTATTATTTTAAGTATCTGACATCTATCTGGAAGAGATCGCTCATAGTGATAAGGCCGCCTTTGTTGTACATTAGGTACTCCTAATATAAGTACAGTTTTATACCTCTGTTGTGTGCAATAAAAAGCATATTCATTCATTCATCGAATACGATAACAGTTACTACAATAGTAGTTACTGCTTGAAGATTCTGGTCAGTATGAGAGCTGGACATATTGCTATCGTATGATGAACACTTGTGTTTGTTCAGTGTCTAGGTGTTATACCTATATATATTTAAGTATTGTATTTGTGATCCTCTGTTGTCTGATATCTGTAACATAAGTTCTTAAGCTACTTAGTACAGAGTCAGATCAATGTATGAGACGTTGTGTGAATTTATTTATTTATTTTATTTTTAAGCAGAAGATTCTTCACCAGTTTCTTATCAGCGCATCAAAGGATGCGCCTAAAGAGGTACTACAAGGTAGAATTTCGACAAAAAATAGTCTTTCAACTGATCGGCAATATAATGGGAATGTCCACGTCCGTTCGCAGTCGCAGTAGCATATTTTGGTATATCCTGCAAATACTGAGATTAGACGCGATTACAATACCGAAACTGAATACAGGTATATTTGGAAGCCTCTAGCTCAGTACATTTATGGGAGAGCCGTCAGTCGTTCCACATTGGGATGCAGGCAGACAGGCCGCAACCTCTGTCGACGACGGCGTCATGGGAACAACGTCATATCCAAAATGTTACTTAATTACGTATCCAATGGAATCAACATTCATGTCGAAAAACTTGACGGTACTCGTAGAAGTCTGCATTAAAATGTTAAAATGTTTTGGATCATCAAGTGTTTGTCGCTGAAACAGATTTATTTGTGTAGGGTCTGGATGTTTGTAGTGGGTACCTTCGTTGCTTTTGGTTTCTATAGTACAAAAGAAAACATAGTTAGGGATCAAGCAGAGAGTGTGGATGCTACTCAATTTTTGTTTTTTGTTTTCTATATTAATATATATATATATATAGTATATATTATATATATATATAAGGTAATATTGTAATCATGTTTCAAGTCAAGACTTGCTAAACTAAAACTATGCAGTGTCAGCCTAGCCAAAGGCATCTATCATAGAAATCAAGTCATCGCTACTATGATAAATTTAGGCTTACTCATCACGCTCGTCAATGCGGATTGGTGATCACAAATCCGAAATAGGTTCGGCAAATTCAAAATAAACTTTTTGCTTGCCAAGGCCCCGAGCTGATGATGGCCTGGTTGCTAAACCACTAGCCTAAGGGGGCTTTATAATGTAGAAAAGAAAAATCCTTGGAATTATAAATCTGCGGGTCCAAATACAGTTTGTGGCACTCGTAAATTACCCGTCTGAGATAGCTTTGTTTTATGTGGGACATTCTTTATGGCGCTTCAAAGGCGAGGAATCTATAAATATTTTATGCGTCCGTTGTCCTCAGAAAAGAGTTGTCGGACTTTCGGTGGCGGTATTCAACGCCGCTCCAGCACTTTGGTAATGGATGTCGGCAATTAATTTAGAAAACTTTGCAGCTGAAGCGGGCTTGGAGCTTCGAGTAAAGTGGAGGCCAAGGTTAGTAAAATAAGGACCCAAATGATAAAAACCTAATGTTAGTTTTAGTCAAATCGGCGACATATTATATTTTGGCGGTCAGCATCATCACTGCCCATTAAATCACTAAAGTAAAAAAGTATCAGCCTATATACTGTCTCCATAGTGGGACAGTCAGCAAAAGTCTTCATCATAGAAATCAAGTCATCGGTATTATGATGAGATTAGGCTTAATCGGATCGGATTGGTGATTACAAACCCGAGCCATGGTCAAAATATTCGAGTTTCGACACATACTTTTTGCTCGACCCAGGACCCCGAGATCACAGCCCGGTACTTAAACTACTAAACCAACAGGGCGTCAATCAGCGAGGGGGGGAGCAAATATAAAATTATGATACGGTTTAATCGTACACCGGGCTCTAAAGCAACAACTTTGGATGCAACTTTCGAATTACACTCTAAGATAAGAGAGAGTGGTGGGTGCCTATGAGCTTTCGCTTACCAGCAGGTGATCCGTCTACTCGTCTGCTGCACCTCACTCCTCCCTTTCGACCGACCATAATTTATGGTAAGGCGTCGTCTATTGATACCTACTTCTGTGTTTCTTTAATGAAGGCCTTTGCCATGCAGTAGGATCACTCACTAGCAGTTAATTGATTTTTAGCGAAGAATCATACTGCGCCGCACTCTAAAATTAAGATTAAATAACAAATTCTTAATATAATAATTATTTGATAGCCTTGATGTATCCTAACTAATATTATAAATGCGAAAGTAACTCTGTCTGTCTGTCTGTCTGTCTGTCTGTCTGTCTGTCTGTCTGTCTGTTACTCTTTCACGCCAAAACTACTGAACGGATTTGAATGAAATTTGGTATACAGATGATCTAGACCATGAGAAAGACATAGGCTACTTTTTATTGCGAAAAGGGGGTTGTAAAGGGTTAAAAGGGGGGTAAAAAGTGACTTTTCCACGCGGACGAAGTCGCGGGCGGCCGCTAGTATTAAAATAAAGGTCAATATTTTTACTTAAGTGACAATTAAGGTTCAATCAACGTCTCTGAGTGCGGCAGATAATTCGCACATGACAACATATACCTACCTACAATCATAACTCAAAATAAACTAACGTAAAATGATTGAAAAGGAGAAAATGTGGTTTAGCTAATGCTTTTGATCATAATACGTAACTGCAATAGTTTAAAAACTATGTTTTTTTTTACTTTTAAATTGAATCTACTCGAAATGTCAAATTGTGAGTTATTGCTGTACCTATATGTTGTCACGTGTGAATTATTAAATTTTTCAAGGCAAAAAATATAAGGCATGATTAGTAAAAACCAGTTTTAACCTTTTAAATGGACTCGCAAAGACACCAGAAAGTGTCACAGCCCACTGATTTACTTAATATTCCGTCCATCAGCGACTTGAACTTCTATGTAATCTCTTTGGCAACTAATTGAGAGAAGGCTTTCCCAATCTAAGTAGGTTACGTCTGTTCTCATTAGTTGTTTAGTAATTAAGGGCATTTTAAGTCTGTAAATCTTTCTATTAACGCTCACTTGGCAATTAAGTAGATTTCATTTGAAGAGGGTCTTCATTTGTACTGTAACTTGACTCTGTAAATACGAGTACGAAAGTAATAATTATTTGTAAAAGAAATAGTAATAATTTTAGTAAAATATTTTTTTCTTTTAATATTTGTATTGTTGTCTGTGATTCAGAATACGTCTTTGAAACAGGCTGTTGTAGGTTCAAATCTACTGGGAATATCGGATAATAAAAACAAAATGCATGCATGTAGCATATTATTAATACAGTCAGGTATAAAGACGTTAAATATATGATATTACCTTTTCATAAAGTTATTAACTCAACATTCTCTCCAATTAACGGTGCTCTTAGCTTGTAATAATAGTAATATCACTTCCGTGCAACTAGGTACACATCAAAGCAACTTTGGCAATTTAATAGACCTCATATTTAGGCACAGGCCCAGTACCCAGCCGTCAATCAAATTGGGATGTAGGTCGACAGCCACCGCAACCTCTCCTGAGTGCTGAGGAAGGGCCATCAAGGAACCAATCTGATATCCATGTCGCAGCCAACCTATACATAATTATAAACATTTAAACGGGTAACAAACATCCATACATCCATACTTACAAACTTTCGCCTTTATAATAGTAGTAGGATTAAAACGGGACTTAACGCGACGTTTATTATTTTAAGTATCTGACATCTATCTGGAAGAGATCGCTCATAGTGATAAGCCGCCTTTGTTGTACATTAGGTACTCCTATATAAGTACTTTTATACCTCTGTGTGCAATAAAAGCTATTCATTCATTCATCGAATACGATAACAGTTACTACAATAGTAGTTACTGCTTGAAGATTCTGGTCAGTATGAGAGCTGGACATATTGCTATCGTATGATGAACACTTGTGTTTGTTCAGTGTCTAGGTGTTATACCTATATATATTTAAGTATTGTATTTGTGATCCTCTGTTGTCTGATATCTGTATAAGTTCTTAAGCTACTTAGTACAGAGTCAGATCAATGTATGAGACGTTGTGTGAATTTTTATTTTATTTTATTTTTGAGCAGAAGATTCTTCACCAGTTTCTTATCAGCGCATCAAAGGATGCGCCTAAAGAGGTACTACAGGTAGAATTTCGACAAAATCTTTCAACTGATCGGCAATATAATGGGAATGTCCACGTCCGTTCGCAGTCGCAGTAGCATATTTTGGTATATCCTGCAAATACTGAGATTAGACGCGATTACAATACCGAAACTGAATACAGGTATATTTGGAAGCCTCTAGCTCAGTACATTTATGGGAGAGCCGTCAGTCGTTCCACATTGGGATGCAGGCAGACAGGCCGCAACCTCTGTCGACGACGGCGTCATGGGAACAACGTCATATCCAAAATGTTACTTAATTACGTATCCAATGGAATCAACATTCATTCGAAAACTTGATGGTACTCGTAGAAGTCTGCATTAAAATGTTAAAATGTTTTGGATCCATCAAGTGTTTGTCGCTGAAACAGATTTATTTGTGTGGGGTCTGGGTGTTTGTAGTGGGTACCTTCGTTGTTTTTGGTTTCTATAGTACAAAAGAAAACCATAGTTAGGAACCAAGACGACGAATGTGATGCTATCTCAATTTTTTGTTTTTTGTTTTATATATCACGCGGAATACTTGCGTAGGTAATATTGTAAATCATGTTTCAAGTCAAGACTTGCTAAACTAAAACTATGCAGTGTCAGCCTAGCCAAAGGCATCTATCATAGAAATCAAGTCATCGCTACTATGATAAGTTTAGGCTTACTCACCACGCTCACCTAATAAGGATTGGTGCTCACAAATCCGAGATAGGTTCGGCAAATTCTAAATAAACTTTTTGCTTGCCAAGGTCCCTAGCTGATGATGGCCTGGTTGCTAAACCACTTGATCAAGGGGGCTTTATAATATAAAAAAAATCCTCGGAATTATAAATCTGCGGGTCCAAACACAGTTTGTGGCACTCGTAAATTACCCGTCCGAGATAGCTTTGTTTTATGTGGGACATTCTTTATGGCGCTTCAAAGGCGAGGAATCTATAAATATTTTATGCGTCCGTTGTCTCAGAAAAGAGTTGTCGGACTTCGGTGGCGGTATTCAACGCCGCTCCAGCACTTTGGTAATGGATGTCGGCAATTAATTTAAACTTTGCAGCTGAGGCGGGCTTGGAGCTTCGAGTAAGTGGGGCCAAGGTTAGTAAAATAAGGACCCAAATGATAAAAACCTAATGTTAGTTTTAGTCAAATCGGCGACATATTATACTATATTTTGGCGGTCAGCATCATCACTGCCATATATCACTAAAGTAAAAAAAGTATCAGCCTATTTATACTGTCTCCATAGTGGGACAGTCAGCAAAAGTCTCCATCATAGAAATCAAGTCATCAGTATTATGATGAGATTAGGCTTAATCGAATCGGATTGGTGATTACAAACCCGAGCCATGGTCAAAATATTCGAGATTCGACACATACTTTTTGCTCGACCCAGGACCCCGAGATCACAGCCCGGTACTTAAACTACTATTTTTTTTTATGTCTAGGTAGCAGACGAGCAAGCGGATCACCTGATGGTAAGCAATTGCCGCCGCCCATGGGACACATGCAACACCAGTGGAGTCACAAGTGCGCTGCTAACCTTTTACCCCCTTCCCCCCGATGGGCCTCCGGTACCCTCACTCACTCCGCGAAACACAGCACAGGAGCTGCTTCACGCCGGTTTTCTGTGAGGCAGTGGTATCACTTCAGTCGAGCCGGCCCATTCATGCCGAAGCATGGCTCTCCCACAATTAATTACTAAACCAACGGGGCGTCGATCAGGGAGGGGGGGAGCAAATATAAAATTATGATACGGTTTAATCGTACACCGGGCTCTAAAGCAACAACTTTGGATGCAACTTTCGAATTACACTCTAAGATAAGAGAGAGTGGTGGGTGTCTATGAGCTTTCGCTTACCAGCAGGTGATCCGTCTACTCGTCTGCTGCACCTCATTCCTCCCTTTCAACCGACCATAATTTATGGTAACTTCTGTGTTTCTTTATTTAGTCTATGTGTATAATTATGGTGTGGTCAATAAATGTCTTCTTACTCGTACTCTCTTACTCTACTTGCTCGAAACCAATTCGAATTCTTGCTCATCAATTTGCAACACTTTTCAGTCCAGACGACACTCACACAATCCGTCGCATATAAATGCGGACAGATCGATCGCTTACATCGCGCGGAGAGATAACATCGCCATCAATATTGCGATATTAATACCGATAGCAATATACCAGACGAATTGGGAATGAAACTGCTATTTAAAAGCTGAAATCACTGTTTTTTGTTGAAAATGCACGTGATTTTTATCTTTGGCGTGAATATAGTTGTATTGTGATTGGATGGCTACGGTTTTAAATGGACAGTATTGTATTGGTACCGTACATTACGAAACACATAATAAATACTTGGAATAAAAAAAATACATTTGGTTGGTATGATAGTGCAATGAAACACTATAGTCGAACACAGAATGTGTGCAAATTGATACCTTTTTATAGGTTGGTTCGTATAATCTTCTTACTGGTAGGCGTTCGATGATGATGAATCCGAAACAATGTGATTCATAGAGAAGGTCATGACGTGGCATAAAGGAAATTAAAGAAATTTCATCAACTTTATAAACTACATGGTTACCATAGGCTCACCGAACCCAACCGTCAATCACTGTATATCAGTTTACGAAGGCCGACAGCCACCGCAACTCTGCCGTTGACGGGCCTTCATCATCAACAGGGATATTATAACATTGTTCCTTGCGTTAAAGTCGATATAATGCTTGCATAGGTAGTTACTCCAGTAAGGGAACGGTGGGGACTCAGTTGGTTAAAAACTTTTAAACAGGAGGGTTCAAATTTTCTGGATGCAGCGCAGAGCGGGTTGGGGAAACGAACCCCTCAGCTTCAAGACGAAGCCGCCGAGATCCACCTCCGCTGGATGCGGAGCCAGGAAAACGGGCAACACCGACCGGGCAATTCGCTGCCGCAACCTTGCGGCGCAGGTCTCCAAGTCAGAGGGTTTCGCCCACTGCGCCCGAAGGCGCTCCACTCACGAGGAGGGGGCTGACGTCAAAGCGCCCCGCCGGAAAAACCGCCGCGCAACCCGCGCGGGCGGAGCCGGACACAGCCCCCCAGGTCCGAGGACAAGTGTGCGTCCGTCGGCCGTCGGGTAGCAATCCACCGCAGTGAGATGATGCAGGGAACACCGGACCCCGCGGTAACTGTTTCTGACCGATACCAACCGCGGCTGGAATCAGAACAGAACTGATTACCAGCGGGGCCGTGGAGGTCGACGCACCTTAGCTCCCCGTGGTGATTAAGCCTAATCCCATCATAGTAGCGATGACTTGATTTCTATGACGGAGGCCTTTGCCCTGCAGTAAGGACAGATATATAGGCTGATACTTTCCTATTTTTTCTTCAAGTTTTAGAACAGAAAAATGGTATCAATAGCTTGGAAAAAGAAAGATATTAGTCGTTTTGTTCGTGTATTATACCAAATCGAGCAATGGCGGAAAAACAGCGCCCCATCGAGTGTAATGGCGCACGCTATCAAGTGTTCACGCGCCGACTGCGGGATAAATGATCGGCGCTTTCCACTTTTATACTACCGTAGAGAGAATACGAGGCAAATTATACCTACTGTAGGACAGCTACGCTTTGGCATCATTGGGCCGGCTCGACCGGAGTGATACCACGGCCTCACAGAAGACCGGCATGAAGCAGCCGCACTGTGTTTCGCCGAGAGAGGGTACCGGAGGCCTAATAAAGGGAAATGGGGTTAAAGGGTTGGCAGCACACTTGTGAGTCCGCTGGTGCTGCTTGCAATCGCTTACCATCAGGTGATCCGTCTGCTTGTCTGCCGTAAAAAAATATATATTAAAAATAAATAAATTATTGATAGTAACATTTAGTAAATTACATAAAATGATGTATTGTACCAACCATTCTAAACAACTTTTGTTTTATGACTTTTGGAAATTTGTATAGAAAAAAAATCACCACCGGTCGGCCACGTGACACGGTTATTTTGTATGTGAAGTCAAATAAATTTTCGATTAATTTCGAAAAGTCGTTGGTCAAATGTTTCTCTAAATGGTTGGTGGCTAAATGTTCACGTAAACAGCCTGTATAAAACCAAACAAAAAAATAACAAATTCCTTCCAGGCTTAAAATATGCACCCAGTCGTCATTTATTTGGCTAAATCTCGCTGATATTTTCCGCTAAGGTTTTTCGTGGCCATTACGTAATATCTTATGATGTGTGCAACCCATCCGAAAGGAGGTCAACGAACTGTAACCGGAAGCCAACGACAGACCCAAAGGATATAAGGACACTTATTTCACTGAGATTCCTTTGTGTAGATACAGTTTTTTTTGTTATTATTTAGACATAGTTTAGTTTAGTTAGTAGTCCACAAATTAATTGCTGTCTGTGTTTTTAACGGCGATTTATGCAAATTGAACAATAATGTGTGATGTGACAGTTACCTAATTGACAGAGTTCAATGAGCCACGAATCTACTTATGTCGCTACATCGACATAGATTCATGGCTCGCTAAGGGCTCGTTATAGTACACAATAACAGCCATTATATAATTAGCCATTAAAAAAATACATTATCTAAGTAAAATCTGCTTTACTGTAAAATTACGGAAAAATAAAATATCCTTTACCCAAGTATTGGCGTACTTGCGCCCTTTTGCATTGGCGATATCCAATTATGAAAAAAATATCTGCTCTTAAAAAAATAGCAACAATGAACCACATTATTTTGGTGTTCAGATTTTGATTTGGTATCGTACCTATTTTTTTAGATTTTGAAAAGCTACGTTTTATAAAATCTACGAATGAATTCATTATTCAAATTTTATTTTTAGTTTTTTTTTGTTTGATTGGGATGCTTGTAGCGTCCAAGTGAAACTTACCCTTAAGGGTTGAAGGGACAAACTGAAAACATCAAACTCATGGGGATAAATAACCATAAATAAAATCAAAATACCTTGAAGAGATACAGTGGAGCCATTTCTCTTGGATAGCTCCGAATCAGCGCGGATGTGTGAAAGGGATAAACGAGGGGGCATTAATATTGTTACTGTTTCTATCTCTTTTCATTCATGTTTACTTGTTAGTTCTATGTAGCTGAATGATGTGGTAGGGTTGATCTAATGCATATCCGTTTTCGTTAAACTTTTTTGAAGATGCGAAAAAACCTTTTTAAACATTGCATGGCTGGGGCAACCTACAAGTATGGTAGCACTTAGCTTTAGATCAGCGTAACCGGGCGCATGCACTAAATTAACAAGTGACTGAGGGTACCGAAGGCCCAATCAGGGGAAAAGGGGGTTCATAGGCTGGCTACGACTACTTTTTCATTTGAATAGACAGACGTTTGGCCACAGTCTAGATCTACATTACTCTATCTACTCATCCATACTAATATTATAAATGCGAAAGTAACTTTGTCTGTCTGTCTGTTTGTTACTCTTTCACGCCAAAACTACTGAACGGATTTAAATGAAATTTGGTATACAGATGATCTAGACCCTGAGAAAGGACATAAGCTACTTTTTATTGCGAAAAGGGGGTTGTAAGGGGTTAAAAGGGGGGTAAAAAGTTACTTTTCCACGCGGACGAAGTCGCGGGCGGCCGCTAGTGATTCATATTTTAAAGTATTAATTAATTGGTATTATTATTATTGTATAACATTAATTTGCATTTGTATCACCACAATTGGACAGTAAAGATTATTATTTTTATTAAACGGCCACGACAGCGCAGTGGCTAAGGTGTTCGCCCGAAGTACGAAAGGTCCCGGGTTCGATTCCCGATCAAGTCAATTTAGTAAACTACATTTTCTACGTTGTGTTGGGTCTGGGTGTTCTGAGTTGATGCGCGCCACGAGATAATTTGTCGACACTCGTATTGTGTCGGCGCAAGTTGCTTCTCGCTCACCTCACTGAGCGATAAGCGGGATAGAAGGATGCGCTCGCGCGAACGAGAGTCGACATAATTTTGTCGTGGTACGCATGTTAAGCCTACTGGTGTACTCATAGTACAGGGGTTGCCCTAGTTTAAGACCAGAATTGGTGTGGTTGTCTGGCGCATTTATTTATTTATTACTCTTTCTTCACTTCTTTCTTCACTCTTAAAGTAATTTCACATCTAAAGTTGTATTACAATACAGTTTTTGTTTCATTTGTTCCCCGTTTTTCCTCTCGAAGCACGTGTTATTGTGCTCGAGGCAAAGCAACAAATCCCCACGCAGCTCCAGCAGGCACCTGCAGCGGATCCTTTTTCATAACCCCGATCGTATTTTAGACTTTATGGTAAACAATTTCAATATTTTCTCGGTTCCGTATCTAAGATATTATTATCTCGGCATTGTTGCTTCACGATGTGCGAGGTACAGAAGGTTCAAATTCGTTTGCACTGAATTCAGTTAAAATGTCCTTTTTACAGTTTTTAGAATATTATACAAGACAATCTGACTAAATAACTTAAAAACTGGGTAACACAGTGTTCTCTTACACAGTTATCAGAACGTAACAAACAAATACTATTTCACACACGAATATCGTCTAAAGAGGTAAATTATATAGACAACGACAAAGCTTATAATAATGTAAATAGATTATGCGAAACACATGTGTGATATGTTCGAAACACCCACCGTTATCTATTGTGGTATAATATGGAACTAATAACGTCCCGAAACAAGTAGTAGTATTAGATTAAAGGAACCTGATTTTAAAATCTGTGACGTAGTATTAAAACAAATTCATGACCGCATCTTTACTTACGTCCTTTTCATGTAAAGAGACGCGCAGCGTGTGCGAAGAGGTCAGGGATAGAGGAGGCTCTTAGTTTTGACCCTCTCATTAAGAAGGCGTATACTCTCATCTTCTTCGCTACCATCATCATCTTCATCATTTCAGCCAATAGACGTCCACTGCTGGACATAGGCCTCCCCCAAAGTTCTCCACACAGATCGGTCCTGTACCACCCGCATCTAATGGACTCCCGCGAGCTTCACCAGTATGTCGGTCCACCTGGTGGGAGGCCTGCCACGGCTGCGACCTCCCACACGCCTCCACTCAAGGACCTTTCCACCCCAACGGCCGTCTTGGCTACCGTCGCTACGGATTTAATTCCCTGCTGTATATTTCCGCTCATTGTTCACAATATTAACAGCTCAGCGAGTGGGTGCATTAACAATTTACGGAAAAATTTTAGGGTTCCCGATACACGTCGGAATCCTCGCAATTTCATTTATTCATTGAGGTTATGTTTTACCTACCGTAGATTTGGACGTGTTTGGATTTCTGAGTAGATTCTTGTTTTGTGGAGCAGATTTTGTTGTTTTGGGAGCTCTATGAGGGGCTTTGTTGTAGAATAACTTTTTTTTTCTAAAAGTTGTGAATAAATTAAACCTCTGAACATTTCTTCTTTCTTCTTTCTGAATTTCTTAAACTGACATTATATTTTAGATTGATACAGTATTCCTTAGTGGGTAGCCATTGTAGCTCAGAAGGTAAGAATGTGCGCCTTGTTAACGTTCACCGTTTTTCCCATGGGAGAGCTGCTCTTCGTCATGAATAATCCGACTCAAAATCCGTCGTGAAGCAGCGCAGTGTCTTTGTGTTGAGTGAGGAATAGGAGGGACATATACCGGAGGCCGATTTGAGGCCACTTATGACTCCATGGGTGTTAGGTAAGCAATCCAGATGGTTTTTTGTGGCTATGCCTCTGGCCGGCTTCTCATTAAGTGACACTGTTGCCAGACGGAGAGCCCCAAATAATCTAGCCATCCCCCCATACGGGTATAGGTACATCATGCCAGGCCATTGCACTGAGCATTTCCCCTAAGCCAACAAAAAGTATTTACAGCAAATAATACGGGTCAGCCCTAGTAAAAAATCATGTTGTCGAATTATCTTCAAAAAGTTCTCCATAAAAACGAGACGTTAAAAGATACAATTTAAAAATAAGCTACCTGTTGTACTAACTCCAGTAAAGACACCCTGGCGTTATTTATGTGCCTTTTAGTTTATAGCCCTCTAAGGTAAAAACTTTGGCGGCGATACAACTCGCTACAACTGTTGTAAAATTTCAAATAGGTCAAGTTTTCACGTTCCACTGACACCATCTGCTGTTGTTGTTTTGATTTTTGCTTATTTAAAGATGGTAGAACACCGAGCTACAAAATAAATAGGCACAGAAAGTGACATTGATTTCGAAGGGTTCATTGATTCCACCACTTGCCACTATACAACACGCACTGTATTCCACGATACAATACACCCCTAGGTGTTAGCAATGTATCGAACTATTTCGTGGCTCTCTGTAACTTCTATTTTTTATTTTATTCTTCGAAAAAATTTTCGATTCCCCATACAAAATGACCAAGTCACGTGACCGACTGTTTGAAAGAATGAACATTAGGAGATTTTATTCTTCGAAAACATTTTCGATTCCCCATACAAAATGACCAAGTCACGTGACCGACTTTGTATGGAAAGATGAACATTTTTTATGCGAATTTTCCAAAGTCATAGAACAAATGTTGTTCAGAATGGTTGGTAGAACACGTGGTTAAAGGGATGTAAATGTTCACAGATACACCCTGTATAAGAAATATCAATCTAGTTTGGAAAGAAAAAATACTTTATTCAGGTAATCTAAGTTATTTTTATTAAACCTATATACTCAGAATGTTTTTACCTCCTCATATAAAAAGGTAAACAGTGAACGCAATAAAATAAGACGAGAATTTCGTTACATAACCGGAAGGTATATTACCTTCTCTGTGTCCTGATTAACTGTGTTATTTGTTACAAATACTATACTAGAGCCAGGCTATACCAACCCGACCACAACCCGTAGGGACACCAAATAAAAGTAGGCTCCTACTCCTATAAAAAAGTTCGCCATCACCTGAGGAGGTTGTTTGTGTTCTCACCCTATCATTTCAGTTTTCCCTGAATTTGAATTCTCTTGCCTATAAAAGAAATTATATGTAATGCTGGCAGAGTAAAAAAAATAATGGCAACGAGCGCTCTGTCTCTAAAACAGAGGCGGTGGGGCATCCATTTGTGAAGGTAAACCTAAGTGACTCCAGTTTACCAAATTTATAGACACATTCACTCACATATTGAATAACACATTAGATGTTCACTAAGAAAGTTTAACAAACATCTATACTTATCTATTTAGGCGATAAATTGTAAATTTAATGACAAGGTTTTAAAGGTAACCTGAGAAGACGAAACGCTTGCGAGATGTAATCGGTACTTAATTTCATCTCTTGGTATTAATACTTAATAGAAAAATTTATCAATGAAATGAAGTGATGACAGGCCACTATTTTGGTTATAAAAAGAAAACGAATGCTCAAAACACTTTCCTCCAAGCGTTGAATACTCCTTAAATTTTGGGGAAAACCCCCTAAAATAGCAGCACTGTGGCCGTAAAGACAAATAGAACGACAGGACTTCCGAACTCGTCACCTTGCGCAACTTTTTGCCGAAACTGACTTATTTACTTGGCAAAGACTGTTTTACTTACCAACTCAAATAACCGACGCCCGATGCTCTTTACGGGATCGCCCTTTCGTGTCTTGTAGGTAAGGAAGGGAAGGGAACTTTGGAGAACGAAAATCATTTTCAATAAAAATCTTCCAAATACATTTTACAGTGCTTGCTTAAGGAAATTAGCCATGGTGAGTCGATTGTCACCGACTATAAAATTGCCCACCAACAACCCACACACCTAAAATCTTTATTAAATAGGAGAGAGTTGTATACTTACAGATTTCTGAGTTGAGCTTAAAAATTTGGATATTTTTTAAAAATTCACCTTGTATTAAGTCCTATTCAAACTAAACACAAGAGAGTACCTGCCAAGAAGCTTGGCAATTTCTAATTTCACTTACGCAGGTAAAAGCAAAAAAAACATATAAAAATTTGATTGGTTTCTGTCAAACATACACGGACCTAAGCAAATCTTTGTTCTCCCAAACCATTTCGAAACGGAAATATCCATTTAAAACACACATCAAACACGTAACATTCACAGCAACATTAAACAAGGGAATCCTTTAATGTTCTACCGCAAAAGTCAATAAATCCCATTTTCTCAAGGAATGTTTGGTTTCCCCATAAAATAACGTTATGGTTCCTTCTCGCTCGCAGCAGGACGCCGACCGCGGAGGGTTCCGGGCCAATATAAATTCCGAACTGTATTATTTCTTGCGGTGATATTGAAAAAGCCACGAAGTTTCTTACAATTTTTGTATTGACGGTGGAAGAGTTCGCAGCAATCTCAGACATTTCTTGCAACGCGCTTTTTCCAACACACTCTTATAAACGGTAGGATAATAACTTTGTTGAATTCTATGGAGACTACAATAAAGAAATAGAGCAAAAACAAAATGAAATACTTAAAAAATTCCAGCCGCAACCAAGGAAATCATTTAGCCACCAATTGCGCTGGATCCTTGGGCGCGCGAGAGACGCAAGCCGTGCCACAGAGTAACAATTATCCGTAGAAACACTTTGTATTTTTTATGTGATATATGGCAGACGAGTAGATGATTCACCTGCATAGTAAGCGATTGCCACCGCTCATAGATGCCTGCAACATTAGAGTCACAAGTGCGCTGCCAACCTTAAAATAGGTAATAAACATTATCATTCATATGAGTCTCATGGCAGGCGATATCTTATAACTATTTGTATGACACCGACTACCGGAATTTGATATCAAATATTGACAAAAAAATATTTTAGCTAGACTTAGTTATTAAATAATGAATAAATGTTCCATTCAGTTTAAATAAATTATTTTAAACTTTACATTGCTATAATCGTTTTGTATGAACAGTACTAAACAATTTTGTTCAGCAACTTTATAACACATTCAAATGACCGATTTCACATGAAAATCTGAATTTTAGAACAAAATTAAATGTTGTTCAGAAAGTCTGGTAGAACACGTGCTTAAAAGTATGTAATTGTTTACCGATACGCCCTGTAGGTACTACTATTAAGAAACTCTTCGATATCGAAGTTAGCTAGAGCCAACTTTTAGAGTGTACTATTTGTGCGTATACTGTGACGAGTGGATGACAGACTGCGACAAAAACCTGCGACTAAGTTGCATCGCATGTTCCGCCTAATCGCCAGTGCGCTAAGTGTGTTAATCGCGGATGTAATTTTAACTGTCCCCTTGCGCAGGCGGCGCGGCATTCCGGCGTAATCTGGAAAGGACAATATTCCGGTATCACTCGATAATTTAGGGCAATTAAATCGCACCTATCTATGGGATACGGAATAAAGCTTATTTTATTATAACAGATTAGAACGAACGGAAGTTTGCCACCAAAGTTACTTAAAAAAAATACACATTTAAATGGACCACTAAATGTCGTGATTTATGTCGATGCACAAGCCACTTGACTCGTACAGCGTTCTGCTTCCTGAAACCACGTGCTGTGCACACAGCAATGGGATGGGAAACCACAGTGTGTTCCATTTTGTCGTTTTTAATGACTTTTGCCTAAAGTTTTGCTGGAATAGAACGTATTAATAGCCATCTTTGTAGGTACAGATAGCCACATAGCAAGTTATCAAAACCTCTCAAATGTCCTCAATTGATATTCGACTCAATGTGTTCGACGGCAAGATTAGAGTCGACTAAAGAAATTTTACAATTTTTGTATAAGTACTTTGATGTATTGCAATACCTAAGGTTTGAGGTTCCAGCCACATCCAAACCACGTGTTGACGACGACTTATTTTGTTACGTGCATTACTTACTTAAATTTAAGAAAAATTGTTGAGGAATTTGTAAATACTTTCCAACAAATAAACTAATTTAATATTTATTTTTAAAGCAATCTTTGCAATTCATTTTTAAGTGCATTATAGATAGATATCCTTTATTGCACAGAAATAGAATACATGAGTTAAACAACAGCAATAAACAGTACATTATTTATTCAAAAATAAATTTATGTCATCATCCTTCCATCCGAAATTTTTCTCGCGACACCAGAATTGCCCCCCGCGCTCAGCGGCCAGGCATCCGTCGGCAATACCTCCCTCATCAAAGTCCGCCGGACTCTTTGTGACTCAGCTCATTTCCCTCGCAAATACCGCGGTGGCCAAGTGGGGTCAAGTTTGAGGTTGCCCTTTTATGTGATATATGGCAGACGAGCAGACGGATCACTGCATGGTAAGCGATTGCCGCCGCTCATAGATGCCTGCAACATTAGAGTCACAAGTGCGCTGCCAACCTTCTGAAAAATAAACGCTGAGCTTAGATAGATATCAGGGTGATAGACGCTTAAAATAGGTAATAAACATTATCATTCATATGAGTCTCATGGCAGGCGATATCTTATAACTATTTGTATGACACCGACTACCGGAATTTGATATCAAATATTGACAAAAAATATTTTAGCTAGACTTAGTTATTAAATAATGAATAAATGTTCCATTCAGTTTAAATAAATTATTTTAAACTTTACATTGCTATAATCGTTTTGTATGAACAGTACTAAACAATTTTGTTCAGCAACTTTATAACACATTCAAATGACCGATTTCACATGAAAATCTGAATTTTAAGAACAAAATTAAATGTTGTTCCAGAAAGTCCTGGTTATGAACACGTTGCTTAAAAGTATTGTAATTGTTTAACGATATCGCCCCTGTAGATACTACTTATTAAGACCACTCGTCGCTAATCCGAAGTTAGCTAGAGCCAACTTTTAGGAGTGTACTATTTGTGCGTATACTTGTGACGAGTGGATGACAGACCTGCGACAAAAACCCTGCGACTAAGTTGTCAATCGCATGTTCCGCCTAATCGCCAGTGCGCTAAGTGGTGTTACTCGCGGATGTAATTTTAACCTGTCCCCTTGCGCAGGGCGGCGGCGGCCATTCCGGCGGTAATCTGGAAAAGGACCACTATTCCGGTACTCCACTCGATTAATTTAGGGCAATTAATCTGCTTACCTATTCATGGGCTTACGGGAAATAAAGCTTATTTTATTTATAACAGTGATTAGAACGAACGGAAGTTTGCCACCAACGTACATTAAAAAAATTAACACATTTAAATGGACCACTAAAAGACATGGAGTATTATGTCGATGCACAAGCCACTCGTACGAGTGGCTTATGCAGCTTTCTTGCTTCCTGGAACCACTTGTTTTACACACAGCAAGACGGGAAACTACAGTTTTTACATTTTCTTTTTAAATACTTTATCTAAAGATTTTCTGAAATAGAATTTTAATAGCCATCTTTGTAGGTACAGACAGCCATATAGCAAGTTATCCAAAACCTCTCAAATGTCCTCACTTGATATTCGACTCAATGTTTTCGACGGCAAGATTAGAGTCGACTAAAGAAATTTTACAATTTTGTATAAGTACTTTGATTGTATTTGCAATACCTAAGGTTTGAGGTTCCAGCCACATCCAAACCCACGTGGTTGACGAGGACTTTATTTTCTTTACGTGCATTACTTACTTAAATTGAAGAAAAATTGTGAGGAATTTGTAAATATTTTCCAAGAAATAAAACTATTTTAATATATTTTTTTAAAGCAATCGTTGCAATTCATTTTAAGTGCATTATAGATAGATAGATATCCTTTATTGCACAGACATAGAATACATCAGTGAAACAACAGCGATTAACAGTACAATAAAAAGTAGGTACATTATTTACTTAAAACAAATTTATGCCACCATCCTACCATCCGAAAATTTTCTGGCGCCACCAGAATTGCCCCCCGCGCTCAGCGGCCAGGCATCCGTCGGCAATACCTCCCTCATCAAAGTCCGCCGGACTCTTTGTGACTCAGCTCATTTCCCTCGCAAATACCGCGGTGGCCAAGTGGGGTCAAGTTTGAGGTTGCCCTTTTAATTCGGTGGAGAATTTTATGGTGGCCACTCAGAGTGCGAGCGATTCATTAGTGGAGTATACTTGAATGCTAAACTCGAGATTATACTCTTTATTTTCACTACAACCTTTTTGATCTACCATATGGCCGGACTGGCCGGATGATTAGCCGGATTGCGCATTTGGTTTGTGACTTTGCCTCATGCGCCAAAGGGCTCGATCCTTTGGTAGGGACCCTGCTTCATACGCCAATGGTTCGATCCCTACACTGGAAAACATTCGTGTTTTGAACACTTGTGTTTGTTCAGTGTCTAGTAGCTACTAGATAGCTTTTGCATGCGGCTTCACTCTCGCCCCCTCGATTAGAAGGGGCAAAAAGTAGCCTAATGTTAATCTCCATCCCTTCAACTACACCTAACACCCAGACCCAAGAAAATTTAGAAAATGTAGCTCCCTAAATTGTAAATAATAACTTGACCAGGAATCGAACCCGGGACCTTTCGCGCTTCGGGCGAACATCTTAGCCACTGCATCATCGAGGCCGTAATTTTTATTGTTCGTTTTCGTGCTATAAGTAATCTATTTCTCCTACACCAGCAAGTATAAAACCGCACAAAACATACTTAGTTATAACTCTCAGCGCAATTCGTGAAGGAGCAACTTCAGACAGAATCTAAGTTGAACATCTACCTAGGAATGGCCGAGGAAGTTCACCAATATTACTCGACATTAGCAGGCAATTCGAGGTAAACTTAGGTCAGGCTGAATCGCCGAGGACGGCCAACTTAAGGACCAATTAAATTCATCCTTCAACTATGGTATTTCGTAAACGTATACAGAAGTTTTGGGATACATCTTTGGTTGTTATTTTCATAAGAAGTTGCCTATAGCGACTTCTGATCCTACTACTATTATAAAGGTGAAAGTTTGTAAGTATGGATGTATGGATTTATGGATGTTTGTTACTCTTTCACGTAAAAACTACTGAATGGATTTGAATGAAACTTTACCACAATATAGCTTATACATCAGAATAATACATAGGCTACAATTTTTGAGGTTTCTACGAACCTGAAGTCCACGCGAACGAAGTCGCGGGCAATAGCTAGTTAGAAATAATTAAACAATTTAATTAGTTCTGACTGACTGGCTGAATGGCGCATTTGATAGTGACCCTGCTGCGCCGGTCATGAGTTCGATTCCCACCCTGGACAAACATTCGTGTGATGAATATTTAATTTTGTTTGTTCAGTGTCTGGGTGTAATAGATGTATTTTAGTATATTCTGCTTTTCCCCTGTTGTCTGATATCTGTAACACAAGTGCTTAAGTTTCTCTAATTAGGTCCTCTGGGTCTTCATCATCATCATTCATATCATTCAGCCAATAAACGTCCACGGCTGGACAAAGGCGTCCCCCAATGTTCTCCACACAGATCGGTCCTGTGCCACCCGCATCCAAGGAGCTTCCCGCGACCTTCACTAAATCGTCGGCCCCCCTTGTTGGGGACCTGGGTCTTATTCCATCTCATAAATAAAACCTTTGCTGTTGAATGTCCGCAAGCATCATCCGATACGCCAACTTTAAGAGCCAATTAAAGCCTAACTATTTGACGTTTGTAAAGTTATAAGGGAAGCCACTGGTTGGCTTCGTTACACTAAATTTTGCTTGAAATTCTATCCGTCACTCGACACCGGGGAGACTTTGCGGTTTCTTTGAAACTCCTCCTTTTTCCTTTAAACTTTTTGGGTACGTTTAGCGGTTTGCTTGTTATTTCATTATTTGGTATTTAAATTTGCTGAATTCGTGTCAGAAAAATATTGGTGGATCCGAAAAAGGTCGGCAATATGAAAGTGCGATTTTTTTTAGGTATTTGTTTTAAGTTCGAAAGGAGAAAATGTACCGGTGCTTATGCGCCAGTGATATTATTTAACAGTGCCATTTTTAAAACCAACGGCTTTAAATAATTGATTGATAGATGATTCCATTGACTTTCACTTACAACTTTTTTTGTAAGACGTCGGTGGCAAAGATGATGGTGAGCAAATACCGCAGCTTAGGACGCTTGCAACTCCAGAGGACCGGCATTAAAAACCTTAACACTCCCTTTTTCGAAAAACTGTAGTCCCTCGGGAAAACTTCTGGAGGAAGCTCATTCCACAGCCGAAGCATTGGAGGGAGAAATTTCTGAAGTTTTTCTGATTTCCTGCCAAAAAATGACTAGAATAAGTCCCAAAATCGGTTGATTTTGTCATTACAAACAAAGTTACTCATTGGCAAATTTAGTGGTGAAAAGTTAATTTTCCAAAAGCAGGCATGTACGTACAGTCAGCCACACATCAGGTTACCACAACCTGTCAAATTTCCTCAATTGATATTCAACCTATTGTGCACGACAGTAACAAGAAATTCGACAGTTTTGTATACTTTGATGTGTGGCTGTACGTACGTAGATACAGCTGAATACGTCAAATTTAGTTTACAAGCTTAACGGAGCATTACTAGTCATTACCAGCATTAAGCCATGCAAATACAGGTGGTGGCATTTCGCATACCTATAACCCAAATTAACTCTACGGAACCTTTATCTACGGGGCCAAGACGAAACTTGGAACAACGGGGTGTCTAATATTAGCTGAGATTACTCCATGCGAGTTTCGCGTTACAAAGGGTGGGTTCACTGGGGGGAGCGAAATCGAAAACGTAGTTGAGAGCCTAGGAGATCTTATTGTTTTTTGGTTTTTGATAGTTGTAGGACTACGTGTCACTTTCACTCAGCGTGTAATTCCAGGTTGCGTCCAAAGCTGTTATTTTAGAGCCTTACGGTACGCTTAGATCACAATTCACGATTTGGAGAGTCTAGTAATTACCATAAAGTGACTGCCTTACGACAGATGAGAGAAACCAGTCTAACAGAAGGATAGGAAGGCAAACTAGCTAGCAGGTTACCTGATGATAAGTGATCATTGCCGCCCAAGGACATACACCATGAGCTACATACATCAATAGGATTAGCCTGCCTATTAGGAAAGTGTAGAAAAAAATAAGGAAGAACAGAAAGTCAACCTGGTCATGATATAAAAGAGCTTTTTGTAGTTATAGTAGTATACTGTATATCGTGCCGGAACACGCAGAAAACGCCATATGCGCACATGTATGTAATGTTAAGAAAAAAGCAAAGGCAATGTTAAGTAAAGCGAGCGGACTTTTGTTTTTCTTAATGTGTAGAAGTTTAAAAGAGCTAAACCGTGATAAATGAGACTTCCAGTTTAATAAAGTTCAGCTAATAGGAAGACAGAATGTTTCAAACATCTCGTTAATCTTATTAGAAGAAACTAAGTTTAGTTAAAACTCACTATTGAGTGAGAATTAGATAGAACTTAGTTTTTGTACAGTGGATGCAATGTAACCGGAACACCTACAATTATCTACGCCGCACTCTGAAAGTCAAGTTCAGTTCCGGTTCAATCCGCCGTATTACCACTTACGTTACATTTGCCGTTTTGAAATGCGGCAATTCAATGATAAGCCGGATTGAATGTGGCTGAAAAAAAAGCCGATTCGTGATTCAAAGATAATTTTGTGTTGTGGCAACACATGTCAAGTGTTTGTAAAGTAGTAAGTAGTACGATGCGGCTAAACGTGGGCCGCCTTACTGAAGAACGTATAGATCTAAATGACAATGCGGCCAATTTATATGACCGGCCGCATTTCAAAACGGCCCTTTTAAATAACAGCTAGCCTTAATGTAAAATAGTAGATTTAACGATCTAGCTGCAACAAATAAACGCTTAGCTAACTTTTATTACCTATATTATGGTCTTGAATTCCCTAAGCTAACAAAGCAATAATATCGTAGAAAAAGCAATTTTTCAAGTAGAAAGGTTATTAACTAGAAGTAAACATAATAACAAGGCTTATGCGCTTTCAAAGGCTTACTTAGCTAATAATAAGTATTACGAGATGTAATATCTGAAATATTAATAACAAACAGACGGACTGAGGGGGAGCGAGTATATGAAACATCAAACAAAATACTTTCCTATTAAGTGGAGTGATATGAAAAAGACTTGGGAAGGGGAGTTTTGACAAGGGCAGTAAGAGATTCGGGGTAGGGCTTTTAAGCTCTATTAGTTTTCAGTTAAAGTAAGAAAATATTACATTTGATTTAATTTGATTTGAAAATATATACAGCGATGATAGCTCAGAAGAATGCGCCTTCCATGCAAGGGGTCGTGGTTTGAATCCGAGGACCTCTGCATATTTCAAATCTATGTACCTACGTAAGACCAATGGCTCGGCGGTGATGGAGAACATCGTGAAGACAGCTTTTTTTACGTGATAGGTGGCAGACGAGCAAACGAATCACCTGATGGTAAAGCGATTGCCGCCGCCCATAGACCCTTGCAATACCAGTAGAGTCACAAGTACGCTACCAACCTTCAACCCCCTATCCCTCCAGTTGGCCTCCTCATTCACTCGACGAAACACTATAGAAGGTAGGTGGTAAATGTTTCCTTTGTTTGTTGTTTTTGTTAAATAACTCGTACTAAGCGTTTCGCTTCTTCTTTTTTGGTACGAACTGCTAAGGAATGGAGCAACTTGCCGGCTTCTGTATTTCCAGAGAGCTACAATTTGGGTGTCTTTAAGTCGAGAGTGAATAGGCTTCTTCTGGGAAAGCACGCTACATCTTAGACCCCATTGTCACTCTCCATCAGGTGAGATGAGGTCAAGTGCAAACCCATCTTATATAAAAAAAAATAAGAGTAAGTAAAGTCTATATAA
Organism: Cnaphalocrocis medinalis; assembly: GCA_014851415.1. NCBI lineage: Eukaryota > Metazoa > Arthropoda > Insecta > Lepidoptera > Crambidae > Cnaphalocrocis > Cnaphalocrocis medinalis. The sequence continues at coordinate 3,078,104 of CM026284.1, forward strand.
TTTAATCCTTATGATCCTAAGAACCTTAGATAGATGAGGAAGGTTGAGCACCCATTTGGAATACATACTAATTGAATAATCCCTTTTCCGCCCACATAACTTCACTCCACAACCGCTCACGTGGCAGTTACCAAACTTAATGATAAAGCGAATCCCAATTAACCCTCCATCCACTACTCAAAATAACCCTTCAAATGCGGCTACACAATATGCAGAATTACCGCAATCCAGTCCAAAATTCATGCCCAATTACAGAGCGGCGACGCCACACCGCATTACTCCATTGTACTGGTACAATAAACGAAAATTGTCATAACCCGAAACTACCGGTGGTTATTAAAAATTCCATCACGGGATTGCCTGGGGCGCTCGGGGTAAAATGTACCCAAGGTCATACAAAGAGGCCTTTCAGCTCTTTTCACGTGCAAGATGGGGTTGAATGTAGACCTGTTTGAGCGTTTTCAAAGCGACACTGAAATGCCTTTACAGGATGGTTTCAGAGTTTTCTGGGAATCGCTGACGGTTGAGCAGGGGAGGCTTTTGTCTGTGCTGTGCTTTTGTGTAGGGGATCATGGGGTTGTTTGTACCCATTGCTATGGGATGAAGGGTTGTTTTTGAACGGTTGGTGGCAACCCCAAACATTGTATGATTTTAGTATCGTGTTTGAATTATTAAACTAAGTAGGTCCGAGTTAGTACATCGTACTCTAAGGGAGCGAAGGTGGCTCATTGGATGTAGCTCAGACAGCGCCTTCTATACGAGGGGTCGTGATTTGAATTCGAACGTGCACCTATGGATTTTATCGAATCTATGAACACATTTGTACCAAGAACTTGGCGTCCAGACTTTGCACTAAGAATTTCTTAACGGATAATCTCAGGTACACCAACTAATTTTGGCCCAATAGGACACCAGACGTAGCTCACGTAGCCATCGCTTTAATGTGCGAATCACAACCCACGGTACAACCGTGGCAGGCAGAAAAAAAATAAAAAGTAAACGCTCCTATTCGGGTAATATTTTGATACAACGGTAATAGTAGATCGTCATTATCAGCAACCTACACTCGTCCACAGCTGGACATAGGTCTCCCCTAATGCACGCCACCGCTCCCGATTTTCGGCAACTCTCATCCAGCCCACACCAGCCAGCCTTCGAATGTCATCATCCCATCTTGTCGCAGGGTGTCCAACACTACGCTTACCGAGTCGTGATCAGTCTCCACTCAAGGACTTTACGGCTCCAACGGTTGTCAGTTCTGCGGCTAATGTGACCGGCCCACTGCCACTTCAGTTTGCTTTGCAGGTTGTTTAGTAGATACCAAAAGGAAATTGACCCTGTTAAGCCGTTTAAAGTTATATTTTTAACAATTAATTTTCCGAGTAAACACGACAACAGCAAATTAAAACAGCACGCTGCTCTCAAATTAATTTCTGTTTAGGCTCTCCGAGATGGGCGCTCAACCCCAAGGATTCCGGATAATTTTAAATAAATTATCCTGGGTGCAAATTATTATCGAGTCGGGGGGCGGGAATTATCGGCCACCGAGACATTATCAGGTTGAAAGTTGAGTAATTTGGGAATAGAACGCAAGGGGGAAATATAGGAGGGCTGTTAGACAATAAGACAATAACACTGCCCCTAAATTAATACCTACAACACTTTTCCTATTATGATTGCAAAACTAATTAAATTGGACAAATAAAACACAAACATCAATATCATTTTTGAAGACCTATCCATAGATAGCCGCCTACAATATGGTTTGGATGACAAAAAAGTAAGTATTTATTATTAGGCTGTGACATACCGGACAGACAGACAGACATGACGAAACGGTAAGGGCTCCATTTTTGCCATTTGACTACGAACCCTAAAAACGAATAAAAATGGACCTAACACGCCTCCCTGAGGTATGCTTCAGTCTATATAAGTTTCCTTTGCAAAATAGTATTTCAAAACGCCATCTACCTACTTTAGCTGTGCATTCTGGTGAGTGCAACGATGATAGATCGTTGTCATCTGTCATCGCACATCCCTGGGTGATTGATTCGACCAGCCCAGCGTCCCGTGTGTGCAATTTGTACCGGGACATGGGTTGTTTGGCAGCTAACGAATGCTGCACTGAAAGCCGGAAAATGGTTTGCTATAATACAAGGTGTATCTGCAAACAGGTACATCCCTTCAGTCAGTACTTAAATCAACCATTTTTTACAAGGTTTCAACGGAAAATTGGCCGCCTATTTTTGTTAATTTAGAAGACATCATAGATACGTGTAGCAATGTGTTTTTTTTAAGTAAGATAAGAAAATGAAATTATAAGCATAAGAACAAAGTAAGTCATGTTGACAGCAAAATTTGAACATTTAGTTATTTTAAGAAAACATTAAGTAGGTATGATCATTTAAAATAACCGACCGAAATTCGGCGTGGACCATTAGTAGATAATAAATAAATCACCCAAAAATTTTCCTCAAATAAATCCTATAATTCACTTTCCACTCTTCAGCTTTAAATAATCTCCTTTCACTATCGACCCATCCGCCCATTCCTCCAATAATGCTTAACCATTCGTACATTCAAATCACATCCAAGTTAAATGGATTTGAAAATCTAAATTGCCATCCAACTAACGATAAGGGGTCATAAATAACCCCAAACATCGAATAAAAGATCCATCAATATCGCTATAGTGTTATTCTCGTACTGATGCCCCATGGCAGGTAAACCGACAAAACCTGCGCGTAAATTTTAATACCCCATTAAGTTCTTCCCGCGGGACATTCGTACCAATAACTATGGTGGTACTAGGGCCATAAAGCCCAGAACCGCTTGGCACCTGCCCAACCGAATTCGTGTGTAATAACGAAAATCCACTTTCAGTTATGCTTTATACCGGTAGAGGTATATAACCAGTGGACGGAAGCATCGGATGATGTTGGAACCGCGCCTAAATCGAATTTTATTTTTAGATTTCGATTTGTACTAGTATAATTTTACAATTTGATTTTAATTGATTCGACGTGGATAAAAGCAGTGATTTAAATCTGTTCAACTTCATTCCTGCTTCATTATGCATCATATTTTTTTTCTCTCTAAGGTTCGGTGCAAGTCATTAATAAAAAAACTATTTTGAGTTATTTTTTGCGGTTAACGTTACGTTAAATTTAATAAAAACGTTTCGTTGACTAAAATACTTAAAAGTTATATTACGGTATATATTGCACTAATAGAAAAGGATTTCATATAATCAGTAAACTTCTTTTAGGATTCAGATGTCAATTTCGAAGGAATATTAGATTTATGGACTGCCACGTAAGTTAGATCTAGAGTAATGATAACCCTAATATGAGAAATAAACTGAAATTATATGAAAAGACATAATTGATTTGATACAAATCATTATCGATCCATCATGAAAATGCAACAAGTGATAAATAAAACTGGAAATGTTGATCGAGTTAAATGTTGTCGATCTCCCCTCTGTTTGCCTGAAACCCTTAGAAGGGCGCATTTTTTGGGGTCGGGGATATTGAAAAATATTGCCACACATTTACTAACGAGTACTCAGTATAATATAGGGAAACTATGTCATTTGTAAATATATCACAATAGATCAAACTGGTCGCAATGATACTGTTCTGAATAGGATAGCCGCCCGCTCTAAAAAAGTTATTTGTAGTTTATTTACACTAGGTAGGTAGATAGACATACATTAGGACATATAACGAAGCGATTCGCTTCCACATTTATCATACGGACAGCTAAGGAGTGGAACTCCCTGCCGAGGTCTGTTTTTCCTGACCACTATAACTTGGATATCTTTAAGGCAAGAGTGAACAGGCATCTTCTAGGCAAACGGGTGTCATCCTAGACCTCATCGTCACTTTCCATCAGGTGCGATTATGGTCAAGCGTTGGCCTATAGTCTAGTAAAATATATATAAAGAAATTCAGAAGAATCACACTTTGATAAGCCACACTTTCCAAAGTATGCCTCTGCCACAATAAAATATTGTGTGATATAATTTACTAGTTGCTCGTTCTCACTTCGTTTCGGGACCAATCTTTTTTTTTAAATTCCAATATTCGCCAATACATGGCACTGAATGTCAATTATATCACGCTATTGTTCCGTATTTTCGGGTTCCCTATAAGCCTTGTCGTTTTCTGCAGATTTAACTTCTTTATACATGAAATAGATTTAACTCGTCCCACTGACTTGATAACGAAGAGGTGCATAAGTCGATGCCCTTCATCATACTCATGAGCTCCGCGCGGTTCCATCTCTTTAACCTGTATCTCCATATTATGCACTCCAGGCCGCAGCTCAAAACGGCTTTATCCATAAATTTCCATAAAAACATCCTGTTCTGCGACGCTCTCAAGCAAACATTCACGGTCCATTGCGCGCTCGCCCCTTCAAGCTGCATCGGTCGTCTCATACAGTCCTGACAGACGCTTTGAAGCTCGTAACCTCTATGCCCTGCCTCTTAAAGGTGACATTTGCTAAGTAAACACCCCTCACGGTCCACTGCCGACGTCGCACTGAAGGGATATTCGCAGGCTTTTATGATACGACGTAGAATACACAGGAAATATTTTAAGGCTCCTTGAAATGTTCAGTTAAAGGTTTTCGAGGGAATCATAATTTATTATTTTAAGTTTTTTTTTACTGCATTGCTCTGACTTGCCGATTACCGATAGACGCGTTGCGGCAGATTCCTACCATTTTCTGCAGAAAATCTGTTGTGCGTACGAGGAAAAAGAACCTTTGTATTCTAAAGCAAGTTCTTCAGGGAAAACACTTACTAATTAGATTTTTAAACTACGGAAGATTCCTTTGGTGGCCAGGGAGTAACGAAGTTATGCAAATGCAGCTTGAACTATCCGAGGCAACCCGGGAAACAAACCCAAAACCCTGAGATCATGATCCGCGGTTAAGGAACGACGTCTGTACTAGACCAATGCAACGGGGCGTTCTTTCACAAAGGTATCATTTTGCCCAAATCTAATCCAAGGTTTTGTAAGGCTTCACTTTCTTAAATGAAGACCTTACCTAGATTAGACGTAAATGCTCTTGCATCTCTCTCAACTCAGTCGGTGCAGTAAATTCCATTCTTTTGTCGATAGACTATAAAGGTGTAAAAAGATCAAAATACTCAAATTCGCATCAGCATCCCCCTCAATCAGCGGCGTGTCAGTACGCAGACATTTTAAAACTCCTCTCCGCCGGGTTAAACTTAATTTACGCTCAATCCAATTTCCTCCCGCCGCCCCTGATTATTGGAAAGATATACATCACCATCTTGCCACCATAGTACTCGCGTCTTTGTAAATTGTTCTTTTGTAATTTGGTATACATGTTCTGAGTGATTGATGGCAAAATTACGTTTTGTCGCTTTCTCAATACGAGAGTGTAGAGAAATTGAGAGATAGAATTAGTGTTAAATTATCATACTTTTTGACCAGTGTCAAGTGAAACAATCGAAGTCAGTCAAAGTCATAGTTATTTAATAAAACATTGATGTTTTACTTAACTAACAGCGACAAATGTGTAATATAAGTACCGGTAATAACATACATACATTTTCAAAAAATTAAGTGAAAATTTAATCTTAAAAATCATTTCAGCAACTGACTAAATAATTTCTATGTACTGAAAGTTAATGGGAGTTTCAAATCGTAATTGTCTCTGCAAATCAAGAATATAATTAGTACTTAAGTAACAATGAACGAGGAGTAATAAAATAATAACGACTTTAACATTAAAGTAATTTACAAAACGCTCCGTTGCTGTAGTGGTTTAAGTACCGGACTGTGATCTCGGCGGTGCTGAATTCGATTCCCAGATCGAGCAAAAAGTATATCACATAGCTCGGGTTTGTAATCACCAATCCGCATTAGGCAAGCGTGGTAATCAAGCCTAATCCCATTATAGTACCAATGACTTTGATTTCAATGATGTAGGCCTTTGCTTTGCAGTAGGACACTATAAATTCAGATACTTTGCTTTACTAACTGTATAACAAACAGAGTTTCAGATTGCCCAATATAATAATTCTCTTTATGAAAAAGTAGACTGTAAATAGAGCCGTTATGGCCCACCACCCTACATCTGGATAATGTTTTACGATTGTCATAAAAAAACCATTGAGACGAAGTAATCGGCCCGCGCGCCTGTAATGGCCGTTATTCCCTTGTTTCGTGAACAAATCAACAGACACTTACAGTTAAGATGTTGGAGTATCGATAGTAGAGAAACTCTGATACTCGTCTGATTTTAAACGTTTGAGTTGCATTATAGGAATAGAAATAGCCGGGACTAAACGCAGTGAACAGACGGCCGTTGGGGTGGAAAGGTCCTTGAGTGGAGGCCACGCGCAGGAGGCCGCAGTCGTGGCAGGCCTCCCACCAGGTGGACCGACGATCTGGTAAAGGTCGCGGGAGTCCATTGGATGCGGGTGGCACAGGACCGATCTGTGTGGAGAACTTTAGGGGAGGCCTATGTCCAGCAGTGGACGTCTATTGGCTGAAATGATGATGATGATGAAACGCAGTGTTCGTTTAATTAACATCGCGTTTAGTGCCAGTTATATCTACCGATTATTAGTAAATTTACTAATGTTTCTAAATATACAATCCAGTGAGGCTAGATACATATTAGTTTTTTGTGCAATTTCTCCCATTTCGCCCGATAACTTTATAGAAAATTGTCATCAAGCAAGATTCAAAATTAGGTGCAAATAAGTCCGTCTACTACCTACATATCTCATGAAAAATATATTTGCATATTTATTGATACCTGTGTAGGTAATCTACCTATGCCCATACATTGTTTAACAAAACTTGATACATCCTAATAGTGGACCAAACAAAAATTTACTGATTTTTATCGATATATTTTCGCTAACTCTATTGGCAACACTAGCTAACTAAGACGCATTAGGACAGAAGATAGTTTTTACTTACAACATAGTTAATGTTGCGTGATATTAAATATTTGTTATGCCTTTGTTATTGAGCCTTTTTGTGATGGCCTATTTATATAGATATATTATTAAGTAAAATAAATCCTCTAAGAATAAAAGATGTTTTTAATAACGCCTTCGCTACTATTGTTTCAATATTTAATAGTATCATCTACACTCATAAACATAAGCCTAAAATAATCTGTTGACCGACTTTTTACTATAGGTATGTACATTTATAAAGGTTTGGTCAAAAGATGTTTGAGTTTAAAGAAAATTAAAAATATATATTTCTAATTTCCATTTAGAGGTACATTACTCGTATATAACAGTTTTTTGTACTTGTATAAGGTAATGTAAGAATAAGCCAAAAAAGTTCAAATTTCCCTTTACATTGAAAATGAAAATTTCGTGATTAAAAGCAATTCTACAATTTTCATGTCAAACAGCCACAAGTTGGACTATCAAATCTGCCAAATTTCTTTAGTTAATTATCAACTTAGGTATATTAAGAAAATCTAAGGAAATTTGAAGTATCGAAAATTCTTGGGGAAAGCTGACAACCTCCAAATTTCCAAACCTCCAAATTCAACTCCAGCAGTAGACGTCTCAGGTGATAAACACTTTACACCTTATTTAAACCAACGGGGAATTTTATAATATTTCACTACATCACATGCATTGGTCTGACTCTGAGATAGGTAGCTCAAGCACCTGTGTTACAGATATCAGAACCAACAGTGGAATTACAAATATATACGTATAATACTTTTCTTTTGTAAATACATACTTATAATACATAGAAAACACCCAGACCAATACAAACAAACATGTTCATGCACACAAATGTTTGTACTGTGCAGGAATCGAACCCGCAACCCTTGGCCCAGACGCAGCATTCACTACCACTGAACCAAACGGGTCGTCAAATTTATTGTTAGCAATATCATGAAAAAACATACAAAGCTATCTAAACATAGCATCGACAATCGTCATCAACATTTGCGTGCGCTCAAACACATGTAAAGCGGCACATCTCGCCTCACCCTCGCAAAACATCTACATTGGAAAGTAAAACTTGTCATTCCGCACAATTTAGACGTCCGCGATCCCCTGCCTCCCCTACTTAGAGATGAACATACAGTGAAACACTTTTTGGCATCGAGTATTTTTTATGTCATGCACTTTAGATGTCAAGTATTTTCATGTCAAGTACTTTTAATATCAAATGTTTTCATGTCAAGCACTTTTTATGAAAATAAATAAAAGTCTTTTAGTGTCTCTTAAACCACACGTTGAGCAAAAATAATAAAAACGAAAACAATAATAAGTAATTATCAAGTATGTTTAAATTAATTTAAAACTTTATTGCACAAAATGTTATACAATAGACGAATTTAATGCCGAGAGACATCTCTATACTTTGCAGCTTTCAGTTTTTTTGCAGCCTCGGTCGCGGCTCCGGCATTCCTCGTAGTCCCGGGGAGATGGAAAGGTGCCAGAGTGTCAACGCATGTAGCATCCCACACTAGGGCACGTCCCATTCCCATCCTCCAAGGGATGAGAGACATTCCGTCTAGCCTCTAAGTTTTAGACTTTACATTAGGTACTTACTTTACTTTTTCATTCGATATTGCACATTAACGAAAAGTATCGATAATTATGATCCCACCACGTGCCCACCTCTAGCGCGCGTCGTTCTAAATTTTTGCAACATTTTCTTACCGTAAGCAAATAGGGAACACTCACAATGAACCAAACTTATTTACAGCGGGCCCGTATTCCCAAGTTTGAGCAACTTTTTGCTCCCCTACTTTAGGAATTTTGATGACACATTCTGTACTGACGGTTGTACGTAAAATGTTACATTTATTTCGTAGTTTTTAGGGTTCTCTAGCTCATAAGGAAAAGGCACCACTTACAGAGCAATAAAATAAAAATATTTAAAGTTTAGCCTAGAGTTTTATATTAAACTAGTGGCCGCCCGCGACTCCGTCCGCGTGGTAAAGTAACTTTTTACCCCCTTTCAACCCCTTACAACCCCCTTTTCGCAATAAAAAGTAGCCTATGTCCTTTCTCAGGGTCTAGATTATCTGTATACCAATTTCATTTAAATCCGTTGAGTAGTTTTGGCGTGAAAGAGTAGCAGACAGACAGACAGAGTTACTTTCGCATTTATAATATTAGTATGGAAGATTAATTAACATAGCTGACAGGATTAGTAAGCTAACGTGGCAGTGAACTGGCCATATCAACCGCTGACCTGACAACCAATGGGTTCTGGAGTGGAGACCACGACCTCCTCCGACCTTAGGCATCATTCACAACAGTCCTGCGCTCCCATTAGCACGTATAATATGTATATCATCAGCCCATCCTGTTAATAAGCGTCCTCTGCTTCTTTAACCTTGACGCGGCCACCAGTGTGTTACAGATTGGCTCCATCTACCATCACCACGATGACACGCCCAGTTCCCACTTCCCACACACACTAGACTGACAGTTCCCACTGCAGGGCAAAGGCCTGCCGGCCTGCATCATAGAAGTCAAATTATCGCGACTACGATGAGATCACAATACAGAGATGTTTGAAAAATTCGAAACATACTTTTTGCTCGACCCGGGAATCGATATACATATACCTACCTATTGATAATATTTTAGTGAATATTTATAGTGAGATTTCATCCTTATGCAATTATTATTGAGTGTCCATTCAATAATACCAATATTTTTTCTACTCAATAAATCTCTCGTTGAAGACAGTTCGAGTACCATTAGTAAATGATTTGTAAACATAAGGGCACATTGAACGCCCTCAAGTAAAGTTTGAGCGTAGCTTAGATTTGCTCTTTTTTGTTATCTGTCCCCTCGTAGCGATTCTACGAATTGTGATTAAAACTTCTGCCTACTTGATGTCTCTTTTGACAAAACCAAACAATGTACAGCTAGAAACTAAAGTTGGTGCAAAGTTTTGGCAGCTATTCGATCGTATGCTCTTAGGAATAAGATCTGCGTAATGCCAAGTACTGCTTAAGTTATTCTAATGTAACTTTTTTTATTTCAGCATAATAGAATCGTTAATATATTCAATATGGTAATGTAACTGAAATGAACAAGCGCACGTATACCGAAGTAGCATCGTAAACCGAACCAATGATTGTTTTAACACCTCGTTGGTCTAGTCACCAGTGGTTTAAATACTTGGCTGTGATTTCGAAGTCCAGGGATCGATTCCCGGGTCGAGCAAAAAGTATGCTTCGAATTTTGTGCGCACCAATGCGCATTAAGCAAGCGTGCTGATTAAGCCTAATCCTATGCGATGCGATCCACCTAGTAGCGATTACTTAATCAATAATGGAGGCCTTTGTCCTGCAGGCAAAATTTTACTTTTTAATGCTCCCTCGGTGTTTGTTTGAATTTTGATGTAAGTGACACCGAGGGACAATCCACACAATAATAAGTATATTTTTATGCAAATGCCTCAGTGTAATGTTTTATGGTGGTTTAAAGTCGCTCAGCGGACTATGGAAAGAGCTATGCTCAGCGTTTCTCTGCGTGATCTAATCCGAAACGAGGTGATCCTGCAGAGAACCAAAGTTATCGACATAGCTCACTGAATTAGTAAGCTGAAGTGGCAGTGAGCTGACCATATCTGCCGCAGAACTGACAACCGTAGGGGTTAACGAGTTCTGGAGTAGAGACCGCGTCTTTGTAAACGTATTGTGGGACGGCCTCAGGCCAAATAGAATGACGATCTGCGCTAGAAGGATGGCTGGAGCTGGATGCGAGTGGCTGAAGATTTATCTAAGTGGCGAGCATTTGGAGAGGCCTACGTCCAGCTGTGGACTGCAACAGGCTGATGATGGATGATGATGATGAATTTTTCTGGACTTTATTTACAGCATCTATATACACACACTTATGTACACACTTTCAGCAAAGCCTCTAGGCCAAATAGAACTTTTACCGAATTCTATTACAAAATAACTGCGTTATCTTATAAAACTCCTCTCATACTAGGTTCGCTTGAAAGGTAATTTGTTCAGAGCACTTTTCCTGTAAGAAACCTACAAAGGACTTTGTCTCCGCCTTCAAGACTAAGAGAGCAAAAACTGGACAAGGGCACGTCATTTCTTATGCTACGAGTTCCGTATTAGAAAACTTGTGAGGTTCAATATTTTTTATTTGTACGGCGTTCTTTCATTAGGGTTCTGATCTTTTTAATAAAAAAACTGAACCCTTATGATAAATCACTTTGATGTCTGTCTGTCCATCTGTAGGAACGTCAATATGTCAAGAAAGGAAATGAAGTTATCAAGTTTAAATTTAATAATAGTCTTTTTTATGTTATACCTAGGTAGCAGACGAGCATTCGGATCACCTGATGATAAGCCATTCCCGCCACTCATGGACACTTGCAACACCAGTGGAGTTACAAGTGCGCTGCCACTTTTATCCCCTTCCCCCCGGGTGGGCCTCCGGTACCCTCACTCACTCGGCGAAACACAGCACAGGGGCTGCTTCACGCCGGTTTTCTGTGAGGCAGTGGTATCACTCCGGTCAAGCCGGCCCATTCATGCCAAAGCGTAAGCTCTCCCACAGTTTTCTCTTAAAAACTCTCCCAAAACTCAGACTCTTAAAAGTTAAACTTCTAAGTTCATAAAAAAGATGCGACTGTTTATTCACCTATAAATGCATTTAGATACTTCCGAGGACACTTAAAAGTATGGAGTACTTCGCATTGACCCAGAACTATCACAAGCGATGAAACTTGCATCGTTTTAGACTACAAATAGGTGTAGAAAAAAATCTGAAAACTATAAGCTAAGTCATTTATGCCGAAACGTGTGTCGCGTGTGACCAAAAAAAGGGTTACAATTAGAATAGCAATCCAATAGGAGTCACACCAACTTCAGATTAAAATGTTTGTTGGACCTCCATGAGTTGGATTCAGCCCTACAAACGCTTATCGCCTAATACAGTTCACTTTAATGTATCTTTGCAGATCTTTTCTTAATAGAGAATCCTCTCTTTTTTGTAGCAGCTCCCTAAATTCCGACGGACCCCGAAAACGGAATCTTTTACCGTACGCCTTTCGCAAATCCGAATCGAATATCATCGAGTCGACAGTAACGCTCTGAGGAAATTAAAGATTCTATCCGTAGCTAGAACTTAATCCCTCTGTAATAGTAAGCCGGAAAATTGCAAATTAAAAGAGGCCTCCCCAGATGCAATATGCGGCTCTGTGCTATCGGGACAAAGTTGATTTTTGAATGGGAGGAGATAGTTTGAGGCAACAGATAAAAACGTTGATTCCCAAGCGATGGTTCCGGATAGGTTCAATTAATTAAGGATGCCTATACGGAGGTCTTTATCAAGGGCTTATGCTGAAACAATATGCGATGTGAACGGTGCTGTGAGCGTAGGGCTCCAAGAGCGGAACATTACAGTTTAAAGATTGCCAGTGGGTACAAAGATAGAACATTTCGATGTTTGCTCAGTGACTTTGTAAACGAAACGTACTGACAATTTTTTTCTATTTGCTACCGTTAGTTGATAAACTGAATGTATTCCCATGTTGATCGGTAACAATGCAGTGTATTCGAGTTATGAGGGTTAGTTCGCGAATGCAATTAGGGCGGTACGTTTTCTTTGTTCGGGAACTATTCATATTGAATGGAATCGTTGATTGGTAGACGCAGTTGTTTTGTAGAGGGGTCTTCTGATGAATGCCTGTTGTCGAACCTTGCATACCTATATTCTTAGCCACTTTTGCAGTTTGTCGATCGTTAAAAGTTACTCAAAGTACCTACCTAATTTGAAAAAAACTGAACCCTTATGATAAATCACTTTGACTGTCTGTCTGTCCATCTGTAGGAAACGTCACTATGTCAGAAAGGAAATGAAGTTATCAAGTTTAAATTTAATAATAGTTTTTTTTTATGTTATAGGTAGCAGACGAGCAGGCGGATCACCTAATGGTAAGCAATTCCCGCCGCTCATGGACACTTGCAACACCAGTGGAGTTACAAGTGCGCTGCCACCTTGTATCCCCTTCCCCCCGGGTGGGCCTCCGGTACCCTCACTCACTCGGCGAAACACAGCACAGGGGCTGCTTCACGCCGGTTTTCTGTGAGGCAGTGGTATCACTCCGGTCAAGCCGGCCCATTCATGCCAAAGCGTAAGCTCTCCCACAGTTTTCTCTTAAAAACTCTCCCAAAACTCAGACTCTTAAAAGTTAAACTTCTAAGTTCATAAAAAAGATGCGACTGTTTATTCACCTATAAATGCATTTTGATACTTCCGAGGACACTTAAAAGTATGGGGTACTTCGCATTGACCCAGAACTATCACAAGCGATGAAACTTGCATCGTTTTAGACTACAAATAGGTGTAGAAAAAAATTCATGAAAAACTATAAGCTAAGTCATTTATGCCGAAACGCTGTGTCGCGTTGTGACCCAAAAAAAGGGTTATCCAATTGGAATAGCAATCAACATAGGAGCTCACAACAACTGCAGATTAAAATGTTTGTTGGACCTCCATGAGTTGGAGTCAGCCCTACAAACGCTTATCGCCTAATACAGTTCACTTAATGTATCTTTGCAGATCTTTTCTTATAGAGAATCCTCTCTTGTTTTGTAGAGCTCCCTAAATTCCGACGGACCCCGAAAACGGAATATTTTACCGTACTCCTTTCGCAAATCCGAATCGAATATCATCGAGTCGACAGTAACGCTCTGAGGAAATTAAAGATTCTATCCGTAGCTAGAAACTTAATCCCTCTGTAATAGTAGCCGGAAAATTGCAAATTAAAAGAGGCCTCCCAGATGCAAATTATGCGGCTCTGTGCTATCGGGACAAAGTTGATTTTTGAATGGGAGGAGATAGTTTGGGCAACAGATAAAAACGTTGATTCCCCAAGCGATGGTTCACGGATAGGGTCAATAAATAAGGATTGCCTCTACGGAGGTCTTTATCAAGGGCTTATGCTGAAATGAACAACATATGCGAATGTGAACGGTGCTGTGAGCGTAGGGCTCCGAGAGTGGAACATCGCAGTTCAAATATTTGCCAGTGGGTACAAAGACAGAACATTTCGATGTTAACCTCCTATGATTAACCTCCGGTGACCTTGTAAACGAAACTTAGGAGTTCCACCGACGCTGCCGTGTGAGACAACAACAGCCAGTTTCGCACTATGAACCCAATTCCCCCCGAAACAGTGCAAAAACATAAGCCGACGTTTCTCTGCAATTTCGAACATCATACATCATCATTTAGCCACACAGATCGTTTCTGCTGGACATAGAACTCCCCCAAAATTCTCTACACAGAGCGGTCCTGTGCCACCCGCATTCAAGGGACTCCAGCGACCTTCACTACCTTAAATTCAAAAATGCTGTATGTAATATTCTTTTTTTTTTTCTATTTGCTACCGTTAGTTGATAAACTGAATGTATTCCCATATTGATCGGTAACAATGCAGTGTATTCGAGTTATGAGGGTTAGTTCGCGAATGCAATTAGGGCGGTACGTTTTCTTTGTTCGGAAACTATTCATATTGAATGGAATCGTTGATTGGTAGACGCAGTTGTTTTGTAGAGGGGTCTTCTGATGAATGCCTGTTGTCGAACCTTGCATACCTATATTCTTAGCCACTATTGCAGTTTGTCGATCGTTAAAAGTTACTCAAAGTACCTAATTTAAAAAATGAATATAACACAATATCGTTTTTTATATTCTTCCATTGATGTAGCACTCTTCAGATCATTGCAGCATCTTTCCTAATCTTAGCGTGTAATTCCCAGTTGCATCCAACGCTAAAGATTTGCTGTTGGAGCCCGGGGTGCCTACTCTTAGACCATGATACAAGATTTACGGAGTGTTCTGACCTTCCTTCAACCCCTAATAGGGCATGAGTCATTGAAGAATTTCATTGGATTTCGCTCTTATGTCGTGACGGATAAGGTTCAAAATCTGGTGGGAACTATATGTTCCCAGTGCCCGATTAAGAGACAGGGGAACCATACCAGTAGAATCACGGTTATGCGGTTCAAAAACTATCGGAAACGTGCACGATTCCTCACAATATTTTTCAGCACCAAGCTAATGGTAGAACGCACATAGATTTAAAAGACCCAGAGGTGCATGCTAAGATTCGAACCACGACCCTCCGTATGGAAGGAGGTTCCTTACCCACTGCTACCGTTGCTATACACGCAAAGCGCTACCACTGATACATAAGCTAATAAAGATGATTTGAAATCATTGTACTTGGCTTGGATACATAAGTATCAGTAATGTCAATTACAGAGTAAATCAATATAGCAATTTACCAATGTCCGCCGATCCAAATGGGAATACGAAGCTAAATTGCAAAAGCCAATTACAAAACAAGTAATAGAGTACACAGGTCAAACGGTACTACAACAAATTTAGTTGTACTGTACATCTGTTGCGATACCTTGTAATGTCCCGACTTTGTGCCGTCATAGTGAAGCGTCGAAATTAAAGACAGCAAGGAAACTAGCATAGCTTAATCACGCGCTTGCCCAATGTGGATTGGTGATCAAAAACGCCAGCTATGTTCGAAAAATGCATTCCACTCCACTCCACTCAAGGGGGGAAGGGGATAAAAGGTTGGCAGCGCACTTGTAACTCCACTGGTGCTGCAAGTGTCCATGGGCGGCGGCAATTGCTTACCATCAGGTGATCCGCCTGCTCGCCAGCTACCTATGCCAAAAAAAAATTTTGTTCCACCCGGGAATCGACCATCTTGTCGCAGGGCGTCCAACACTACGCTTACCGAGTTGCGGTCTCCACTCAAGGACTTTACGGCTCCAACGGCTGTCAGTTCTGCGGCTAATGTAACCAGCCCACTGCCACTTCAGTTTGCTAATTCGGTAACCACTAGACCAACTGTACCAAAAATATGGCCTAAAAGAGCTGACTGTTTCACTGGCAACCTGCACAGTAGGACAAAGTTAAGCCAGTTCAGCCCGGGTTGTTGCAACGGTTGTTTAATCTGAAGTGCATAACATTAAAACTGTCCGACCGGGTAGATAACTTGGCCGAAATTTGTTAATGTGAAATACGATAATGTTGACATTTTGCAAAGTAAATGCTTGGGGTAATGTTGGTTTAATAGTTACGCATTGCTTCACCGTTTCAATTTATGTTCAAATACAAATATTTAAACATAAATGTATAGTATATAGTTACATAAAACTTGCGGCTCACTTCGTTTCGTGACTTAGTTTTGCTGTTAGTTCCAATATTTGTCAAAAGAAAGCGCTGGGTGTAGATTTCATCGCGCAAATGTTTTGTAATTAGAAGTTATCTCTTTACAAATTGTATAGATGTTGCCCCAACTGGACCACAGTGTCCAAAAATTTCACGTCAGAGTAAGAAGGACTTTACCCAGCAGCGCTCCACACGATAGCTTCTTATTTAATAGTTATTCTATTTTCTTCGTAAAAATTATGTTATAATTCACGGAATCACTTATGTAGGTATACACCCGTGGGAGAGCCACGCTTCGGCATGGGCCGGGTCGACCGGAGTGTTACCACGGCCTTACAGAAGTTCGGCGTGAGTCAGCGCCTGTGCTGTGTTTCGTCGATTGAGTGAGGGTAACGGAAGCCAAATTGGAGGGGAAAAGGGGGTTAAAGGTTGGCAGTGCACTTGTGTGTCAACTGTTGTTGCAGGTGTCTTAACAACACACACAACACACACAAATACACACAGTAGACATTAATGTCTATAAGCGGCGGCAATTGCTTACCATCAGGTGATCCGTCTGCGCTTCTTCCACCTAACACATAAAATATAAATAATATGCAACTTCACATTCATAGAACTCCTTCCATCATACAAGCCCGATAACAATCTCTTCGTGAAATCCCATGGAAAATATCGCCCTCATTTTTCCTAGCGAAGCACACGCGTTCAAAGTTATAACAACAAATTGTTCAAGAATTCGGTAATGAATACGCTTAGCCTCCTAACTTCGCTCGCACGTAAGTACGAGCGTAATAACGGATCATAAAATCTGGAAGTGTTGAACAATGTTATCAATGTAAAGAATCGTGTTTCCTCGACACCCTACGTTTCTGGATGTCGGATGGGCGGGGGGTGCACTGAGAACGGATGTCGTTAAGTTCGAACTAGTTTTGTGACACAAATCTATAGGTACTATTTATGAAGAGATTAATCTCATGTTCCAGGGCTTATACGATGCCGGTCTTATAGACAAGCGTACGTTCTATTTTTGAAAGTCCCTAAGTTGTGGCTGTCAGGAGATACTGCTGAAGCCAAACCTCTTTACAAAACTGGGTACTTACTTGGTAGAAAAAGTGAAGTTTTAGCCTATATATTGTCCCACTGCAGAGCAAAGGCCTCCATCATAGATATCAAGACATCGTCAATGGATTAGGCTTAGTCTAAAATCTGATGGACAAGGGTTGGTCCCATTGTCCATTAGCCTCTATCATAGAGGTAATAATGTAAGAACTGTGGATTTCTTATAGTAATTGATCGTGACTTTAGATCTCTCTGGGAATTTCCGATATTGATGGAAAGAGGTTTACATTTTTAAAGTGTGTATCTGAATACAGCCTTACCTTACCAAAAACATGAGTTTAATATGCTCATAAAATGTTAATGTTGGTACTTTACCTCATAAAATCTGCGTACGAGTAGGTTTTTAATCCCGTCTAGTGTACCGCAGCCTATCGAGCCGTGAAGGGCGGTTAGCGTTACACTTAATTGTTCGTAAAACAAAAGTTTACGGCCCGATAACGCACCTAGGGCCCCAAGTTTGTACAGTCGGCTGCGTAGATGCCCCTACGGGGGAAGTTTCACATTTTTTTTGTGATTGGTGGCATACTAGCAAACGGTGATCCGTTACCATAGCAGTAATTGCTAACCATCAGGTGATGCTGATGATAAGCGATTGCCGCCGCCCATAGACACACGTATAGTTGCAAATGCGGGGGAAGAGGAGTTTAAAGGTTGGCCTTTAAGCTCCTCTCCCAACCGGGCCTCCATTTTGTTTGAAAACCTGTAACAATTATTTGTGATAATAATCGTCATAAAAAAGATGTGTTGTGTGTGTGAACCACTTATAACTAGACGATGAAAGAGTCAATTTGTAATGATGCTTTTGATGTGAAGATCAAATATTGAGAAACCAAAAAATTAAATGAAAACGGTCAGTGTTTTGCTCGGGTAATTTTATTGGAATAAAAAAATATACAGAAGTTACTTTTACATCATGAAGTGTTAAATAGATAATTTGTAATGACTTATTACTTTAATTATGCCATTACAAAAAGTACGATATAAGATCTCCATAACAATTAATTAAAATTGAATGCATAGGTACCTAGGTACCTATAGTTCCCACAACTTGGCTTGATACCGATGTCAGCTGTCAAGAAATGTTACATTCTGCACATTTCTCAAAACAGTATCTTTCTATTGAACAAAGTATTTAATTTGAGCTTTTATTATTATAATTTGACATAAGAAAACTTGGAAGTGAGTGTACGAGGGGCCGGGAGCTATAAATGCGTTCTTCTTTATTGGTCACATCAATTTTGATACCTAACGAAGAGATTAAAATGCTCCCTCTCGTAGGTATACTAAAAAATTACTAAACTTTTCGGAATCGGTAACGCATTCTTAAAAATTAGGTAAATTGTCGAATTCGTAACGGTACTACTAAAATTTAATATAATAAAACTGACGATAAAAGTACTCCATGAAAAGAAATAATTTATTCGACACTTACTTATCATAAAGGCAAAAAGTAAGTGTCGAATCGGACCCTACTCAGCATTAAGCTATGTCCATAGACGGTAGCAATCGCTACCCAGGTGGAATCAGTCTGCTCGTCTACCACATTTTTCATAAAAAAATAATATTGAAAACCTGCTTGTGATAAAGTGACAGCCAAGATGGTTTCCCAAAATTCACCAAAAAAAAAAGTAATTATCCGGCTTAACAAAAAGTCGATATCTATTGTAACTTACATACACGATTTGACTATTTCTAGCCATTATATTCAAAAGAGTAAGGGTCAATTTCTATCAGAATAGAGCATCAACGTTCCATTGACTGTACCAGACTCGTTAGTGGTCGATATGGGTCATCTATTTACGTCACGTGAAAAGTGTGACAAGGAGAGGAGATAGGGGTAAACGTTCAATACGTTATTTATGTATGAACCATAAAGACGACCCGATTAGCGCAGTGGCTTGAGACGTAAGGGTCGCGGGTTTGATTCCCGGATCAACACAAATGTTTATTGAT
The DNA here is from genome assembly GCA_014851415.1 of Cnaphalocrocis medinalis. Taxonomy (NCBI): domain Eukaryota; kingdom Metazoa; phylum Arthropoda; class Insecta; order Lepidoptera; family Crambidae; genus Cnaphalocrocis; species Cnaphalocrocis medinalis. The sequence continues at coordinate 3,097,395 of CM026284.1, forward strand.
GAAACAGATATTTGTGCTGGGTTTGGGTGTTTGTGGTTCCTTCGTTGTTTCTGGTTTCCATAGCACAAGGGAAAACCTTAGTTTGGAACCAGAACGATGTATGTATGTGATGTCGTAGTAGCGGCGCTGTGCGGCCTCCGCGTAGCACTGGCCGCTTTTAAGTAGTTTTTTAAGAAGAAAATATTTTTGTTTCTTGCTCTGTCAATTTTCTTCTCGTCGGAAGTCTTGCTTCGAAATTATTTTTCACGCGCTGTTTTGATTATTTTATTGTTTATTCTCTTTTTCCTTGTACCTATCTATTTCTCATTACTTGTAAATATACGTCGCTTCGCTTGTTAATGAACTACTCATTTCTTCTAATTTAGATTTAAAATGTAACTAGTTTAAATTTGTTGCTGAATAAATAAATATCTTTCTTTCTAACTTACTTCTCCTACATCTACCCTTCTTCACATTTCCGAGAGCCCTGTAGCTAAGTGGTAGCTATATTATCTCAATTTATATATTAAAAGAACATGCTACCTCAGTTATTTGGAAACCAGATGTCACACAGTATGGCAACACAATAAAAAATAGCAACTTTTTAGTTACTCGCCGCGTAACGACGTACATTTCGGCTGTGTACAGTGGGTTGGTTGGTTTTTGCGAGCAATAACACCGACAATGGGGCTTAGCGGCGGCAGTTTACGATCTCATATATCGTGTGGGCAAGAGTTCCGCTCCAACTGAGAGTGCGGCCTAAGTCATAAGGAATACTTCTAAGATCTCAACATTGGCTACAGCATCTTTGAAGATGAATGTTGCAGCAGCGCTAGGAAATTAGTGAGACTCCACATCTAACGGAGATCTTCTTCTTCTCGATAGGTACCTGTAATTGCGCGATATATTCGCCCAACGCCATCTATTAGTATCGTTTGAAATTAATGACCCGAAACGAAATGAGGGCTGGTCAACGTATCTAGGTATACTGTAAAGACTGCCTCGGTGGCGTAGAGGGTACCTAATGGGTCGTACTTTAAAATTCGATCCCAGGTATCAAGCCAAAAATTTATAGTGTAACCTGAAACCTGAGTTTTTCTGCTGGGTGGGTGTTTGTGGTTCCTTCGTTGTTTCTGGTTTCCATAGCACAAGGGAAAACCTTAGTTTGGAACCAGAACGATGTATGTATGTGATGTCGTAGTAGCGGCGCTGTGCGGCCTCCGCGTAGCACTGGCCGCTTTTAAGTAGTTTTTTAAGAAGAAAATATTTTTGTTTCTTGCTCTGTCAATTTTCTTCTCGTCGGAAGTCTTGCTTCGAAATTATTTTTCACGCGCTAAATATTGTTTTGATTATTTTATTGTTTATTCTCTTTTTCCTTGTACCTATCTATTTCTCATTACTTGTAAATAACCGTCACTTCGCTTGTTAATGAACTACTCATTTCTTCTAATTTAGATTTAAAATGTGACTAGTTTAAATTTGTTGCTGAATAATTAAATATCTTTCTTTCTAACTTACTTCTCCTACATCTACCCTTCTTCACATTTCCGAGAGCCCTGTAGCTAAGTGTATATTATCTCAATTTATATTTTACAAGAACATGCTACCGCAGTTATTTGGAAACCAGATGTCACACAGTATGGCAACACAATAAAAAATAGCAACTTTTTAGTTACTCGCCGCGTAACGACGTACATTTCGGCTGTGTACAGTGGGTTGGTTGGTTTTTGCGAGCAATAACACCGACAATGGGGCTTAGCGGCGGCAGTTTACGATCTCATATATCGTGTGGGCAAGAGTTCCGCTCCAACTGAGAGTGCGGCCTAAGTCATAAGGAATACTTCTAAGATCTCATCATTGGCCACTGTATCTTTGAAGACGATAGTCGCAGCAGCGCTAGGAAATTAGTGAGACTCCACATCTAACGGAGATCTTCTTCTTCTAGATAGGTACCTATAATTGCGCGATATATTCGCCCAACGCCATCTATTAGTATCGTTTGAAATTAATGACCCGAAACGAAATGAGGGCTGGTCAACGTATCTAGGTATACTGTAAAGACTGCCTCGGTGGCGTAGAAGGTACCTAATGGGTCGTACTTTAAAATTCGATCCCAGGTATCAAGCCAAAAATTATTGAGTAACCTGAGAAACCTGAAACCTGAGTTTTTCTGCTATTATATAATAATAATTGCATGCCTAAATCCTTTTAACAAAATAACGCACTAAGATGATGATAGAATATAAAAAAGTGTTTCGCCCTCGCTTATAACTCAAACGATGCGAAAGTAACGGAAACAATTTATCGTATTTTACAACTATGCCGTAGTAACATGATTTTTCATTACTTCGGAATACCTCCATCATAACTTCATAATTACTGTTAATAGTGCCTCGCTGTACTGCCTTACATCATCATTACACAATATTGTGTATAATTTAAAAAAATATGTTTACTTCCTACAGTTGGAGAGCAACGCTTCGGCATGAATGGGCCGCCTCGACCGGAATGATTGTGAGAGACAGAGAAGACCGGGAAGACCGGCGTGAAGCAGCACCTACGCTGTGGTTCTTCGAGTGAGTGAGGGTACCGGAGGCCCAATTGAGAGAAAAGGGGGTTAAAGGCACAAAATAATTACACACAGAAGTTAGACTCAGCCTGATTTTCAATTTAGGAAGAGTTCGTTGACAATATGCTAGAGTTTTTGCCCGCATAAGTAGGTACATAAGCGCGCGGCCTCTACCAATAGACCTCGACAGTTTGACATCTTATGTACATCAGTTAGGATTATGGTGGTCGAGAAAGGCGTTTTTTGCCCGTTAGTGCCCATGCGTGAGTACATGACATATTTTTAGCTCTTAGTGGGCAGTCAGCCTTCTGTGTCAATATGTATTTTGTGTTAAAGGGGCCTCTTTGACCAGACTCCCCATATCGTGCTTCATTGTCTAAGCAAATCCTGGGGTACAAGGCGATAGTCCGTTCACTCTCTACCGGGAATACAGGACGGAGGGAATCACTCTGAGATGTTGACTTTTATATATTTCATCTTATTATCTTCTATCTTCTATACTATTTACAACAAGGCTTATAGGTAAACCGAAAACACGAAACGCTTGCGCGATGCAATTGAAACACGCGCCATCTATTGGTTCATTTCTGAATTACGGTCCCGAAGCGAAGTGAGGGCAGGCCACTAGTGTTTAATAATAAAGGTGTGCAAATTGAAATAAGAAATTTTTTTTCTTTTAATTTCAAGCTTCCATAGGCCATAACTGCTTTTATTAGGTTAATATCGCAACAAAAAACAATTCAAGACATATATACAAGATTATATTCAACATGATAATGTAATGAGTTCTAGATTAAAATCCGAATTTAACTTCGCGCCATTCCCTCTGGGATTGAGACTACAATCGTAGAGAGGATTGGCTAGCCTAGATTTTATTAAAGAAAATCCTGGACGTTCTACGTTCTAGCTCTTTTCTGCAAAGTAGGGACTGACGTAATACTCCCGTAGATCTCGTAATGCATTTGATTAAATTAAATAAGCTATCTATTTTAGGTAAGATATCTAGATATTTCATGCGAGTTTAGTCAATTATTATACTTATTTTTAAAAAGTAAGAGTTTTACACTTTCATGGTCGCTAGCATTTGGATAGTTAGTTATTTACGGCATGTAGGTACCTTATTTTAACGCAAAGAGAACAAAATGCTATTTTAAGGAGGACGCAGTAAGTCTTAGAATAAAGGTTAAATACCAATACCAGCTATCTAATAAATTCATTTACATAATGAAATCGACCTTAATGCTATTGAAATAACAAAGTAATGTCATTGTAAAACATAATGTTAGATAGCTGGTACCGGTAAATTGTAGGTAAAACCTAGTATGTAATCAGATACTGGCCATTATTTTTATACTAAGTATTCAAATATGATTTTGTTTGTTTTGAGACACAGGTCTCTCTGACATTTCCTATCAATAACTCTGTTTTTTCTGTCTCAAAAAATAAGGTGCATGTTAGCAATCTCGTAAACAACTATTCTAAAGATCTAATACACCTAATGATACACACGCCAATCCCAAACATAGTAATGCGGAACTACCTACATATGAAGCGTGTTTCTCAGAAGATACATTGTGTTTGTTCGTATTAACAAAGTTCCCTTCGTCTTGCGGTTTCACAGAATACAACCAACTACAACTATTTTCATCTTACGTGAAGGTATGAGTTTCCTCTTATTAGATTGAAATCTGAATTCGGTACAACGGAGCTGTATTCCCATTGTGTAGGTAACTTTGAAATGTGCTGTAGCAAAAGTAATTCCCGGTAATGTTGCCTGCCAAGCCGTGCTGCCCATATTATAAGTAGTACTTTGAAAAAATATTTAATTTTTTCTTTTAATTTCAAGCTTCCATAGGCCATAACTGCTTTTATTAGGTTAATATCGCAACAAAAAAATTCAAGATTATATTCAACATGATAATGTAATGAGTTCTAGATTAAAATCCGAATTTAACTTCGCGCCATTCCCTCTGGGATTGAGACTACAATCGTAGAGAGGATTGGCTAGCCTAGATTTTATTAAAGAAAATCCTGGACGTTCTACGTTCTAGCTCTTTTCTGCAAAGTAGGGACTGACGTAATACTCCCGTAGATCTCGTAATGCATTTGATTAAATTAAATAAGCTATCTATTTTAGGTAAGATATCTAGCTATTTCATGCGAGTTTAGTCAATTATTATACTTATTTTATACTTTCATACCTTATTTTAACGCAAAGAGAACAAAATGCTATTTTAAGGAGGACGCAGTAAAAGACTTAGAATAAAGGTTAAATACCAATACCAGCTATCTAACAAATTCATTTACATAATGAAATCGACCTTAATGCTATTGAAATAACAAAGTAATGTCATTGTAAAACATAATGTTAGATAGCTGGTACCGGTAAATTGTAGGTAAAACCTAGTATGTAATCAGATACTGGCCATTATTTTTATACTAAGTATTCAAATATGATTTTGTTTGTTTTGAGACACAGGTCTCTCTGACATTTCCTATCAATAACTCTGTTTTTTCTGTCTCAAAAAATAAGGTGCATGTTAGCAATCTCGTAAACAACTATTCTAAAGATCTAATACACCTAATGATACACACGCCAATCCCAAACATAGTAATGCGGAACTACCTACATATGAAGCGTGTTTCTCAGAAGATACATTGTGTTTGTTCGTATTAACAAAGTTCCCTTCGTCTTGCGGTTTCACAGAATACAACCAACTACAACTATTTTCATCTTACGTGAAGGTATGAGTTTCCTCTTATTAGATTGAAATCTGAATTCGGTACAACGGAGCTGTATTCCCATTGTGTAGGTAACTTTGAAATGTGCTGTAGCAAAAGTAATTCCCGGTAATGTTGCCAAGCCGTGCTGCCCATATTATGAGTGGCACTTTCAAAAAATATTTAATCATAATATGTTGGGGCAAGCGTGTAATTATTTACACCCTAACTCTACAAGACCTATCTCTACACATTAGTCAACATGTTTAAAACATGTTGACTAATTTGAACTCACTATTTGACAACATATTCCGGGAGATCATGTGCAATTTTTGATGAAATCTAAACATGCACAAACCGACGGCGCTTCCATTTACAAACGCAAAGATTACAATTTCGATAAAAGTTATTCCTACTAATTATAATGTAATTACTTGCTTAAGTCCTTGATTTGTTTTAAATTAACATTTGACATTAAAAAAATAATAAGCGATAGATTGATCGTGGCTCAGTGGATAAGAACGTGAGCCTCTTAGACGGGAATATAGGTTTGAATCCAAGCAGAAGATCAGGCGGTAGTCACATCTATGTAATTATGTAGACTTCCCAAACTGTGATGACTTATTACGAAACCCGTAACGAATGAGAATATACCTGTCGTATCCCAACAAAGGTTACACTCAGGGCTTATGAAAAGGAGGGGAACTCCGTTTCGGTCGTGACGGCCGCTCAAATTAGGCTCTCTAAATCATCGTTCTCTGTTCGAGCATACCCTGACTCCAAAGCAATATCTTAAGGCGCTACTGAGAGAGACAAGCAAGCATGATTATTTATTATATCGAACCATAATATTACTTTACTCGGACTCAAGTGGACAACTTTTAATTTAACGAACCGAAAATCAGCAATAATTTTATTTTGTTGTTATTAATCAACTCACTGAACTTGATCACTCGTTTAGATGTGACGCTTCAACCAACTTCGTTTGTTCAAGATGTTTTGTATTGCCGCTAATTACTCTTTTGAATTCCAAGTCCAAGGAAGGATAAATTTTAAGAATGGAAAATTGGAAGTTTGCGAGCACAAAGCTATTTTCCGCCTTTCTCAATGTTGTTTGGGAGTTTTCTTTAAGATCCAATCAACGTCGATCAAGTTAGCTTTTGTTGTCCATTTTCGAGCTCAGACAGATTTTTGTAGCCGAGAAAGAAGATTTTGTGCGGTAGCTTGAAACGTGCCATGTCGACTGATACAACACATGCTTAGGTTTTAAAATATTTAGTGGTTTTTAGAAGGAAAATAATGGGGTTTTTGTGCAACACATAAGACGACGTAAGTATTTTGTTTTTCACACTGCTATTAAGTGTAGAATAAAGGTCAGATGCAGAGATAAATTAAAATCATACGTTATAGTCACACAGCAGACGTTTCATTATTATTATCAGACTTCCCAATCCTAAATCGGTACACCAGGCTCCTAAGCGACAACTTTGAGGTTAAATATGAGGTTTTTTAAAAAGGTTTTGATAGTACGAGTACTGTGACTTCTAAAAGAATCTAGCAAAAATAATTGATCTACCGAAAGTCGGTCGGTTTTGATAGAGTTCGATGCTTTTAGAAATCATAATACCGGATAGTATTGGTCATTAACTGTCAATAATTTTGGCGTTATCAACAGCATTGTACCAATTTCCCTATCGATACTTTAGTGTGCTAGATCAGCAACACTAATGGCAAGAATGTTAATATTGGTTTAGTACCCACCGATAAAATTCATAGTTCTGTAGCGCTACCATGAGTTGGCATCGAAAAGTAACGTAACGTTACTACAGTCGATAGCGAGCGAGTAAACGGGCGTCGAATAGATTTCGATTGGACACGTACGTAGGGTTTAAAAACGTTAGCGTTAGCCAAAGATTTTACACTATAACAAGATGGTGTACTATGAAAATGAATGCAATGTTAATTTCGATTCTATGCAATGAGAATAAAGATTACTTTGAAATGCCAAATCGCTTTACAGAAAATCGAGCCGAGCGAGATGGCGATCGACAGGAATATGTCCTTGTCTAAAGGGTTGCCATCATAAAAAAAAAACCTTTGTGGTATAACTTACGCAAAGTTTATATTTCTTCTTCTGGGGAACTTTCAAAATATTGAATAATTTAAAGGAATGATACGTTGGAATTAATAATGTCTTTTTTATTTTTTTAATTTTAAACCATGATAAACGACTAGTTTTATGTAAAAGTCGGTGATATGGTAGTTTTAATTATAATAAATATGCAACACTTGGCGTCTGGACATCACCATTATGGCGGCGGCAAAAATAATTTGAAAGATTGTATTATTGTGACGACAAAAATAAAGTGTAAAAATTGTGCTTATTTATTTAATAATGGTTCTCACTTGTTGTGTGATAGGATGCAAAAGTGAATCATATAAAGGTTGCGGTGTATCTTTTCATAAGTAAGTGTTTAGTCAAAGTTTTATTTTTGCATTGAGTAGGGTGTCCATTTCGCTTGTCATCTAAAGACTGGATTTTTTACTGTTTCAGATTTCCAAAGAATGAAGAAATTAAAAAAAGGTGGCTTACCGTCATACCGGGAAAAATTACTAAACAAGTGATTTTCAAACGTTTCTAATGTAAGTCCAACCTTTAGATGATGATCAGTTCATATAGATAGTGCATTCGCATATAGTGCTAATGCAATAAAATGTAAATTTTCAAAGCTGTATTTTATATTTATGAAAATGTAAAATTTCTTCTAAGACTGAGACTCAATGCTCATAAAATTAATACTTGAGTGAGACATGTAAAGCAATATAAATTTAATATTTTGTTAAATTAAATAATGCTTTTATAAAGACACCGGGTTTTCATTTATTTCAAATTTGCATTAGAGAGATTTGATCCCCTAAGATCTAGTCTACCTGTTACTGGGATCAAGTCTCCCAGAATAGGGGACACTTGATCCTTTTGGAAAGTTCTGGGAAAATGCAAAAAAAATATATAGCACTAATAAATATAATAATCAAATAATGAGGAACAGTAGGTAGTTAACAAAATTGCCTACCTATGTACGTTTTGTTTTTATAGAACTAACAATGGGGATCAAGTGTCCCCAGTTTCCCCAAGAGTTTGTGAAAAAAATTAAATTTTAGTCAATATTCTTGCTCCATAGAACCTTCAAATCGCAAAGTGTGTACGTTTGTATGAATAATACGCTATGGCCGGTTAAATGTGCCGCAGAGTGTATTATTATAGGTAGGTAAATAGAAAATCTAATAGGGCTAGCACAAACTTTTCGAAAAGTCGGTAGTCTCTTCGTATCGTACGTATACATAATAAGGAATTTTAATTTGGAACTTGTGTTTTTTTCATACAAAATTGCTCATAAATACTCAAACGATACTTTGAAACGTTCGTGCTAGCCCTTCTAGTTTGAATGGGCTTCACGAGTTTCCTAGAGAAAGCGATGTCCGACTCCCACGTGGGTGGACTGAGTTTGACAAACAATAATTGTAATCGAAAATCTAAATCGTGTGGTCACCTTATTAGAGTAGGACGCCAATCAAGTTATAACATCTCACGAGGCTCGAATGCAAGTAATGAGTACGCCATCTAGTTCTTTAATATCTTTGGCGTTAGCTCGATAGCGAGTGCGTTATTTACGCAGAAAGTGACGTGCTTGTCATCACGCCCTATGTAGCTGTTTCTTTCTAACTGTACTCAAAAGACAGAGTTCGATAGATATACCCAAATAGCTTGATATCCACAGCCACGAAATTAAAAATTAAGATAATCCGACTTATTTTAAATGTCTATAGCAGTGGTAAAGCTGATGTTTATGATGTTTTTAAATTGTATTGGTATTATTTTTGTCAATGTGACAGACTTAGAATAAATTCTAAGATGACAGCATGGGTGAAAGACTTTACTAGGTGAATTTTAGTGGCAAACTTAGAATAATAACTCTAACTCTATAGAAGGAGAGTCTCCATACTAGAGCTCTGTCAAAAATGACACAAAAAAATTCACGCAGCCTACTGCGCACCGTACTGACACTTTTGTCATTACAAAATGTGATGCTAGTAAGGTGAAGTTTCCCCGAAAACGGGGAAATAAATCGGACGCCTCAATAGTGTTTCTAATGTGTCGTAAAATGTTTGGTCGGTGGTATGAACAAGTAATGTAAAGTTTATTGCGAGATAGATCTAATAGATACGTTCACAAAAACTACGACATAAGCACTAGGTATTATGGAAATTTAACGTACAATTTCGGTGGTACATTGGTATGTGTATGTTGTGGACTTTGTGAGTCACAACCTTTAGGCAAACAAATTATTAAATAGTGTGGCTTGGGTAGGTAATGTTTTTATGAGGTGTAAATAGAATATTATAAACTGATATGAATGGAAGATAACAAAAATTTTTTTTTTGTATAGGTAATTTATTTTGCGAGCACTCGACATGAAGTCGAATTATGAATTTATCGTCAATACAATACTTGTCTAATTCGACTACAATGTCGAGTGCACGAGAAATGCCCCTCAGTCGACATATGTCGTAGGTACTACATTAGGAAAATATGTTAGCAATATGTTTTATAAAATAATAGTTGGATAAAGTCAGGAAAATGGGAAAATATTTTTCTCAATTGGGCAACATGAACATTGAAAATAAACGTTTTATTTTGGATTAAATATAAACAAGATACAATGAAATATTGAAAGCTTACTTGTGATAGTGATAATATTATTCTTATTCTCCCTTTAATTCTTGGGAACGATTTAACCCGCCAAAACCGTCATAATGATTTTTATTTCGGGAGACACGTTCGGGTCGCTGTCACATTTGACACTAAGGGTACCACCGAGCCCCTTCGCCAATTAGGTACCACCCACTAAGCTTTAATTGTGCGGACGCATTAGGTTTCTATAGAGTTATTATTCTAAGGTGGCAAAATTGAAAGTTTAGTTGCTTGTTTTAATCTCTCTCACGTCTCTTTAAATATGAGAACCAGTGCGCCGCAGTGGCGTGGCGTCGGCTGCAAGGACCCCTCTACCATCCTACAGAGCAGGGCACCGAGCTCGTCAGAGTCCTCCCTTGCCTCTAACGCCTCGCCGGCAGCGTAGAGGCTGTTTTCAAGACCCGTCATCCCCCATCCCCAGAAGGACCCGTACACGGATGCAGTCAGATCTAGCAAGGCAGGTTTTTGTCAGACCTGACTGAATGGCGGAATATCCAGCAAGAAACAGAGCGGGAGAGAAACAGGCTAAGAGAAGCCGAAATAAGATGTCTAGAACGATGGCAACAATTATTTGGGCAGTTTTTAGAATTAGGGAATACTTACATTATTATATTTTAGAAATAAATACTTAAAGAATAGTTAAATAATTTTGACAACGCAAGTGCGGTGTGTGGAAGTCCACACACGGCTAGAGTCGTAACACGCATTCTTGCCAAAGCTCGTATCAACGTTCTGCCGTGGCCTGCACAATAACCAGACCTCAACCCAATTGGGCACGCAAGTATGCATACCGTACATACTCCACAACATCATTTTATTTTATTTTAGAGGTATATTTAAAAAAAGGTACATTTCCCCTTTTTTTACAACTGATTGGGATACTGCCATAGGTGAAAAATTACATTCCGATATGGTAATAAGAGACGCGACGCTTGGTATGACCATACTAGGAGACTCTGAGATTGTATCTAAATCTTGCCTACTTCTGGTTGAGCCTCATGCTGATCAGGTGCAGAGGTAGACAGTGATAGCGCATGGTCTGGTAAATTAAAATCTTTATACGAAGATGGAATAACAGTAACTTCTGAGCTATTGAGTATAACCGGGTTATAATAATTTATTAAAGATATTGAAGAAAAATAATTACAGATAAAAAGTAGTTACCATTTAAATATTAACTTAGTTCTCCTTTTGCAGCACCTTCTTTTCTGACCCAAAGGTTGACTAGTAGAGAATGCCTCTTGGCATTAAGTTCGCCTATTGTTTACTTACTTTCTTTTTGGTACAGTTAATATCGCAAAATATCTTTATTTTATTTTTGTTTGGTTTGCTACCTGTTTATTAGCTCATTATTTATAGTATAGTATCGATACCTAAAAATAATGTCCCGGTTCTTAATCGAATATGACACTTTCAATATTTTTCTGTTTTTAATCCCTAAGACTAGTACAAATATGCCTACCTTCTGGTGCAATTAAGGCGATATTAGAATAATATTAATAAGTTAGGACAATTAGCAGCGCACTTGTGACACCACTGGTGTTGCATCGCTTACCATCAGGTGATCCATCGGCTCGTATGCCACCTATATCATAAAAAATATTGTTGTTGCACTTAGTGCGTTTTTATAAAGATTTATTTTAGATTTTAATACATTTTAGAGCTACATTTTAAGAAATAAATACTTAGTTCAGACTCTTAAAAGATACAACTTATTGAGAGTAAATTTAACATTATAACTATTAGTTGAATCAACACCTATGCTAATTTGTACTTTCCTTTTTTACGTGAACGTTTTCTAATAAAACATTTTAAACAAAACTGTTGTTTTTCTAATTAAGTTAAAAGTACCTACACTTATTTCCGAATTGAGTCTTATATTTGTATTAAAAACTTAATAAAACAGTGACCTAAGTAAAAGATGGTCAGAATATTTTGTCAATGTTTCAGTAAAATATTGACCCATTTTTAATTTCGTCATAAATTTACTGGTTGGATTTCATAAAACAATGACGCATCTCGAAATATATTTTTCAAAAATGTTTTTTTATTATTATGTATATAAAATTTATTAATTTTTTGTTAAATCTAAAAGAATATATTCACAGGCTTAAAACCGTAATTTTACTTTCTTCTTACTCATCTTAGTTCAAATTTTATAGCAATTTAATGTTTATGCTCTAAAAATACAAATCGTTTTTTGCCATTTACCAAAACTTAGCAATTTTGAATTGAGTCATTATCTTATTAAGAGTGCGATATTTGTAAGGCTTGCTATACAGCTATTCTATTCGACGCGACGGTTGCCAAACCGAAAAAACCCGCGTGTGACAAGCCTAACGATATTCTAATTGGGAGGAAATATAAATATTGGAACGCACGTTGCCATTACGTCGGACAAAAACACAATTTTATTTGAAGCATCCGTTTTGAATCGCAAATGTCAGTTCGGGACTCGCATTAATTCGTCATCTGTAGACCGGGTGGTGATCATCCAAGATATTTTAGTACATTTAGTAATACATATTTGTAAACATGGATTTCCATTCGGCCCCGAGTGCCCCGTTTTGCTAGTTGTTTACGGTACCGAATCGTGATCTTTGAACCCTGGATTCGATTCCCTGGTCGAGCAAAAACATGTTTAGATTTTTTCGAACACAGCTCAAATTGTGATTACCAATCCGCATTAGAAACAGTTGGTATTAAGCCTGAACCCATCATAGAAGCGATGGATTTATTTCTATAATTGAAGCATGTACAGAGCAGTTGGACAATAAATACCGAGGATTATAATGTACTTTATGTAGGTAAATGATTTTCTATTAAGGCGTTGAAAGAATTGAATCTCAAATCCCAACGTTCTCCAGTGAATTTAGGCTCGATTATAGATACTCTAATAAAATAATTACTTATTAGTTGATGTGATATTAACGGTACATATGAATCCATGTACTAACATTGATTAATTAGAGCTTCAGCTTTAATATCATTTCTCCAACTAAATCTTACACCAACGCAAATCTTGTAATTCATTATTACCCTCATAAAACACTTTCTTATTACCAATAGCTGACTCAATAATGAATATCTTGATGATAAGCTAAAGTAATATTCCACTATATACTATACTCACCGTATTAAGTATTTTCTAAGACCCAGCTGACGCCCAACCTACGAATACAAATGCTTGCCTCTGTCTCTATTCCACTTTGCTATGCCTGTTAAGGCGCATAATCTTCTAATAACTGTATTCTTATTCCATCTGTATCATGCATATGCAAAAAATAATTAAAAAAATAAGTGGTAAGACTAAGACCGTTGTCCAGCAGACCCTGCCTCCCGGTCTACCCCAAGCGTGATTAAATAGGAAATAATTTCGGGACCACTCAGACATTCAAATGTTGATTGTTTATTGAATTCGTCGCCGACGTAAACAAATTGAATCGTTTTACTTCGGAATTTGGTGGTTTAATAATTTTGCGGTGACTGAAATTGTGAAACTGTGGCACTTTCCCAAAGCGGAGGCGAAATTTAATTACAACAAGTTAAAATCGTAATTTACTTCGTTCGGTTTATGACAACGTTATTAAAGAGTGATTGCTGATGCCAAGCAACAGCGAGTAGATGATGATAGGGGGGATGGCTGACGTTCAAATCCAGTTAGGCATGTTGTTGAGGATCAACTACTGGACCAGTTGTTTTGCCTATGTTTTATAATATGTATTTACTGTAATTTTTAGATACACGTAAGCGTTTGAAAAAGTGATCTAAACAGCACGGTCATTGGTAGTTTTACAGCTTTAGATATTTTGAATTTCGGAAATGCCGTCGAGGTTCAAAACAAAATCTAATATTTTATTTTAGAGCCTAATCCATAGCAATTGGTTTAAAATTACAAAAATGCTAAATAATACTCTCCTGCAAATGGAACCTTCATTGGCAGCCACGTTTAACCTTTGTAAAGCTTCTCCAGCAATCTGTTTATCTTTCGGTTCCTAATTAATAATCTTTAGCAATTCTACCCCCAGAGCTCTAAATAAAAGCATTGTTCACTTCCTCATGCCTAGAAATTGAATAATTTCCCTTTCACCTTTAACTACACTAAAAATCTACCTATCTTCGTATACAACTATCGAATCCTCATAGCCAATATATCTATCCGATAATATCGCCCCTATAAATGATGGCTGAATTAATCCTTGCAATCTCATAGTGTAGATTATTATCAATCGTCTGGGGATTATTCTAATGCAACCTAGTTATAACTCACTCATTGTACAATATTAGTATTGGAACACGAATGGTTGCGTATAAATAAATAAACAAATTCTCACTTCATCTCTTACATTGACCTGACCGCATACAAGTAGGCTTAGTCACTTGTGTTTATATAATATATTAGAATATCAGACAATAAAGGAAACACAAATATTTCACCTACTTAAATATATATAATATTACACCTGGGTGTAATATTTGGTCTGGACACTGAACAAATACAAATGCTCGTCACAAGAATGGTATGGTACGGTTCCAGTACGCGTACCATGCAGTTGACATCTAAAATTGACATAACGTAAACTATTGCGCTGTCTCTTTCAAATGCATCACAATGAAAGAGACAAAGCGATTGTTTTCGATAGCGAGGATAGTATTTCGTACTAATGGTAAGGCTACAGATATTTTTGCTCCCGTAAACGCTCTGGGGCTGTGTGGGACTGAGCTTCTTTCAGAACTTTTGCGAAAAATTACAGTATGATCATAAGGTTTTTAAAGCGTCAGCAACAAATTTGCAATACTACGCCTAATCTAACACTACGCCAACTGCAGAGGTGGAGTTGTAGGCATCATAGGCTGCGGTAGTTGCTTACCATAAGATGAGCTACACGCTCGTTTGTCACCTTTGTTGAATAAAAAGAAATGGCTTCGCTGAGAAGTATTTACAAACCATCCGGATTTTAATTATTTGAGAAACGTGCCCATCAATTTATTCTTGAATATTTGAGCTTACGCACAGGTAGCCAAGAATAGACCGGATTGGCGAAGTCTCGTGTCTCGTGGCCAAGATCCACTTCGGGTCGCTGAACCAGCGTAGTAATTAAGTATCTAAGCTTACTACGCAACCATTCGTGAAATAGTAAAACGTGACATCTAATTTAGGTACAAAGGGCTTTACATAACCGAAGAGATGGTTTTAATTAAATACCTGGGCAATGAAAGCAATTGTAGCGGTCGACTTAATTATTTTATATCAGAGAATCACTTCAAAGCCACCGCACAGGACCCTTGTAATCTAGTCGATGTTTTTTCTCACAATTAATTTTCCGATTCTACGTGGCCTTTGGATAATCGCTACCTACCGTAACGTATGATGGTCTAAGCTGAAAGGAATAGCGTAGGGAACACATTTTCTTACATTGACTTAAGGTTAACTGGCACACCCGTAAGGTTGTCAGAGATATAGATATTACAAATATGACATGTATTTATTACACCCAGACATTAAGAAAAACAAATGTTCATCATACAATTTATTATTTGTTAAGTGCGGGTACAGGAGCACCCCGGGGGAGTCGAGGTGATGTGGCGGTGCGGCTTGATACATAGCTACAATTGGGCGCCAAGACGCAACCTGCGTCATGCTTACTTTACATCTAAACGTATGATTAGGTATATAATACAATGAAACGTCAAATTGGCGGCAAAGTCATTGCAAACTGGAGCCCTTTTGCGTGAAAATACGGGAAGTGTGGGGCACAGACTGAATGATGAAAATGTATGAATGACTGAGCGCGGATGATAAACAATTGGTGGCGGATGAAGTACAACTGCCCAAACTCGTGGTAATGGCAAACAATTTTATTGAAATGCAAAACCGATGACTTGAGCATTAACTCGGAGCTAATTTCGCTCATAACCAATTCTCGAGCATTCGACGTTGATGTCGAATTAGAATTTAGTATGGACAAATGTATGAAATCTCTAAATTCGGCTTCAATATCGAGTGCACCAGAATTGTCCCTCTGGTACGCTCAGATGTCTCCGCTTCAGCTTATGACTTGAGTCAGATAACAAAAGGTTGTGCATAATTAACCATGTGTAACACGATTAGGGCGAGCCACGCGGCCCGCCGGAGCGTTCACTGTCCCTTAGTCCCTTGCATTAAACGGGTTTATTGTAAAAAATATAATTCCTAGGCAAAGCTTTTGATTACTCAGCCGTTCGTTCGGTGGCGGCGCTGGCAGGTTCGAGGGAGCGTTTGAAAGGGACGTTTGAAAGCGTGTGTTTTTGGGACAGGTTGTAGTTTTTCGAGACAGATACATTCAGAGAGAGGTGAGAGAAAAGAGAGGTGAGGTGAGTTAGTCTAAAAATGCGTACATCGTCATCAGCTTAGAGAGATACTCCTAGTTTTTTTTTATGCTACAAACATTGATTATAGTATCTAGTTACAAAATTCCATATTGAAATCGTCTGAAAAAAGCGATTAATCGGCGCTGTAATTATAACGTATTCACACTGTATCTTTGGTTTCTATGCGCGAATAGAAACCCTAGTACTGATGCGTTAAAAGTGTCGGTCCAATGAAAACTTGGTTTCAGTATGGAATTAAGTACCTATGTCTAAAGATTATATGGATGTGCGGGATTGTAAAACAGAGATGCTTTCCTACAATCCACGTGCGACATAAACAACCTCATGCATACCGCGTGTCGTTAATGTTTACTTTAGACGTCTCTCGCGAATAAACTCAATATTGAGTTCATAATAACATATCCGCCGTGTTTTATGTTACTCCGATGTAATAAGGGAAATGGGAAAAAGATTCTGCAAAATATTTGACGGTTATACGTTTATGATGTTCGTGAAATGCGAATATGTTACGGTTTTGAAAGGCCGTTATGAGCTTACGGAGATGGCTCGTCAGAAGAGAATGTTATTAATGTGGGTCTAGTGTCTATACGGTTTGTTTGAGTTATGATCGTGTCATGTGTGACGTTTAGAAGCTTTAACTTTACTAACATAAGAACACAAATGTTTGTGGATTTATGTAAAGGGACATTTACATTGGTTTTTAGTGCCGGGTCGAGTAAAAAGTATGTTTCGTAAGGTCTGCTTTACAACATTGCGTTTGATCTACAAAATGCTTTTCTGGTTGTGTGATCAGAACCATATGGTAAATTGACGTTTATTTATAAGATTTTTTTGTTCTTATAAAAATATAAAGAAACATAAGTAGATAGTATTAGATACAGCTTTTAAATTCATTACAAATAGTTTAAACTTAGATATTACTTTCGCCTTAATAGGTTCCAACGTTAATTATGTAACATGCTTTACATCCAGAATAGGAATCAAACCCACGACCCCAGGGAGAGTTAGGCAGATCACACTAATGTGGCATTAAGTCAGTCCTACCTAATCATTTTATTTTTTATATCGTACTAAAGAAGGTGAAAGAAAATACGACTATTTCCATTAAAATTCGTATAATCAATAAAATAAACTTCAAAATAAAACGTCACACCAGAAACAAAAAGGAAGAAATAAAAGTATCAAAGTAGGTTTTCCTACATCCTCCCCCCTCTTGCCCGTGCAAAATAGATGCATCGGCGTCCGCACGACACGCCCGGAGAGCGTGCAAGTCTGCGCAGGAGCAGCCGATGCAGCGCGTAGCTCCAGCGGATAAAGGCGTACACCACATTGCCCAAAACCCTCCCCACCACGGCGGACGTGGAGGGATATAAGCGCCACTTTATCTTCTCAGCTATAGATCTTTGGGTGACATTCTGCTAATCAATAACTAACCTACTTGCGCCTTGTAAATTGGTTCTATTGTCCGTCCAATTGGCCGAAGCGTTGCCCCTCCGAGCGACAAACCTTAGCGCGAGTAAAAAAAATCCTCAGATAGTAACGAGTCACAAAGTTCAAGATGGACAGCTCTATAGACAGCACATTTCAATAAAAATACCCAACATTTCTCTCCCGATTAAAGTGAATAATACCCTTTTTTAGGATCCGCATCCATTACTTCTTCTATTATTCCTCTCTCCAACCGGTCTTTAAAAATCAGATTTTCTGAGCTATCCAGCCCGGGAGGTCTTACCTCATACCTCTTTTCCTCATTTATGCACACTGAACTTTCATAAAACCTCCAAGCCTCTGACTTTACAACTTCATCTTTCATATCTACTACATCTTTAATCCCAATAGTCTCTAACTCATCTGAAACATCAAAGGTCTTGCAATGAAAACTATTGACACAATTGTTGGCTGTGACACAACATTCAGTGGGAACCGGTCCCTGCACAGTCCAACCCAACTTCGTTTCCAATGCTAGTAAATTGTCACTTATCGGAGTCATACGACCAGTGAGTAACGACCCTAACACATCACACCCAATCAAAATATCAATATCTGTGTGAAGTTCATCTAGATCACTGATAACTATACCCTTCTTCAACAACTCCTTCGCTACAACCGAACCTCGCTTTAGTTTGGGTAAATAATTACAAATATTAACTTGCTCAAGAGCCTCAATTAATTGTCCATATGTCCCAGATTTATTAATAAGATGGACCGAGAATGTATTATGAGCCTCTCTTTTAGACACGATACCCCCAAATAAACTATGTTGCACTTCTTCAGTGCCACTAGGCTTCAACTTTAATTTGTCTACTAGACTTTTTGAAATAAAAGACCTCTGTGCACCCGAGTCTAGTAGCGCCCTAACTGATGTGACTTTATTGTCAAACAAAATATTTACCTGTAGAGTTTGTAATAAAACGGTGGACTTTTCCTTTGACGGTGATGATTGACTTAATATCGCTGGCTGACAGTTAGACGAAACGTCAGACTTTGAAAGCAGACTTATTGGTTACAGATTCTTTACATTTCTCTAAACTATGACACATCAGAGTAAAATGCTTCTTAGAACAAATTAAGCATTTAGGATGCGATCTACACTTAGAAGCATTATGGCCTATTTGAGAACAGATGTAACACGCTCGCTTGTCTTTCAAAAAATTTCTACGTTCGTCTAACGTCATATTCTGCGCTTTGTTACATTCCGACGAAGTATGCGAACTTAAATCACACCAAATGCAAGATTTGATAATACTTGTCTCAGCACTAGACTTATCAGAATAGGTATTATTCCGCTGCTGTTTCTCCGAAACCATAAAACACGCTGCTGAAGGCACTTGAGGTTCTGTACTAGTACCTACATTAAAATTTGTACGAGCTAAATTAATACGTTCCTCAGACTCTACCTCAAGCCTTAAAAAAGCCAACAACTGCGTTAACTGACATTTGTTGACATCGGATAGCGAACGCGTCCTGTTCCACGCCCTCAGGACATCCTCTGGCAGAGACGATTCTACCATCGGATAGAGAAATGCTGCATATTTATCCTGTGTCACGTCTAATGATTCTAAACCTTGTATCTGAGTTACTAAGCTGTCATAGAGTAAACGTAAAGACATAGTTTTACCTGCACCACCTTGAACTTGCTTTACTATCAACGTCAAGAGTTCGCGTATGTAATATTCAATAATTAACTCGTCGCGAGCAAACCGTTGCTTCAGATGCTCCAGCGCTTTGATATAATTTTGTCCACTCGGCGGAAACGTTTCAACCAATTGCCGAGCACCAGAACCAATCTCCATAGCCTGCAACAAGTAGGAAAATTTATCATCCAGTTCTATGGTGGTGTCTTCGTGAATCTTTTTAAACTGCCCCCAAAATCTTAGCCAATTTTTTATCTCCCCATTAAATTTAAAAATTTCGAGTCTTGGCAGCTTCACACTGCGCGGCGGTTCTTGCTGCTTCCTAATAATAGTAGACTCTGATGTGGATTGCTCTTGCGTCTTCATCAACTCGTCGAAGTCCCTTTTTACCCGAAGCCATCTGAGCTGGTATTCCTCCGTCTCATCCATCTCTCGCTCCAGCTCAGCTTCCTCTACTTCATTTTGTAGCCTGTGTGCCAAAATTCTATTGTCGATCTCCACAAGGACATTATTCTTCGATCGCACATGTTCGAAAAGGACGGCTGCTTCACCAAAATCCTTCAGTTTTATCGCGTCCGCCAAACGATTGGCGGATCGGGTGAAGAGTCGCCTTGCTTGTTTACGTTCTAATTCCATTTTTCCATTTCACGGTCGCCAGATGAAAGAAAATACGACTATTTCCATTAAAATTCGTATAATCAATAAAATAAACTTCAAAATAAAACGTCACACCAGAAACAAAAAGGAAGAAATAAAAGTATCAAAGTAGGTTTTCCTACATCCTCCCCCCTCTTGCCCGTGCAAAATAGATGCATCGGCGTCCGCACGACACGCCCGGAGAGCGTGCAAGTCTTCGCAGGAGCAGCCGATGCAGCGCGTAGCTCCAGCGGATAAAGGCGTAAACCACATTGCCCAAAAGAAGGTGACAAGCGTCGCTAAAGCGTTGACATCCTTTTAAAAGACCCAAAAGGTTTACAGACTAGATAGCAATCAAAGGTGCTACCAAACAAGTAACAATCAGCCTTTGTTCAAAATATGCATGGCTTCTGACCCATAAAGACAAATTAGGCCTTAACTCAGCAGTAAATTGAGCATTACACGCAAGTGAGACATAGCGCTCAGACGCGTTTTACGATACCAATCTCGGTGCTAAGGGATGTTAACGGACGATGTTTTAAAGTATCGATAAAATATGATCATTTTTATGTGCAAGTTTTTGTATATGCAAGTGAAGCAGCCCCTGTGCTGTGTTTCGCCGAGTGAGTAAGGGATACCGGAGGCCCACTCGGTGGGGGTGGGGGGGGGGGGGGGGGGGGGGGGGGGGGGGGGGGGGGGGGTGGCGGGTGGTCAAGTCCATGGGCGGCGGGCAATTGCTTACCATGGTGATCCGCCTGCTCGCCTGCTACCTATCACATAAAAAAAAAAGGACGGAAAATAATTCGCGTTTTACGATGCTTAATGGAATGCTGACACGAAAATGTGTCGAAACTTTAAACATGAATTTCGACAATAATTACCTATTTATTTGACACTTGAATAATATGGCGGAAAGTTATTCCTTTGCGCTTCGCTGCTTTTCCTGAAATGTTTGTGCAATGTCTCCAGATTTTCTAATTAGGTATTGCTGCGTTTTGTTATACCTAATTTATTTTCACTTGAACAATTTCAATTGTTTGGGTGTCAGTGATAGCAAGCGACTAATTGCAGTGCTGCAGCAGTGTTTCCTGAAGCCTAGTGGGGCCAGTGCTCCTTCCTGTACAAATGTTGGGAGAAAGGAGAATTGAATGCACCATACTTATTTAGTGTTGGTGTCTCCTGCATAACTTTTAACCTCAATACGAGATAACGAGTGAAACTACTTATAATAATATGTTTTGACGGCCTCGATGGCGCAGTGGCTAAGGTGTTCGCCCGAAGCGCGAAAGGTCACGGGTTCGATTCCCGGTCAAGTCAATTTAGAAAACTACATTTTATAAGTTTTCTTGGGTCTGGTATTCTGGGTTGACGCCCCCGGTCAATTATCGTACCTTACTCAGGGTTTACCCTAGTTTGAGACCAGGTTGATTGGTGTGATTGTCTGGCGCATTTATTTATTTATTTTATATGTACATAATATGGTAGCAGATTGAAAAACATCGATACCTATCCTCAAATACCGTATCGTCCCTACCCACCAATCTTGCAACGGCCTCCCAAGCTCCTCGCGACGCCAATTAATAACGTACAATGTCTTTACGGCCGTAAACGCGAATAATTAGATTAACCTGATGGCTTTATCTAGGAATAAAACAAATAAAGGTGCATTACTGTGCTAAGGTATTCCTTAGCCTAATTTACATAACAATATAACATGGGCTTTTTAAGGCAAGAGTGAATAGGCTTTTCACTGGGCAATCATGGCCTACCTTAGAGCCTAATCTTCACTTAACATGAGATGTGATCGAGTCAAATACTTCTTGTCGTAACCTTCGATTATAGAACTTTACAGCGTGAACATGTTAAAAGTGTCACCGATAGTGAAGGCATCATCCGCAAAAGAGCACTAGTTCGCATTTTTAGAATATAAAACCAATTACTATGGATTAGGGTCGAAAATAAAATACTACATTTTGTTTATGACCTTGATGGCAACAATTACAAAATATCTATAGCTGTAAAACTGCCAATGACAGCGCTGTTGGAATCACTTTAACTTATCAAACGCATGTAGGTATCTTAAGACTTCATCGATGGTCGTAACAAAAAAACAGACACTTTACATAAGTGTTGGCTACAAAACGCCTCTGGAACTACTGTCTCGAAGTGAGGGCGAGTCACTAACTACACAATAAGTATATTTACACATGTTTAGTTTATGCCTATAAAGAAAGGATATTAAGCATTGTCTGCCATCTATGCCCATGCAAAAACGTAGTCACCAAAATTAAGGCAGCAATCCTCATTTTTATTTTGTTGATATACGATCCATTACACAAGATGAAATATGACGTCATAACGTGGTACTTTTAAAGCTGGGCCGTAAAGCAAGGTTATTGGACATCATACGGGCGGTTGTTTATTAAGAGCCTTCGCAGTTTAATCAACGCCGAAAATGCTTAATTAAATTCTTTAAAAGGCCGCAAGGTGTACCAGCCTTCATTCATTATGAGCACGATTTCTCAAAGTACAGATCAAAGTTACGTTGAGGTCAGTTTTGTAAGTAATTTGGTTGTTGATATCTTTAAGTGAATGAAACAAGCTGAAAACACGTCTGTAGTTATTCCTAATGCATAATATTTTTTTCTGTGTGATAGATGGCAGACGATCAAACGGTATACCTGTTGGTAAGCTACTGCCGCTATCTGTGGAGTTACCAATTCATCCTGCGCTCTGTTTCACAGAGTGAGGGCGGATACTGGAGTCCAATTCGGGGAAGGGGCTTAGGTTGGCAGCGCACTTGTAACTTCGCTGGTTATCCGTCAACTCCTCTACCACCTATCACATAAAAAATACGCTACAAACTTAACCATTTAGCCCTTCATGATTCTACAATAACGGTTAATGCCCTTATTGGTGTATATCACCTACTGAACGAGCGATAAAATGCGGGATAAAAGGACGTATTTATCACGTTGACTTACAAATTTTGTTTTTTGCGACTTCAACCTGGATTTGTGGATGTTAAGTTAATTTTCAGCTTTATTGTAGTGTCAGACTAGCAAGTATGTAGACAAAAATTAAAAGTAATTTATGGCTTCCGATTTGGGGCCCAAATATGAAATAAAACATCTCCAACATCAATTAGAACCTATTTTTTTTTTAAAAAACCTGTAGATGAAGCATGGCTGACCATTACTTGTCTGAAGATTGTAATTTTATTTTTATCGCGGAGCACATTCATTTTTATGTATTTACTAGTAGCCCGCCCTCACTTCGCTTCGGGACCGTATTTAGAAAGTGAACTGATAGGATGGCCGCTGTGTCGCAATCACAGTCGCGCAAGCGTTGTCGGTGGTTGTCCGGTTTAACCTCATACAGACCTTGTGCGTTGTCCATTATAGTTATATCTTGATAAATAGTATAGATAGAGAGCTATGTATTGTAAAAATAAACAAGCACAAAAAAGGCACGAAAAGTTTCCGTGGAAATTGATGTAAAAGAAAAAATATATTTAAGAACATTGAGAACCTCTGATTCTCAAAAAAGCGCGATCGAACATCTCCCTAAATCTCCAGTAATATTCTCACAGTGGATTTGTTCCGTAAAAGAATTACGCTCGTTCCCTAATTTTCCTTTACGCTTCTTTAATAAACAAGTGTAAGGGAGTTGATTAACTCTTTCGCTTCGCAAATTAAAAAGTTGGAAGCATCCCGGGGCATTCTGTTTGGGGAGCTGGATACAAATTTCGGGATTATCTGATTTTTCCGGATCCGCACCTCAAAAAAAATTTTTGTAGGAAATACTTGTTGTCTTGATTTAAATTATACGAAATTGAAAACAACATCAATAAAGTACACGTATCACGAAAAGACGGTGAAAACCACAGTAAGAAGAGAAAAACATGAAAGCTGATGGATACCGGGAAAGTCGAAAGCAAACGAAAAAAAATTGGAATTGAGGGCCTCGATGGCGCAGTGGCTAAGGTGTTCACCCGAAGCGCGAAAGGTTCCAGGTTCGATTTCCGGTCAAATCAATTTAGGAAACGAAATTTTCTAAGTTTGAAAAGCCATTACCGGTCACTTAGAAACATTAAATTCGACACAAAGTGAGGACTTACAGTACCCAATGTGAGCGTGCACATACTAAGATTGCCAATTTTTATAGTTGGCTATGCACTTACTTCCCGTTTTCTGTATTTTCTTTCTACAAGGTACGGACCCTTCCATGCGCGAGTCCGAATCGCTTTTGACCGGTTTTAGAGACACGTTTTCGTAGACGTTTGTTGAATGAGTAATTTGTGTAATTAAAAAGGCTTTGATGAGTTTGACATGACTGCGTTTGATGATTAATTAATTATACTTTCCACGAATTTTTATGTTGCGTGTTGTGGTGGACAGCCCTAATCTATCTTCTATACTATTTATAAAGAGATAACTTCTATAGAGAACGACAAGGCTTATAGGTAAACCGAAAACACAAAACGCTTGCGCGATGTAATTGGATATTTAATTAGGCCAGTACCAAATAGATGGCGAATTTTCGGTTTACATCAAGCCGTAATGTTGATTGCATAGACAAATCACATGATTTACTTTTTAATTTAGTATAGAAATAGTTATATCTTCCTACCGATACCTATGGCGGCTAATCTCAACCAATCAGAACAAACGTACAGACAGCCACACATCAGGTTACCACAACCTGTCAAATTTCTTTAATTGATATTCAACTTAACGTGTTTGGCAGTAAGATGACAATCCATTGAAGAAATTTGACAGTTTTGTATACTTTGATGTGTGGCTGTACGTACAATTATGTGCTCAAACACAAGTGCATTCTATTATATTTCTACAAAACACCAGTGTTTCTAGGAGAAAGCTGTTCACTTACAGATTCTAAGTCGAGCTCAAAAATTTGGATAGTGATTAAAAATTCACCTTGTATAATCTGTGCCCATGTTCAGTGAAAATCGATACCGTATCAAATAAATGAACACCAATTAAAAGCACATCATTAACATCGGCCCGTGGTATCAATTAAAATGTCCACTAACGCTAAACCCAAACCGTAACTAGAAACTAAATTATCCGCGTAACATATCAATGATAGTGTTGCTGAACCATCGATAGTTGACGTCGAAAACTATTCAGAATATCGATAGTATTTCCGAGTACAGTAATCGATACTATTCATAAGTAAATCGGCAATGCTATTAATACTATCTATAGGATATTATCCGATAGTATTGTCGATATCAATTAGTGTTAATATAATGGCAATCGCACTTAACAATTAATTAAGAATATAGGTATTACTTGTGAAATATAAAATACTGCGGTTTCTACTTGTGCAATATAAAATACTGCGTTTTCATGCGATGGCCGAGTCAATATATTTATTTAAAATGCTATTAACGTTAAAGGGACTGAATAACCGACTTGGTATTACATGGATCTCACCACTTTTTACTGTAGAACAACTGAGTAGCGAGACTTGGTCTTTTTGACAGAAAATATTTACACATGGTAATACTATCGATACTAGTGTCATGTGTCAATACTATTGAATGTACAATCGATAGCCTATCGATATCCATCGATAATAGATTATCAAAACCCAACACTAATTAGTGACATGGCGATGTTTGTATGTACATGGCGATGAAATCCACTGAGCTAGAACGCTTTGATATCGAGTCCAGCTTGATTCTGCTTCGGCTTCGGTTAGGGAATGTAAGCCCTAACAAGTGTAAAGCGGATTCACTGTCCAATAGTTCAGTTGACATTATCAAATCTGTAACGTATTTAACAAAGTGGAACTTTAAGGGTATCCAAAGATTCACAGACAGACGCCAGCAGACGTCGCCGTGTCGGTATCTGATGTCACAAAATGATGAATTAAATTTTTTTTTTCATAACTCCAGCAATAGGAATAAAATACTTGGTCTTGTATTGTAACCATTATGGTGCAATTGGACCAATTTTTATACGACAGTAAATCTATGGTAGGTCTTATACCTACCATGAACCGGAGTGTTATTCCATAGATTTATCCTTGGATGAAGATTCAAGAAAGCCGCTATCACTAAATGATGTAGGTATCTATTAAATATTTGCTACTTACTTGCACGTTTTTGGGAACTTTTACAAAACCGGGCAGGCAACACTGATCGGTTCTATTAATACCTCGGTTCCTATCAGCTTACCTCAAATCCCGCGGTGAGCGACTTTTAATAGGGCAGGCTCAAAGTTTAAAATAAAGTAATAACTTACGTCACGGGACACGGAAAACATTTACGAGATTTATGGCTTCGATACTGGGTCGTGATAGTAAATTAAAAATATTAAAACTTTAATCTACGACTAGGTAAAAGTTATTCGTATCAATTTTAAAATTGTACACTTATTGCTCAGAAATATAATTGAACCTTAATGTTCATTATTTTAAGTAGGTATAGTATTAAATAAGTGTTAATAACGCCCAGTTGGTCTACTGGTTTCGTGATCTCGAAGGGAGCGTGGTGATTAAGCCTAATCCCATAGTAGCGATGACTTGACTTCTATGATGGAGGTATTTGCCCTGCAGTGGGACAGTATATAGGCTGATAACTTTACTTTTTTCTTAAAAGTTATCAGTCATGTCAGGGGTGTAATAGCGCTTTTCTGAAATCCGCGGTCCTAAACATTTAAATTCCTTTAACCACGTCACATTAACATTCTAACAACATTCATTCTATGAGTTTTGGAAATTTTTGCGAATTTCGAAAAGTGTTGCTCTAAATGTTGTTCAGAATGAATGGTTAAAAGATGTGAATGCTTACAGACACACCCTGTACACTAGGTGCATAAGTATGCAGTTGAACGAACATCAGTGACGTGACGACATATTTGTTCGCTTTCATTACGTTCGCGTGTGAAATATATTGCTGTCACATCGCAATAAGGGACTGTAGGGCGAAAGCGTTAATACAACCAGTAGCTCGACATTTATGAGTACATATCGTATACCAACATCACTATTGAGGGAGTACCTCACACTAGCTGACCTGTGCATTTGCTGTGCTCTATGGAAATCTTCTTCTTATCGAGTCAATGGCGATAAAGTTATGTTTTGTCAGCCCAATGCTCCGCCACGTCTACTGTGCAGTACAGTGCTGTCGGTGGCCTGCAGGAGGTCATCATACGTGCAGCTATAGGTGCACAGAGGAGGTATGGATATGCTCGCAATCGGCGCAAACGAACTATATCGGGAACTTTTTTGGCAACCTCAAGTTTACTTTTTATATGATGATAGATGGTAGAGCCCGTTGGTCTAGTGGTTTTAGTACCGGGCCGTATTATCGGCGTCCTGGGTTGAGCAAAAAGTATGATTCCAATATTCGGAACATACCTGGCGTGGTGATTAATATAGCTAGCAATAAGTTGATTTCTATGTTAGGGGCAGTATATGGGCTAACACTTTACTTTTACTTTTAGGTGGTAAACAAACAGATGGATCATCGGTAACCGGTGAACGATTGCCGTGGCAATATCAATGGCATTGGCAACGGTCCATGAGCTTCCACAACTCTAGTAAATCCTCTAGTGGGAACCCTTGACATTGCAAATAAGCGCAGGCGCTATAAGTCAGTAATAAGTGCGTATGCCTTATTACTGTGGTCAGACCAACGACTAAGTTTTGATCTGTTGGCACTACACGAGTTCCAACTATTTGCCGTAAGTATCCAGTTGAACAGCCAACAGCGGCATGACAGCGTGTCCGTTCGTTCTCATTACACCCGCGTGTCCAATGTATTACGTGCCGTCACCACCGTCACATCGCAAAACACTGGCAATAATGGACTCTAGGGCTGCCTATCTGTAGTGAATACATTTGAAAAAAAAAGAAAATACATTAATTAATATAGGCACCACAACACATTTGATACGGACAAATTACACACGCATTAATCACAAACTTAGCAAAATATTAAGAAACATTAAACTATGAAGAATTCACATTCCAACAAATTCAATTTACCATTTGGCTTCAGAATCCTCAAAGGTGCAAACAGTGTCATTTCCCATTGCCCAACAATGCCGAGTGTTGACCGATGTGCGAGATTCCTTTTTTTGGATATTATTTTATGATTGTGTTTTTTTACACCATCACAAACAAAACGTACAAACGAAACAGATACAGCAAAATATTCAAGCTTGCTTTTTTTAAGCACTTCATAATCTTTATCAACTTGTATTTACCAACCCTAACAGTGTTATAATAGTATGCATCGTATTGAGTATTTTTAAGAGCATTCGTACCGCGTCATCGTAACGCTTGGGAGCGATATTGCGACAGTTCCATTTCAACTGTACTTTTTTCCTGTTGAAAAAGGTTGATCACAAACATGTAACCTAAATGAATAATGCCAAGCTAACTGCTACGTTTCAGTTCCGTAGGTCATGTCATCACTTTACAGTCAACCACAAATTGTTGAATTCCCTCAATTGTTATTCAACCTAACGTTTGACAGTACAATGAGAGTTGATTGAAGAAATGTGCCAGTTTTGTATATAAGTACTTTGATGTGTGGCTGTACGTACGAGTACTATGCTGAGTTCGCTGAACTTTTCTTCTATCCCAAAGTTGTATGCAAAGATCGCTATTAGCGATAAGACCGCCAAGATTGTATTTACGAGTATCTATGACGATAACATTAAGCTCTGTAACCTTTGATGCAATAAATATTATCTATCACTATTAACGCCCTGTTGGAGTAGTGGTTAAAGTGCCCACCCGTGATATTCAGGTCCGAGTCCTGGGTTCGATTTTCGTGTCTAGCAAAAGTACATATGTACACATTAGGCAAGGCATTAGACAAGTGTGGTGATTAAGCCTATCTTGATTTCTATGGAGTCCTTTGCCCTGCAGTGGGACAGTATACAGGCTAATACCATTAATAACACACACTGGTTAAACACTTTTCGACTTTTGGTACTGAAGTACACGTATTTTGGACAAAAAGATGAATATTATCAGATATTATTTACATACATTTTCATATCTGAAATGAATAGGCTGTGAAAAAGAAATTCCTTGTATCTTTAATACTTATATTTTCCGAAGTAATCTCCGCTGTGATGTATCAAAGTAAAAGCTAGGTTGATGTGTGATTCCCAAAGGAGATGTATGAAAAGTATTCGACGATAAAAATACACGCACGAAATATTTAAGTAAGTATTGGTATAAAATAGGAATGAGCTTGGGAAACTTTTTACAGAAATAATTCTTGTGGCCCTTGACTATTTAGGGTGGAGCATAACCCATCACCTTCCCATGGTCCTTCCCGCCTTCATGGCATACGCACCGAATCGTGGGAGACGCCATCGGTATACTTATCTACTGAAGAGCAGTGAATTTTGGATCGTACCTACTTTAAAGCGATGATGGTGCTTTGGCAGGTCTGGCTGAGGTCTAGCCTGAATCTGGAAGTTGGCGCTCCAGTACCAGATTTTTCTACGATAATGCCAAGCTAGTGCTCTATCGGTTTTGGTAACGGAATAGAGTGCACTTGTGTTTGTACACACACTTATACACTATACCTACTATATCATGAACGTGGCTGCTTGTTGAGATTTGCCGCCTTAGCCAAATAATGAATAAATTAAATTCACACAACAGAGACACAGAGATATGTATATTACTACCACCAAACCACCACCAACCAACCAACAAGCTCCATAATGCCCTCCAGGTTGCAAAGGATAGAAGCAGATGGAGGACCATCATAAGGGAAAAACTGAGATCCAGTGGGAGGAATCACGACCCTCAGTAATGAGGAATACGACTGGAGGAGAGAGGAGGAGGACATATATTACACCCAGACACCAGACATACCACCATCTACCTACTCGTAGATACATCTACTCCAACACTCGTCCGTTCTGGAAAACACCTGACAAGCCCACCAACCTCAACATTACTACATCCTAAATGCTGCGACAAACAATCGATTCCAGCGGTCAAATTGAAAAATTATTCAATCCCCACTATCGATAACAGCTAATGAATCGAATAAATCCCGCTGATTGCCCAATCAGAGGGCGGCATCAGGGAGGGGCGGTACCAGACGCAATTCGCTCTTTTATTGCCGATGCATTAAAAATCGAATGAGATTTATCGTCTATTTGCGAAATGGAATTACGGATTTTTTGTTAACTTGATACTTTAGCAATGAGATTTGCGATTGATTCGTCGATTAAAGATCTGACTCAACAGTAGAAATTACACCTAATGCATCTAGGGTTCTTTTTCATGATGCTAAAACTAGATTTGATTAAGTTGAGTACAGAGATAGAAGTCTATGCTGGCCTCTACTCGTACATTGTAAAGCGACAAGTTATGGCAAAATAAAAATGTCTGCACCATTTTGTTTTTGCAATGGAGGTTTGGAACAATCCTAAATCATTTCAACGTCACCTACTTCTTTGCATTTTTGTTTTTACAAAGCTTAATTGCTCTTTATACCATTAAACTCGATTAAGTTAAAATTAGATTACTTGCAAGATTGAAATTTTTGCTCTAATAAGCCTTGCTTATCCTGCCTAACGATGTTTAATTTATTTCATACAACGAACACACGTAGAATAAGTATGAAATGTATATGTATAAGTATGTAAGGTTGTCTGGAAGAAATCGCTACAGGCGATAAGACCGCCTTATTGTACTATCTATAGCTGTTGTTCCACTCATGTATTCTATTTCTGTGCAATAAACAATATCTATCTATGTAGGACATACTTCTGGCAATAAATACTATTTTACATACTTAAAGTCGATTTCCCGTCTAACACAGAAACGTTCCAACGTATGTACGTATAGTTAATCGCATCAAACGCACGTTTTGACTCTGCTTCAATGTTAATCCAATCTCGTAAGCTTGCTCACGACAATTGGTTTAATACTGAAGCGTGTTCCGAAGCTTTCAAAGCTAAATTAGCATTGAAATTAGACTTCAAATAGGTAGTGAGTGAGTAGATACTATGTCAAACAGATTGTATAGAGACTACAGCGAGCGCGAGAGGACGCAAAGGCTCGTGGCAGACGGTAGATATTTCATTCATTAATATTAGGTTACGATTTCACAATCGGAGATTTTGAAGCCTGAGCCATATGACTCTAGAGAGTCCAGGCACTCCGCCGATGATAGAAACTCCACTGGAGTCGCCGAGAACTGACAGCATGCAGATTGTTTTGTGTGTCATTAGAGTGGGGGGTTGAACAATTAACGCACAACGCTTGCCCATTGTGGACTAACAGATGCTTCGCCATTGTCTCGTTTGTTGTCCAGCAGGATGCGCCACGCGCAGGAGAAGTTGAGTAGATATTATAATCCCGCAAGCAGCAGCAAGTGTCGCATCATCACATAATCAGTGGACGAGGAAGGCGACCATCAGTGAAGAATGGCGGCATGTTGCAAATCTAGCCCAGCTGTCTTTACAAGTTCATCAAAGTAATGAAATATCGATATTCATCGATAGATATCTTAAGCGCGTTCAACTAAATCCTCGAAAGCAAATAAACAGAACCGCGGTCGATACGCTATTGCGGGTGCCCGTTTGCAGAACTTAATTTCAGTACTTGGCCAGGTTTATCTAGATTTCCTTCTGAGACTACGCTGTTTATCTGACCTCGCCGCTTTAGTTATTTACAAAGTTTCTTCGAGCGAGACTGGAGAACGTGTATGGAAATCAGGGAGCAAACTCAGCTTGATTTGGAAGTCGGGGTTAATGGTTAAATAAATATTTAGTGGACTGAGTTTCTATGTTAGAGTAACCGATGCAAATAGGCTTATGATGGAACTATTTAGCTCTATCGTTTATGAAAGCGCAACTTCAGAGATTTAATAATTCTTTGAGTTTATTGCCTTCAATTTTTATTTGTATTATGTGTGAAATTTAACTTTGGGAAGTATTCTGTAAAGAAACGTCGTCAGGAAACTTGTACTTGCTTTCGGATAATTTCTGAAACGTGCAAACATGATTCAGTTGGTCCGGTTCTCTGTGAAGGGAAAATATCATTGTAATAGGTAAAAGTCATAGAACAAAATATGTTGTTCAGAGTTAATGGTAGAAGACGTAGTTAAAGGGATGTAAATGTTCTCAAAATACACCCTGTATTTGCAAACCCCTCGGGCTCAAGGCGCATGTTTGGGACGCAACCGGGACTTAAAGCTAAGATGATGATGAGTGAGATATGTATTTATATGTACTTCTCACATATCTAAACCTATCCACATACCGCGATCCTCATCTGTATCATTACCTACCAAATCCATCAATCATAAACCTTTATGCCAGACTAGTAACGTTGACAGCGAAGCAATCCGTTGAACCGATCGGCTCCCGGCGATATTAATGTCGGCCATCACTCTCCGGCCTGATTAGATCACGATGCAGCCGACTGTACCTCCGGATTCAGCCGGCTTGACACACTAGACAATAACAGTAACTTCTGTTTATTGAAATGTACAATGTGACTGAAATGATTACGCAGAAAAAAAAGTCTTCCTTTTTAATCGGTAGATTCACACGATAGTTTTTATTTGGTGATACGATACATCCATTTAATTACGCCTTCTACCAACCATTCTGATTATTCTTAAGTAAATAATGCGCTAAAAAAATTCATCGGAGGTTTCAGGTGGGACTCGAACTAACAACCTTCCACAGTCTAGGTGGCTGTACTACCAATTATACTAACCAAACCCCTTACTAAGCCGACGAATTTCGTAAGTGCTTAACTCGCCATGAGCTGACGATAGTCTCATCAATATTGTAGGTATACATTTACAATATCCAGTGGAAACATTATTGCAAATATTAGACCACCTACCTATTTGTACTATGGGTACCAGATGACTGTAATTAACTGGGGGCCTCAACCCAGAACACCCAGACCCTAGACAACTTAGAAAATGTAGTTTCCTAAATTGACTTGACCGGGAATCGAACCCGGGACCTGGCGCCTCGGGCGTACACCTTAGCCACTGCGCCATCGAGGCCGTAAAGGAAAGGTGATACGTGCTTGTATCTGTCACTATTTATTGGACAAAATAATATGGAAACAAAATAACTAGAATATAAAGCAAAAAAAAAACTACCAAAAAGAAAAATCAATTAAGAGTCCCCTATGGCAATGTCCCCAAAATGCTGGCAGCATTACCTCATTGGATAGTTATGGAAATTCGCTTATGGAAATTCGATAGTTATGGGCGAAGTAGCTGCCAGCCTTTTGGTCTCCCGTGACTTCAACTAAGCGCTTAGCTAAGTCCCGGAAGAAAGAGACAGCACTGTCATTTAAAAAAGAGTATATCAAGCTACTGCTCATCAAATTTACACTACGCTCTCCTACACAGCGTGTGCCTTTTCACGCTACAGCCTTCCGCTATGAGCGTTCCCCCAAAACGCAAAGGGCCTATCTCAACACCCAAACTTCCTCACTTACACCGTTGTCAGAATAACAACGGAAACTTATTAATGACCTAGTACAACTCCTTGGCAACTCGTTACTGGGACAATAAATAACGTATGTACCGACTACCTCTCCGAACTTTCCTCCTTCAATCTTCGCCTTTCGATTGCTATTTTTTCCGTACGAGAGAGCTAGGGAATTAATTGCTTTAGATTTATTTGCTTGCTATTTGGAGATTGAGGGTTCTGAGTAAATAGGGGTTAAGTGGCTAGGATTGGCCGCGTCTACCTTACAGGCCTCTGGCTATAATGCTGTTAACCAACAATCGGTCCATTTTGTTTTTTTTTTGTATGGGTCTGCTTGACCGGAGTGATACCAAGGCCTCACAGAAGACCGGCGTGAAGCAGCGCCTGCGCTGTGTTTCGTCGAGTGAGTGAGGGCACTTAGTGAGGCCCAATCCAGAGGTAAAACTAGTGTAAAGGTGTTTTACAAAATACCCAAATTATATTTTTATTAGAATGGGGGCTACCACGTGTAGAAAATTCGCTAGATGGCGCACTGTAGAACTGAGATTCACATGGTGATTAGTTATTTTTGATGTGAGATGTCAAAATGTCGCTAATAAATAAATGATGTTGAAGTCCACCTTAGTCTAACAGTTCGCAATCTAGTGGCTATTTCACACGCTATAGTCCCTATTGGCTTAGTTGAAAATAAGTGGGGCCTTTTTTTAGTTACCTCTACATACTCTAAATAATTCAAAGTCTGCTTCCAAGCATAAGTAGTTTTTCCTGTTGTCTAGACGTCCGTAATTTAATGTCTCTGTTACGTAGCATTTTGCTTCTAAGCCCCATATTAGCCTAACATAAACAACGCATTTAGAGCACACCGAAGCAAAAAACACAGTAAACGGGGTTTATTACGAAACACCCCTAATAGGGGCTGATAATAAACCGGAGCTCCAGATGAGGCCGCCCTCTAATTATTATGTATGCTCCAAACTCATTGTACTGTCAATCTAAAGACTGGGTTACATAGTGCGAGCGTACGAGTGAGCTTGTTGAGTAGCTTCACTGCAGTAAATGGTTCAGTTTGGACGTCACTTACGAGTAACTGGAATGAGCTTGAAAGTAGCTCAAAGGGGTTAGGTAAGGCAGGTTCCCGGTTGGCTTGACACTATGTTATTTCAAAAATAAGCAAACATTCATTTAATTTGACAAGGCCATTTTACGAGGCCATTTGACAATTCATTGACAGTCATGCCAATGCCCTGCCTGCCACTGCCACTATAACTTACCTTTTGTCTTATTTTTAATATTACATACCTACTTTATGTTTCAATTAAGGAGACGGGTAAAGTGCACTAGAAATGCCAGTTGATTTAAATAGTTATCTATTTGGTTTTATTAGAAAAAAACAAAGGTTCAATCTTCTCGGTAAACATACTAAAGTACTTTTTTTAATAACTGTGCACTATATTTTGGTCTGTAGATATTTCTTGATGATGATTGAAACTAAAATCAGCAAAGCTAGTCCCAATAACCAGCATATTGCCCTATAAAAACACTACTCGCGTATTTAAAAAATCTTTATAGCTTACTACATTCTGACTACCTCTTCCCCCACACGACTGGAAATGAACCCCTAAGTTTAAGTTACGACGTCGACGCAAAAACACGACGTATGCATTATATTAATGGACATTTAATGTCCTCCCAAATTTTGATTATGTTAACATTAACGTATGGCCCGCGGGTGACATTAGAGTATAAGCACAGTGCAGGGGTTACCAGCGGAGCGGCCCTTGAGATAATGTTATGTAATCTGACCTTAGAAGGACTAGAAGAATAAATAAATAAACACCCACAATATTTCCTAAATTGAAATACCACTGCCTCACAGAAAACCGGCGTGAAGCAGCCCCTGTGCTATGTTTCGCCGAGTGAGTGAGGGTACCGGAGGCCCACTCGGGGGGAAGGGGATAAAAGGTTGGCAGCGCACTTGTAACTCCACTGGTGTTGCAAGTGTCCATGGGCGGCGGCAATTGCTTACCATCAGGTGATCCGCCTGCTCGCCTGCTACCTATCAAATAAAAAAAAAACATTGACCTGACTCCGTGCTAATTAGCTTCACTGGTGTTACAGATATCAAACAACAGAGGATTACAAATATAATACTTAAAGACATATATAACACTGAAAATACGTGTATTTGAATACACAGTTGTTCAATACACGAATGTTTGTCCGGGTGGGGATCGAACCCACCACCTTTGGCGTACGAGGCAGGGTCACTACCAAATGCGCCATCCGGCCAGAATGGACCAGTTCAAACGGCGTGTCTCGCAGAAAATTGACGTGCGTATCGTCGTTGTTGTATCGTTGAGTGAGCGAGGGTTGGAATGCCAACCCAGAGGTGAAGGGCTTAAGGTTGACAGCGCATTTGTGATTGAGGGCTAGTGTCCCCTGAATCATTGGGATCTCTCAACCTTTGAGAAGAGCAGATGGACATGATTGTAAACGATTGCCACTGACCCATAGACCCTCACGATACCAGAACGGGGTGACAAGTGCGCTGTCAACCTTTAACCCCTTTTCCCCATTATGAGGCCTACGTTACCCTCACTTGCTCAGCGAAACAGCGCAGGCGGTGTTTCACGCCGGTCTTCAAGATTCCGTTTCCAAGATATCAATGGTCTCATCAAATCGTCATGAGCCTTGCCACTGAGAATATTTTACTGTGGTGTAGCTACGTGCCTACATTATTATGTAGTTTGTAATTGAGTGGCGGGGATGGTAAAACTATTCACAAAATTAATTGCGCAACATAGTTCAAATTTAATATTCAACACTTGAAAATGCTGCTAGGTTTGGTAGTGCCAACATCGAATATGTCACTAGAAAATAATCCGAATCATAACTTGACCAAATTCCGGAAAATAATCAACGGTGCTAAATTTGATTTTCGAAAATAGGTAGGCGACTTATAATGAATAAGAATATACCTGTCGAATTCAAACAAAAGCGCTCACAACGCGTGTAAAAGGGAAGGGAACTCCGTTTCCGTTGTAACACAGCACGCCTGCCGATGTAGGCTCACCAATGCCAGTTATATACGGCCCGAAATGTATCCCTAAGATAATATAGACTCGTGATCTCACCGACAAACTATGTACATAGTTTTTCAGGGCCACTGCTGATACTGATCCCCTGCGATAAAACCCAAGTCTAAGACATGCCCTATTACGCGTAATGCGCTTTCTATCCTAAAAAGCCGTAAGAAGTCCCGCACGTCGCTCATAATTTGGCATGCGCCGCGTGCGGCCGTAAACCATGAGGCCACGCTCGCGCCCTACACGGCTTTCCACTTTGCCACTCGTAAACGCGCCTTTTGTTAACACGGCTAATGCTCCAGTTAGCTTTTAAAGTTGAAACACATACATAGGCGGTGTTTTGTTTACGTGTGCTTGTAGGTTTCATTTTGGCTGATGAAACTATTCGTCGACATTCGGCGTTTTGGTCGAGAAATTAAACGTCATTCACAAATATGACCATACGTCCCGAACGGGGCTATCCCGTTTTTGGGTTAAAACGAAGCGATGGGACGCAAAATTGTTCTGTTTTGTGGAAAATTGTCCCGATTTGTGAAAAATTAACCCGTTTTCCGAAATGACGAGCCCCCTCGTTTTGAACAAAAACATTATGTAATCGACCCCCAGCGCCATCTTTAGGTAGCGTTGGTAGGGTAACATTAGGGCGAGTTACCCCGTGACACTGTTCCGCCTACATTGTGGAAGTCCCAAAATAAGGTAAGGGCGGTCAACTATATAATCTATTTATATTTTCTTTTGTTAACCGGAGATTAGCCCTGCTTTATACCTGTTACCTCCAGAACGACAAATTACCTGTCTCCATTAAACATTCATTACTGTTACCCAAAGTAATTAGGATTAGTTTGGCTAAAAAATAGTAACGGCTAGGTCCTTGGCATAAATCAGGGATGTAAGCTCGAAATCTATTATCCCTTGCCCGTTAATTGGATAAATCCGGACCCTAGGCCGACCCTGGCGTTATTGCCGGACCGACGAGGCTTATTCTCGGGGGGGTGCCTGATACAGTCTTATTTAGTCAGCTGAGAGATAGTGTCCTCAGTGATTGGGAACGCGTACACAAGCAGGTGGTTGTAGGTTCGAAACCGAGCATGCACCTTTTCCAAATCTATGTGCATATTCAAAAACATAACATTTCATAAACATAAGCCATAATTACGCATAATAAATGAATGGTACGGAACCCCTTAAGCGCGAATCCGCCTCTAACTTGGCCGGTTTTCTTTTTCAAGTAAGTTTGTAGGTAGGTAACTTATTTGTGGAGTGCTATTTGCAAAGTATTGTAATTCAGTGATATTACCAATACTGGTTATGCGTGTGTAATTATTTGTTTCACTTTATTTTATTTTTTATGGTACAGTATCAGATTACCACATACTTGTCCAATTTTCCCAATTGATTTTCAACCTGCTATGTTTTTTATTTTATTTTATAGGTAGCAGACAAGCAGGCAGATTACCTGATGTTAAACAATGTGATACTAAGATGAGAGTGAATTAGAATAAATCAAAAAGAGATTTAATCTAGGGAGTCCATTGAATACATTTGACAGTTTTGCATACTTTGATGTGTGGCTTCACGTACCTAATACCTCATTTATATACCTCAATGCAGAAAGGCTACTATAATGTAGAAGATTATTTAAATGAAGTGGATTCCTGGACATGTTAATTTCTATGCCTATTATTTTATATGTACGAGTATAATTTGATTCCATAATTTTACTTTGATGATTATCTAAACGATAAAAGCATTGTTTATTATATTATAACTGTAATATTAATAATGATTTTTTTTTTAATTATTAAAAGAATGAAAATTGTAATGATTATAATTTGAAAAGAGTAACTACTGAGTTTCATGTTGATTCTCCTCAGGTAGAAATCAACTTTCCGAATCAGCGGTAGCTTACATAATATTTGACATTCATAAATGTTCTATAAGGACTTAAATTGAATAAAGAATATTTCTATTTCTAATTCTATTTCAATCTCAATTTTCTACACCGCCATAACAAAGAAAAGCAACAACAGCAGTGTACGTTATTGTTTTATAAAATTAGCTAGACACACAATACCTACACTCAATGAATGGCTATTTAATAAATTAATCACTGTATTCACCATCGCTGTTGCCAATGCCAACAAAATTTTATATTAAAAAGCCATGAATAAACCAGCAAGTCCGTAGCTTTCTATACCCTGATTTATGTCTGAAACTAACTTGGTTTCTATAGGAACCCTACTTCAGCCATTTTAATCGAGAAATACGGAGGAAACGTCTCAAGGAAAATTTAAAGCTTTTGCTTCGCCAAAAAATTCATTTAAATCTTCGGCTCAGTGGTTTCGAGTCAGGAATTTGTGGAATCCATCAATTTATACGATTTTCTTTAGCGCCCAAGGAAATTCCCTCTTGCGCCGATAAATTAGACAACCCTGATTTATTTGCAGAGTTCTTAATGCTGGTTGTACAAAGCTATACAGAGGTATTTCAGATGTGGGAATTGAAATTTAAGTTTACTGCCGTTTCAGTGGGAATAAGGATAACGAAAGTAACAATTATTTTCTAAACAACATAATTACAGAGTATACCAAGAAAATCACTAAGCAACCTAGAAAATCATTAGTAAAAACAATTATATACAAAAAACAAAGAAGGTATGTATGTATAGGTACATAAAAAAACCGACTAAAATATTTAAAGTATATTTAAATCTTGAAAACTCTGATTCTTTCACCGACTGCTGTTCGTTCAGATCAATTCGATGTGTTTACCGATTCGTATCTTCTCTAGTTGCACCTTATATGGCCATTATCGCCGAAAATCGCATTATTATGGTCGCAGCTCTTTAATTATGTGGCCACCAATGTATTATAAAACTGTAGATATTAAATATAAGTTAAATATTTGTTACAAGGAGTTACACAATAAAAAAAAATGTAATAAATGCAAAGAAATCAATCGGCTTTCACTCACCATTTAGGTGATTCGTCTGCTTGTTTGCCACGCGTCACAAAAAAAACTAAACTTTTTTTCTGCTTTTAGACTGGGCAAACAAAATTTGTGCCGTGGGGTGAGAGTTGCGAAGGTCAGACGGCGGTTGTAGGTACAGTGGCCAGCACATCAAGTTACTACAATCTGTCAAATTTCTTCAATCGAACCTCACTTTTATGTTAAACGTGTTTGAGTAAGAGTAAGAGTAAGAAAACATTTATTGACCACAACATTTACACAGACAAAGAGACAAAACAAAGGAAACAGAAGTTGCGGCCAACAAGGTTCAGCCTCAGCATGATGCTACAGCCGCCGCAAGCAGCTGCTGCAGCGCTGGTTTTCAGGCTGGACCTTGAGTGACGCCATAAGATTATAAAAATATATAAGAGTAGACATGCACAAAACAACAGATACAGAGCCAAAAAAAAAATTAAAAAATAGGACAAAACAAAATAACATAAATATTATTACCTAATTACCAAAAATACAGGATCAACATAACACAAATACAAAGCAAAAAATTAACAAACAAAAAGAAATCATTGATAGACAATAATAATTATATAATAGATGATGATAGATGACGCCACTGTCGCCTACTCATTATAAAAAAGTAAAATTTTGTTCAATATCAACTGAGGAAATTTGACAGATTGTAGTAACTTGATGTGCTGGCCAGTGTACATTGAAAATAACCCTTAGATATCAACAAAAACAACTGATATGTTATTATATATACAGTCATCTTATTAGATCTTAACGTACTGGGCCCCAAAGGTTTTAATAGTGGGTGACTGTCACATAATCTACGTTTGCTGTTGACTGTACCAAGGCGGTACCCAGTTATGTGCTCATACTGAATGAGGTCTCATGCTGTATAAGGAATTTAACTTACCCTCACGGCAACGCTTAAAAAATACAAGTTGCATAATGTAAAAAATCAAACATTTCATAGACATTATAACACTTTTTTATTTTCCTTAAAAGTCAAGATCAGGCAAAAAGTATCACTTGTACTATAAAATCAAAATGTATGTCTGCGATTGTGTGTGTGTGTGTGTGTGTGTAGTATGTGTGTGTGCTGGTAAACATTTTTGATTTTCAAAAACCCTGTCAAAACGCGTTTATCTAGTTTAAGTTCATAATTTGATTATAACATAAGTTTAGATCAATATCTAAACATTTGCAATAATGTATTAATTTTAACCGTCTGTCTATTAAATAAAACATTGTATGTATGAGTGCTATCCCACGATTCAAAGACCATCTTTAGACGTTTCACTACACAACCCCCTTTGAAGTCCATTGAACCGGACGATTTATCACCGCGGGAAGACTTTAAAGCGACATCGTCTGACTCCGACCAAACACACGGCGACAGTATTTAGTACTAGACTAGGGAAGCGGTACAGAGATGCGTAAACCAAGAGCGTGGGATCGGGGATTCCAAATTAGAATAGAATAAACATTTTATTGTAACACGAAATCAAGGTTATACTAATCCTACTACTATTATAAAGGCGAAAGTTTGTAAGTATGGATGTATGGATGTTTGTTACTCTTTCACGTAAAAACTACAGAATGGATTTGAATGAAACTTTACCACAATATAGCTTATACATCATCATCATAACACATAGGCTACAATTTATAAAAATATATTGTGTGGATTGTCCAAATATGACGGTAAGTGTCAATAATTAACTCACACCACACATCAAAGTAAGTATACAAAACTGTCAAATTTCGTCAATCGACTCTCACTTTACTGTCAAACACATTAAGTTGAATATTAATAAAAGGAAATTTAACAGGATGTGGTAAGCTGACGTGTGTCCGTTTATACATATTTTTTTTGGTCTGTCCCGTTAATGAGATTAATAACGAGCGATAGTATGCAATTACAACCACCTATCCAGGATAAAACAAGTGGAGTCACAAGTGCGCTGTCAACATTAAAAGTTAAAAAAGACATAACTTTTTTAATTGAAAATTGTAGAAATGCAATAATTTTCACCCGAAATGACACGAATCCCGCGGTCAAACTGCGAGATAGCAATCCCTACGGGCACAGCGCCCGCAGTTGGAACACTCGTGTTTTGAAGCCACGTTCGGCTATAAATTCCGACGTGTCAGAAGGGAGACGTCACGTATACCCATTCTCGAGGTTAAACGGCTTCTGTCCATACATCGTGTACGCGCTGCGACAAATAAGTGTGGGAAATTGGCTCATGTGGTGTTTGTACAAATTTACGACTTAATATAATGTAGCTATTACGGCGAGAATTCCGTGCGGGACGTGAGTCCCATCGGCTTCATCGGTTGCAGCTGTGATATAGGTAAGTTGTACAGGATGAATCTGAAGTATGTAGTATCTTTTAATTGACTTTGGAATCGGAATGACCATCAAAGTACGTTTTTCTTATAATACATATGCTGTCTGAACTGTTACTGAGAATACAGTCAAATGAAACTTCAATCGTAAAATGGGTATTCTGGTGAATTAGGGTTCTTTTTTTATCCCCGATACCATTAAACTTACATACATAATTTTTGGTGCTTTAAATTAGCTATCAAGCTAGATTTTTTTATATAACAAATAGCTGCTATGTTACCAGTGGTATTATTACCTATATTGTACCACCATAAGACTATTTTTCGAGAGGACGTTTCTTAGATATTACCTCTTTACTCCTCTAGGTATAGATCTATAGATAGTCCTCTTAAAGATCTTCTTACTTAACTTAAATAGAAAGTTTATGGTTTCTGTACAAACTGCTGTTGAACAAAAAAAATGTCAAGATTATTTATCTGTTATCTTACTTAAAAATTAGAATGGAATGAAATACAAAAAAAAATTAAGTGGTACAGAAGATACAGTTTATTTAACTTAAAATTAAAAAGCTAAAATTCACTATTCTTTAAAATTTACAGACCAGAAGTGAAAAGGATAACTAACACTAATGGCGACATCCCGTATAAGCTAGTCACATTCATATAAGTTTCACGGGCTATACGAGTAATCGAAAAACTTATTTATGGCTGCCTCGGTGCATGAATATTTAAGTGTCGATTCTATTTCTGACACAACTGGGGATTTGTATGTAGGTCACTGATACACATTACTTACTTGGTTACTAATCAACGTTAATGTGACATAGGTATCTTGGAATCTACAGTCTGATTTTTTGATAAGTGACCATTGGTCAAATATAAAAAAAAATTGCATTCCATTTTATGTTCTATGATCATGGTGCACAAAATAAGTAACTGTCCAAAATCAAACTCTTTTTTACATCAAATTTTAGTGATCCATCCACAGTACAAATTTATACATTCACTCTTTGACGCAATCGCTGCGGTATTTGCCAGTAAAACCTGCTATCTTTTCAAAGATATCCACAAAAATAACATCTACATTTTTCTCCAAAAATGAGCTCACTATCCGCTCGAGTCATGTGCAAGATCTATTGCTATAAGGTTCGAGACAATATGGTCTCGAAAACAGTGAGCGTTTTATTCCGAGGTTGCCGCGCGACCGGTGGAATAGAGATAGCTAATTTTCACGTCTAATGTAGCGGGTGAGAATCGATAGGTGCACTACACAAA
Source organism: Cnaphalocrocis medinalis (assembly GCA_014851415.1). Taxonomy (NCBI): domain Eukaryota; kingdom Metazoa; phylum Arthropoda; class Insecta; order Lepidoptera; family Crambidae; genus Cnaphalocrocis; species Cnaphalocrocis medinalis. Next base: position 3,140,726 of record CM026284.1, read on the forward strand.
TTATGTAATCACTAGGCTTATGATACTAATAGATTGGTATTGGTAGCTCAGTGGTTCGAATCCGAGCATGAACCTCTGGATTTTTAAAATCTATTGCGTACTTACATATAAGTAGTTTTAGAAATACGTGCAATTGTTTGTTTAGGCGTGAAGCGCATTTAAAATAATTATGTATTAATTTATTACTCGATTCGGTCTCTACTGAAAATCAGCACTATGGCTCAGGCTATAGCTTAATGCTGAGTAGAGTCCGGTTCGACACTTAGACTAGATACTGTTTCATATTGTGAACTTTATGTTAATATATTAACTAATGTACTTAACATTAGGTAATATACTTATTAAAAATAAATTATTTATTTCATTTCATCTACTTCTTCTATTAATTAGCTTAGCAGTAAGGGAATACATAATGAGTAAACCTGCACGTTTCAGATTATTTCTGAAACGTATAACCATGATTCAATTGTTCTGGTTAAAAAATCCAGATTTGAACCTACGACCTTTTGTAAAGAAACTTATCTACAGAGGTACCAATTATTAAAAAAAAATGAAAATCGCCATCCGCATGTATTATATGAGAAAATCTCGAACAAGCTGCAAAAAGAATCGTTATAAAAATCGATAAAGACAATACGGTCTAGAGACAGTGTTTTATTCCACGGATTTTGCGCAACCGTCCGGAATAGAGATAGTTCATTTTCACACGTAATGTAGCGGGGAGGTTCCAATGGCTGTCTGGTTCGCAAAGCTTTCAGCACTATAATAGAAAGTGTAACATTATGAAACAGATGGATCTCAAGGTAAAACAAAAGTAAGGACTAACTTTTGGTCGTTACATAAAATAATATAACTGGATAAAAAAAATACTGCAGATCTAAGTAATAATACCACAGAATACTTAATAGTACATGTACAGAAAGCCCACTCCTAAAAACCGTTTATGGAAATGAAGACTCAGGCTACCATAACATAACGTTGAAATTCCGACCGCTCAGCGTTCAATGCCTACCATTATTCATACCTAGAAGTGCGTTCGCTTTCTATCGCAAGCAACTGTCGCGCGTGTGTCGCCGCTCGTTCGTGATTTTCTACTAATTTGCCCCTCCGGAGGGGACGCCGCATGTACTTGCAAGTTCGATACCTACACGTAGAGTGGGACAGGCCTGGTAATACGACTAATATAATCAAGGTTTTTTTAACACACTGCATACCAACACATATTGTAAGTGACACTACCGGATTCCGTAGGAAAAAAGTCAAAGCTACTATTTAGGTACCTATCTTTGATACAACTTTTTTTTTAATTTTCCGTTTTTTTACAATTTTTAGTGTCAGTGACAACAAAGTGAACTTATGAATTTGCGTTGTTAGTTTTTTGAGAGCCCATAAATTATTTGTCTACCTACCTTTTTGCGCTTGCCGGTGTCTAAACATACAGGGTACGGTCCCATGATATTTTATATGTCGCACCATCCTAAACCAAAGAACTTTTTTTATAATATAGGAAGGCAAACCAGCAAGCGGGTCACCTGATGGTAAGCAAACACCGCCGCCCACGGACATCAGCTACGCCAGAAGGTGTGCGGATGCATTGCCGGCCTTTTTGGAAGGTACAGGATCGTTACTTGAATATTTGGATGTCGTACCGGTTCGGAAATACCGCTGCGGGAAGTTGATTCCACAATTAATTTACCTACAAAAGTTCTGTATGACTTAAGAATGTGTCCGTACCAGTTTATTCAAACAATAAATCCGCGACACCTCCCAACGACTACCTCAGTGCCGCGCGCCAGCGACCTAGATTACCGACCCAAGATAAACTTACCAAGTCGAGGGACGCGCTTTGAATCTCGATTTTCTTAGAGATCAAGAGCATTCGATACGATTTATATGTTTGTATCGAATCTTAAAAATTTCTTTGAAAAAACCGGCCAAGTGCGTGTCGGACTCACGCAAAAAGGGTTCCGTACCATTTTGCTGTTTATGATTTATGACGTAAAAACTACTTACCAGATCTCGCTCAAACCAATTTTCTTTGGTAATTTTAATAGTAATGTACAACATAATATATTTTTTTTAGATTTATCATTACTTTATTTTAGAAGTTAGAGACCAACTTTTTTCTACTTTGGAAACGTCTGTTACGCAAACTATTCAGTTTAGAACAAAATTATGTTAGAAACCTCAATATCATTGCTTAAGACCTATCCATACATACCCCACAAGTACGAGGTGGATAAAAAAACTAATTTCAGTTCCATGTTTCAACAGTATAACTCTAATAGTTTCTGAAAAAAATGGCTGTGACATACAGACGGACGGACGGACGGATGGACAGACAGACTTGACGAATCATTTTTGCCATTTGGCTACGGTGCCCTAAAAATAAAGGCAATATGGACGTTTCTGTATTCTTACCTACCACGTGGTCCGGACTCAGTTGTCTACGACACGTCACTTGTGACGTCACTGTTCCGTAGTCTTGTAATTTACGTTTCGCGCATTCCACGATTTACACCTTTCTGGAACAGTCTCGCCTGGAATAGAGCGGAGCTTCTGGAATGATAAATGAAGCAACGTTGATTCCCACGAAAATGGGTAGCACCTTAGCCGCATCTAGACGGTCTATGAATAAATTAGAGCGTAGGAATTTTCGATTAGTGACTAGAATATTGTAAATTTTCATCTAAGTATATCTATTGCATTAAATAAATCACTAAAACCCTGGCAACAAATTAGGAACTAGGCTAAAATAGGCATAATTTTTTATATCATAGGTGGCAAACGAGCAGACGGATCACCTGATGGTAACCGATTGCCACCGCCCATAGACCAACACCGCCAGTGGAATCACAAGTGCGCTGCCGACTGGTTAACCCACTTTCCACTCGAATGGGCCTCCGGAATACAGGGCAGACAAGCAATTCTCGTGCACTCGACAACATCATCTTCATCATCAGTAACCCACGCTCGTCCACTGCTGGACATAAGGTCTCCCCCAATGCACGCCACCGCTCCCGATTTTCGGCCACTCTCATCCAGCTCACATCCAGCCAGCCTTCGAATGTCGTCATCCCATCTTGTAGCAGGGCGTTCTACACTACGTTTGCCGAGTCAGCGGTCTCCACTCAAGGACTTTACTCGACATTGAAGTCGAATTAGAAATTGTGTATGAAATCTTCGACTTCAATGTCGAGTGCACGAGAGCGCCTCCTGCGCTGTTTCACACCGGTTACATAAAGGGTTTCTCTCAGAACATCCATTGACTCCTTTATCCACGTTTAAAACTAAATTTATAAGGACAGCCGTGAAGACAGCTCAACGCTTGACGACCCAATGTAATTAATTAAGGCAGCCTTCCTTTAAGCGAGGACTGCACTAGGACAAAATGTATTGCCGTTCGCAATTTAGACTTATTGTCTCAATTATACTAATGGCAGCTTCAACTTTACAGACGCGCTATTGAGAATATTTGCTTGACATTTTAATCAACGATTTGATGTTGCGGTTTTCTGTTTTGTTGTATTGGGTTGGGCACAGTTGGTTAGAAACTTTTACTCTTTTCATTTGCTTTTAATTAGGTAAATAAGAAAATATACGGAAATATCATAGAATTATTGGCGGCCTGTGTTATAAAAAAAGTTTTTAATTAATATTAGTATATTATATGCAGCATGACTGTAGATAATTATACCTTTTAATAGGTCCCCCAAGACACGATTTGCCTTTGATTTGGCAGATTTGGAAGACCTAATAAAACAGGTTGCGTACCCGGGTTGGCCGCTGTAGGGGCACCCTGAGTATATGAGGATACCCGGATGTATCCAGCAATATATGCGAATGCGGGCGACGAAGCCCCCCAGACTATACAGTAGCCCGTCTCCTAACGTGCCCTTTGTATCTAGTCAGTTGTACGTATGACAACCAAAGATTTAAATCTTTGATGATAACCTCTTACAGGCTACTGACAGCGCAGTTCACGTTAGCCATTGCCATCACCACGATATAAAGACCCATTTTCTTGAACCGTGAAAGAGTCACCTCAGCATGAATGTGCCAACTCGACCAGAGTGACACTACATGCTCACAGAAAACCGGCGTAGAGCATAATCTGTGCTGGTTTCGCCAAGTGAGTGAGGGTAACGGAACCTCAATTCGTAGGAAACAATCCGTAGTTAAACATCCCTTTCCTATGGATTGGGATTTTGTAGCGCACTAGTTTTGTGGGTGTCCGTAGTCAGCGGCAATCGCTTATCGATGATCCACCAATCACATAAAAAATAAAGAAGAATATATTCATACATTTTTATAACGTACAAACAATTTTCCTAGTGCCCTTGAATTTTCCCGCCATCCCCAGATACCCAATACTGGCCGGCCCCACAATATTGTTTCATCGGCGCAACCCGACCGCTGCCCGAAGCTGGAGCTGGCCATAAATCCCCTTGCGATAGTAATTTACGTCAACACCCCTGATTTATCTGGTGAGCCTCCTTTTTTGCGTTCACACCATATGTTTCTGTTTCTCCTTATTTATGTATGACGTCACAATGATTACTGACTGAGGAAAAATGGAAGTCTTGTCAGTGTGCAGTGGCGTCCAAATTTATGGAAAGTAGCGGGTGAATTATTGATGTCATTTCTGTTTGAAGATGAGTAAAGTATCAGCCTGTATACTGTCCCGCTGCAGGGATAAAGGCCCCCATTATAGAAATCAAGTCATCGCTACTATGATGGGATTAGGCTTGCCTAATGCGGATTGGTGATCAATGATGAAGTTGAAGTAAAAAAACATATGGACAGCTACATGTAAGGCCCTGCTTTGCCGAACTAATTCTGAATGTAATACCAAACGATTTTTTGTCAATATCATTGAGAAAAAAATTACAACTTGCTGGCTTACTTTAAAATATCATAATTCTTTAAATAAATAAACACATACAACATCACAGTCCTCGTTCCAAATTAAAGTATTTCATTGTCTTATGAGGATCAGGTACAACGAAGGTACTACAAACACCCAGACCCAATCCAAATATATTTTTCATCAACAAGCATTCGTTTTAATGCGAGAATCGAAGTCGCGACCCTCACATTTCAACCGACCCTCGGACCATAGTAAAGCAGGTCGTAGTAAAGCATTACCTTCCTAATTTATAGTATTCCCTGAAAGTTACGACCAACAAAAGTAAATATTATTAAAATATTTCCATTTACAAAAAAAATGCATAAAAGGCAAAATTTCCATTACATCCTCATAAAACCACAGTCATAATTTAAAAAGGTAAACGTTACTTGTTAAAATATCGCCCTCGAAGTATCTACCTACATAAATTACAGGAGAGGCCAAATACTTTGTATATTCCCCACCGTCACCGCTTAATGTCTAGGGCCGTTACAACAATAAAGTAAATAACAAATATTACAATGAAATATTCAGAACACGTTAACTTTAAATTATCCACAATGGCGTAAAGTTGTTGCCGCCTAAACATTTTTCCCGCTTCGTGGCAGGTTCGACTTCCCATTGCGGTAAATGCATTCGAGGCTGTTCTCTTACTAGATGACTATTTATCTGTGCAATAAAACTGGTATTTTACTCATTCAAGGGGCTGTTCCTTTAATAAGTTAGATGTTTTTGCTAGTTCTTAACCCCGCGCCTAAATACTCGTAGGAAACAATTGAAGTCCCCATTCCCTCACTAGTTATTGCTTATCAAGGAAGAATCTAAAGAAAACAATGGATCAACTATTCTAGCTTGAACAATTTACCTTCATATTTTGACCCCGGGATCTCCTTTCCCTCTCTCTATGCTAGTTTGGAGTGTAACATGGCCTCAAACGAAAACCAATGTAAAATTGTAAAGCATACAACAATAGCGTCGTAAGGCCCAAAAACCTTTTAAAAGGCATAAAACAATTGATTTTCTATTGTGTCTGCTGTTTGGGTGTTACGACGTTAAGGGAGATTTTTAAAAGTTTGGCAGCGCACTTATGATTCTGCTATTGCGGTTAGTAAGTTTGGTAGCGCTCTTATGAGTGTTTATTGGTAGCAGAAATCGCTTAGCATCCGATAATACTTGTCACCTTAATATGTGGTAAACAGTTGATGTGATCTTTAAAAATAAATAATTCAAAGTTAGTTGCGTGCTAGTTGAAATTGATTCTACAAAGATCGGAAAGCACCCTCTTACCCAGTGACGTCTTTAAGTTCTTTTAATTAATTTCAGTCGATATTGATAAGTGAATAAAATCGCCTACATTCTACAGAGTGTCAGAGTGTGAATGTAAACCAAGCTAATACGTTTTGTACTTTTGTTTGACGTGCAATAAAGAGTATCATCTACAGCGCTGTAGTAAATACGAGTATCTAATGCGATGGCCGTACCAGCAACGTCCCAACAAACCGCTAATCTTTTCGGCATTCCTCGTTGTCTCTAAAGTAATATTTTAATTAAGGCCCCGCCTGCGATTCCTCCAGGCAATTAAAACTTACACCGACCACTGACGTTTGTTTTTGTCAACTTAATGTAATCCGCAGATGCACACTTGGCGTCCTTAATGAAAGAACTTTGGATTTTCGAAGGATTTTTTATTCAATTTGTGTTAAGATGTCGGGAGTTAGGGAGTTTTTCTGGTGTGTTCTGGAAATGTTACGATTTTATGAAGCGGATTTCAACGACTTTTAATGTTCAGTTGATTAGGAATCAGAATATATGAGATTGCCTTTGCCCTTTGGTAACTATAAAAATCATTGTAAACTTTCAAAGTTATGCACCAAATTGGAAATCCTGTCCACCTATATCTAGCTCAACGACCTAAAATGGATCTAAACTTCGGACACGAGGTTTCTCGATTTTGTTCTATCATAAGCCACCTGTCACCACTGGAGCCGCCTCGTTCTAGTTATTTAAGATTTGATCTAGTCAACTCAACGATATCTACTTTCATATTTTGCTAAAACGTTTCATTTATAATTTTAATAAATCTAAGACTATCTATCCAAGTATTGTAAACAAATTGTAAATTCAATACATTTTGTGTTTAACGTAAGCTTACACCAATTCAGCATTTCTATACAGAACACTTATGAATGTCAATATCTTTACCAACGTCGTAAGGCCCAGACAGACGCAATGGAAAATCAATTGTATTATGCCTTTTAAAAGGCAAGGGCCCGCTAATTACGCGGGCCCTAGTGGCTACCGTACCTACCTGAATTGTATTTAAGATGATCGTTAAAAATGTGCTCTTAACTCAAAATGACGTGATGCACACATTTTAGTTATATCAAGATTTCATCTCTTAGTGCGAAAAAAATAGAATTCTAATTTGAAAGCTAGGACTTAATACTAGAAAAGTAATATTTTTGCAGCTTAGACACAAGATAAATTTTAATGAAGTTTACTAATTTCGAAGACATTTGCACCTTCGTGAAAATGAGACTGAGAAAAATGAGGGGCTTAAAATAAACTTTCATCAGCAAACTAACGAGGGGAAAGCTAGACATTTCTAATATTTCAAAACATGATGATAACTCAACGAGAGAAGAAAAATATTTGTTCTAATTTTTATTTTTTTTATCTTCGAGTGATTGGAACAATATTTCACAATACATATCATCATCATAACAGCCCACATCCACCCACTGTTGAGTATAGGCCTCACTATCACGCCACTCCCTACAGTCCCCTGCCAGCCTCATCCATTGTTTCCCCGCTACCATTACAATATCGTCGGACCAACGGGCAGGTGGTGGTAGCCACAGGACACCTAGCAAGGCGCAAGGATGATAGGTAGACTTAAAGCTTACCGAATGGCAGCCAATTATAAAGAAGTTAATCTCATACCATAGACTTTACTTACACCGTAAGTGTAGACTGCGGTTAATAAGGATTCAAATAATATAAAAGGAGAAACTGACTGACTGTTATATCAACGCACGGCTTAAACGGCTAAACGTAGGCACTTGAAATTTGGAAGGTACATAGCTTAGGTACCGTAGAGGTGCACTAAGTAAGCAATTCCCACGAGAACGGGAATTAGCAGGAAAATTATTTTGTATGAAATACAATATAAGGCCCGCTAGTAAAATATATGGGTTCAACCTAAATTACATACCTATTCGGTTCTTTGTAGTTTCTGTCGCCTAATATTGGTAAGATTTGAGTGCGAAAAGGATTCTTTCGAGGAATACCACACAAAATGCTCCCTATATCTCCGTATTGTAACTCATAATATCATAGTTTTATACCTCTGTTTTGTGTGCAATAAAAAGCATATTCATTCATTCATAATTCATAACCATCCCTGTTACAGTCACTATGTGTACTTATGATTACTCCTGTGAAGACAATGCTACCCATCAGTCTCAGACAGGCTCAGTTTTCAAGGGGGCATCTTACTCGAGACGATGGGCATGGGGTTCGTGCAAATTGACCATGAAACGCAGACGCTCGTCATTGATCGATGCGCGATGTCACAGGAGTGTATGGGCTTGTTGCAAGTTAAATATCTGCGTAGATGTCGCTGATAAGGTTGTCATCTGCCGGATCGACTGATTTCGGATACGATTGCACAGAGAAACACTGATGTTATACCTACAATAATGTATACGTACTACCTATGTAGTCTTTGGAATTGTTTGCTCTACAAATATATGACCGGTGTAATCCTGTAAATTTAGTTTCCAATCTGGACAGGCGATCTGCTATTGCACCTCTGGTGATTGTGCGATACTGCGCCAACGTGTCCGCTGTAACATGTAACCCTTGATCCCTAACACTAAGGTACACATAGTATAAATACGGTTAGGTTTTGAGTTACTTTTTTTTCACCTAGCTTGTTCATTTCAGTTTCATCATCATATTGATTATTTATTTCATTATTTCATTATTCATTATTATCATCGTAAGTCAGACGCAGTTCACTTTAGATTTTGTCTGAGTTGAGCATACTTCGTAATTGCATACAGTTCGGTTTCCTCAAACAGGTGTCTAAGATGAACATTTTTGTGTCACACTTGTCACTCGAGTCGATTAAGTTCTTCCATGCAGGGATTTTGATATTGGTGAAGACTATCGGGAGACAGTTTAAGTTCTCTAGGTAGATTCCGGAATATTATTTTTAGAGGCTCGGGAATGCCGCAGACCCTACGCTGGGCCAACGTAATAACGTGGGCCGGGTAACTGACGAGTTTTGTCAGGCCCTCCTCCGACAGCGGTCGGAGACATACTGACTAAGCCCCAGCGATGCCGGTATCTGGCATACTTTTCTAACGTTAACTTTGTCTTTGGCAAAGGTGGTTAGGGGCGCAGTAAACTGTCGTATACAACCGAGCCATTGAACTGGCCGCTTATTGTGTGCAGTGCGATGTGCAACGTATGCAACTCCTGGGTAGAATGATACTCAATACTCAAGCATTCATTGCTTGTATCATAGTGTTACTAAGGGCAGGTTTCTTCAGCCGTAGTTAAACTAAACTAATGGTTAAAAGAGTAACCAATCGTCAAATATCGCCAAATATGTTTTTGGACCATAGCTTAACCAATGGCTGTCACTTTGACCATTTGTTCTCACCAATTGTCAAAGTTGATTATAGTCAATTAAACCAGAAGGTAAATACGGCTAAAAAATGGTCCTTAGACTTAGTTATATCTCGGAAACTCCACTCTGTCTTTCTTGTCATGCAAAATCAGGACACTACAAGTATAGAAAACGCCACAAAGGTCTAATTAATAACACTTTAAAAAAAACATCAAAATCATTTAATGAACACAAACTCTGCGAATTAGTCTACAAATATTGAAAGGCTTTCAATGAACACAAAAATGTTTTTAATGAATGTGGCAGGAGTGATATCAAAAAACATTACAAAATAGTTAAGCCTGCTGCTAATTAAACAAATCCACTGGGACTCTATGAAAAAACTAATTTAAACGGCTTTTTTGCAATGTACGTATACAGTAGGTACCTATAGGTATTTGTCGATAAAACTCTGTATATTATGTTACCTAAAACGAAAATAATCGGGACCAGTATAGGAATTTTACATCGGAGAAGATTTTTATGTCGCTGAACCATCGAAGTAAAGTAAATCTGACTTTAACCACTATATCTAACTGAAAAATTTACTATCAGGATAGCTTCGTTCCAAAGTTCATATTGCCAAAATATATAAGTACTTAAATCCAGCCATCCCATCGAACGTCCAATAAACGGAACCACGTGCTCATGCGCCCAGCGATAAATACACCATAGTGCAGGAGTAGGGAACCCATGGCTAATGTTTAAAATGAAAGTTAGAAAAACGTATAACTTTTTTTTTAAATTAAGTATTGAAAGTCGCTTCGCGCGCGCCGCTCTGACCGCGAGTCTCTGGTCCTACACCGTGTTAAAAAAAATACGAAAAACAATATTTCTTAAATGTAGTGAAGCAGCACCTGCTCTGTTTCGTCGAGAGAGTGAGGGTACCGGAGGCCCAATTGGGGGGAAAGGGGTTAAAGATTGGTGGTCCAAATGTGACTCTACTGGTGTTGCAGGTGTCTAAGGGTGGCGGAAATCGCTTACTATCAGGACCGTCTGTTCGCCTGACACCTATAAAATTTATTTTAAAAAAAATTTGACATTTGAAGGGGAAAGCATAGGTATGGCATACGTCTCGTTAATTCCCGTCTATAAATGGCATACGTCGCGTTAATTCCCGTCTATAATAATAATAGTTATCATAAAACAAATTATATTATTTTTTGTTTAACTTTAGCTTTAACATAAGTATTTATTGTTCTTAAAATAATAGGGCATATATTTTAGAAACAATAAATACTTATGTTAAAGGTTCGCTACCCCTGGCCGGCGTTATCTTGCGGTAACCACACGTTCGCGTTTAAATTTAACAACACCGCTGACCACAAAGACGTTCGATAGTTATTTTACGGGGCGGTACGCGCATCCGTTGTTCACACTTTGCCCAAATGGGACAACGGGCAGGAAAAATATTTACGTAGTGAATATTTTGGGAAAACAAACATCCGATGCTTTGGTACGAGGGCTCACGTCTTTTTCTTTATGCGATGCGTGGCAGAGCAGACGGATCACCTGATGGTAAGGGATTGCCCATAGATTATTGTATTTCAGGCATAGCGTCTAAGTAAAAACAAGTCTACGAATTTTAAAAAATCATAGAGCAAATGTTTTTTTTATGTGATAGGTAGCAGACGAGCAGGCGGATAACCTGATGGTAAGCAATTGCCGCCGCTCATGGACACTTGCAACACCAGTGGAGTTACAAGTGCGCTGCCAACCTTTTATCCCCTTCCCCCCCGGGTGGGCCTCCGGTACCCTCACTCACTCGGCGAAACACAGCACAGGGGCTGCTTCACGCCGGTTTTCTGTGAGGTCAGTGGTATCACTCCGGTCGAGCCGGCCCATTCATGCCGAAGCGTGGCTCTCCCACAGTTTTGAGATTGTGTTGAGATTGGTAGAAGGGATGTACTAACGGTTTATCGAGACACCCTCTTTACTTAATTTGATATAAAAATACCATTTTATATGTAACTAAATTAAAGAATACATTATTCTCAAATATTATTTATTTGTTTGTGCACGCTACGCACGTAGATACTTCATAATAATGTTAAAAGTTTTACTCCAAATTGAAGTCTAAAACATTTTATAACTTGTAAACTGTGTTGTTAAAAGAGGATTATTTTAATTCATTTTGTATCAAAGTCGTGCGTAGTTTAAAAGTTTTCTTTGATATTGTAATGAGAACAACTCAATTTGAATTTGGGTAATTGCATGTCACTTCAATCGCAGACTTGTTCAATGCAAAATATGTCTCCGCTTCAATATGAAATAAAAATATTTATTCTAAACCTTAATTCGACTTCTGATATGCATCTTCAGTGATCGCTCAAATTACAAGTTCGAAACTTCGACCCCTATCTATGTGGCGCTATTTTTAACTTTCTTGTTATTTCTTCTGGATTCAAATAAAATAAAATCAATTGCTAAACATGTAAGACTTAGACTGACTAGCGGTTTATTAAGAAAATTAAGTAGTGAAAATAATTACTATCTACATTTTTAGAAACAAAATAATTCCCTTTCATTGATGAGAATAACATGTTTGTCCATAATAACATGTAGCCTATTATGTTAATGTAGATTATCAGCTAATTCCATACTATACATTTATGTAGGTACATACACACAAACTTTTGCCCTTATCATACTAGTGTGAGAGACGTTCAAACTTTGTTTTTTTACGACAATTCAATAAATACATAAGTAATCACTAAATCAGCATAAAATAGTAAGTAGATTGGAATACATTAGAGATTACAATAATAGAACAAAAGCTAAAACATTACGCACTACTAAATAACTACGGGCCCATTATTATTTATTGTCACGGAGAACTTAGCAATGCTTTGTTCAAACTTTTCCCACTGAAAGCTTACGCAGGTATTTATTCAAAGAACTGGCAGCTACCCGCCTGGGTGGCTGACTAGTGGTATAAGGTATAGACTTCTTGTAGGAGCTTTTGTGGTTGAGGTTTCGTAACAGATATGGGAAAAGGCAGACATAGTGTTGGGTGTTGTGTAGCCGAGAATGAAAACTGAAGAATATTTTGAGAATCCTATTTCCAGCAGTAAGGTATGAAAGGCTAAATATGATAGTGTTGGATAATATAGGTCACAGATCAGCAAAATAATAAATTCACACAACATCTCATACATTGACCTGGCTCCATAAAAAGCTTTATTCGAGTTACCGACTATGGGGGCTTCGGGATTAAACGACTAAAATTTTACAGTGTGGCCTCCTTCAAATGTAACGATGTATGGGCTGATACTTTTATAACGCGTACAGATAGAACTTTACATTTTATGTGCATAACTACCTACAGCCACACATCAAAGAGTACAAAACTGTCAATTTCTTCAATTGACTCTCATTTTACATTCATACACATTAGGTTGAATGTCAATTGTAATTTGACAAGTTGTGGTAACCTGATGTGTGACTGACTGTACCTATATTCATTTTTAATTCTCAAGATCTCTCAACAGGCGTCTGAGTCTAACTCGAAGCGCGTTAGGCATAATGAAAAATATTAAAGTAATTGCTCGGCGTCTTTGTGGCGGGCCTGAGGTGAGGCGTACGCGCTTGAGTGAAGTAAAGTAAATGTCAAGCGTTAAGTTATTAGACGCTTTGTTGTAGATTGCTATTGAAATACGTGAAAACTGGGTGAAGCACCTAAAGTACAGTATTCAATTGTGAAAACCTAGGTATTCCTTAAATCATAAGTAATCTTATCTTCTATACTATTTATAAAGATATAACTTCAATAGACCATGACAAGGCTTCTAGGTAAACGAAACGCTTGCGCGATGTAATTGGACACAGCGCCATTAATTAATAAATAAATTCACACATCTCATACATTGCCCAGACTTTGTACATAGCTTAAGCACTAAACTTGTGTTACGGATATCAGACAACAGAGGAAACACAAACATAATACTTGAACACTTGACACTGAACAAATGCAAGTGTTCATCACACGAATATTTGTCCAGGGTGAGGATCGAACCAACGATTTTTGGCGATGCAGGCTTTTTATGAGGCAGGGAGTGACCCTGGAAAGAATCCGGTTTTAAACATACCACAGATATGGACTTCAACAAGCCGGATGGCGCATTTGGTAGTGACCAAAAAAAGAGGGTATGGGATAAAGGGTGCACCTGTGTTTACGCACACAAGAGCACTATAATTTATCTTGCGTTCGTGGATGATCATCAAGATTGACCGCCGTAGGCAAATATTAGTTGGAGGATTTACACATTTATTTTATTTATATTTAAAACTGGTTTTGGTTTGAGTCTAGGAACTGTCTTCTGGCTATGCATTAGCTCGCACTGTGTTTATTTTGCAATAGTTCTTAAACGTATCTATCAATACAACCTTCGATAATAAATAAGTATCGAAGATTTATGTATCTATTTATTCGTTATCTACTTAGTGTTTAAACAAGAAAAGATTTCTTTCATTTTCGACACCAATTAAGTTTCACTTTGTATTTAACCCACGTAATAAAAGAAAGACAGCGAGTCTAAGCTCGCTTACTAACTACAAAGGTCCAAAAAAGCTAAAACAAACCCAGAGCCGCATTACCCCTATACCCACTGCATTCCTGTTTATTACACCCTCTCTTAAAGTGTTACCAGAGTAACGTGGTAGAGAGCACCTTTTTACTCGCATAATAAGTTTCCTGGTTAAGGACGCTTGTTTGGTCCACTAGTGCTGCCTTTTTATTTAATTAGTGGTAGAATAGTAACCTACCACTCTTATGGCCATACCAACACGCATAGGTGTAGCCAAGGGGCGGGGGCTTTTGCGGTTCTAACCTCCCCGAAAAGTTAAATAAAAAGAAGCTAGTAATTGGTTATATGACGATCCGTTTAGACGCAAGGGTCGCGGGTCCGATCCCGCACCAATACAAATGTTTGTTGATGAAACAGATATATGTGTTGGATCTGGGTGTTTGTGGTTCCTACGTTGTTTCTAATTTCCATAGCATAAGGGAAAACCTTAGTTTGGGACCAGGACAATGTATGTGATGTTGTCTCAATTTATTATTATTTACTTACTTATTAAATTTTTTAATAGATGATTTTAACACATGTAAGGAAAAAATGTCTTCGTCATGTAACCATAGAATTATTGTCTCTCCCAACTGATGTTTATCAGAGTTCGTAAAATGGCGCTAGTAGTCGGTACTAGCGGTCTTAAATTCGCGTAAACAGCTCGGATGCAATTAGAAACGAAGTGGCCGCTGGCGGCCGCGCGGCTGGCGGGGCGCCAGCGAGCGCTGCCAGGGGGCTATGGTCAACCATGTTACCTTAGTTACCAGGGAAAAATACCACTATAGCTTTCAGAAATAACTTGATACGCAACACAGCATTTAACCATGGGAGAGCCACGCTTCGGCATGAATGGGCCGGCTCGACCGGAGTGATACCATTGTCTCACAGAAGACCGACGTGAAGCAGCAGCCTACGCTGTGTTTCATCGAGTGAGTGAGGGTACCGGAGGCCCAATTGGGGAAAAAAGGTTAAAGGTTAAAGCGGGTTAAAAGTTGGCAGTGCACTTGTGACTCTACTGGTGTTGCTTGCAGGTGTCTATAGGCGGCGGTAATCGTTTACCATAAAAAAAAACCATCAGATGATCCGCCTGCTCTTCTGCCACCTATCACAAAAAAAACCACAGCAGTAGGTCTAGCATGAACTTTGATCGAACTTCGGCTACTCACACCCAGCTCCGACCAGCCCTCTTGCGCAGATCGTCACTCCATCTGATGGATCCCTATGGGAAAATAAAAAAGCTAATAATACTGAGCACGAAGCACCTTCGATGACGTATTGTATCGTATCGTAATACTATCCTTTCTGTCGTTGGTACGTACGTGTTCTCATGCACAAGTACATGTCTTTACATCCTCACGATCTACAGTACATGTGTATGCATTTATAATCACACTTCTCGCGTCATTACTGAACTCACACAAATACAAACTAGCATTCCAACGCACACACAGCAACTTTTTGCTCGCATAATAAGTTTCCGCATAAATTCTCGTAAACAGTTCGGATGCAATTAGAAGTGGAGTGGTCGCTGGTCTGGCGAGCCGCCAGCCTCCGATGCCAGGGGGTAATGATCAACAGTGTTATCTAAGGAAATCTAAGCAAGAATTATTTTACCTACAAAATAACGTTACCCAATATCTATATCTATCTTTTATACTATTTATAAAGAGAATAGTCCACGTCAGAGCTATTATATAAACCGATAACACGAAACACTTCCGCGATATAATTGACTCCCAGCCCCATCTGTAGGAAGACAGTGGAACTACGGTCCCGAAACGAAGCGAGGGAGGGCCACTATCCATACTAATATTATAAATGCGAAAGTAAATCTGACTGTCTGTCTGTCTGTCTGCTACTCTTTCACGCCAAAACTACTCAACGGATTTAAATGTAATTTGGTAGGTATACAGATAATCTAGACCCTGAGAAAGGATATAGGCTACTTTTCATTGTGAAAAGGGGGTAGTAAGGGGGTAAAAAGTTACTTTTCCACGCGGACGGAGTCGCGGGCGGCCGCTAGTTTAGATATAAATGCACACTTCTTACGCATTTCCAAACTCACTTTTTACTTTTTGCCGTGGCTCGACCGGAGTGATACTACGGACGGCCTCACAAAAAACCGGCGTGAAGCAGCGCCTGCGCTGGTTTTTGAGTGAGTGAGGGTACTGGAGGCCTAATGGGAGGAAAGGGGGTAAACGGTTTACAACGCACTTTTGACTCCACTGGTGTCTATGCGACGGAAATTCTTACAAGTTTGCCGCCTATCACATAAAAAAATTCGTCGCACACACTCACAAAAAATATATATACACTATATAGGTAAACTATATACTTAGGTAGGGTATTTATTTATTAATAGCCCTCTGCTGTTAGTTCCCAATGTAATATACCTTTTTTGATTATTCATTCTCGACTTATGCCTTACCTACCCGATGTTACAAAAACAAAGCTAGTAAACGCGTACGAGCGACCCGAAAATAGCCCCCTGAGCCTACGGGTTGTTGTCTGCTCCTTTTACTGCCAATTGTGCGGCCAAATAAGTTTGGAACTTGCCATATTTTTAGCAAACGCGAGATGCGTACGCGCTGTGCACAGCCTGCGTTATTTACTGCAAGCGCTTAGAATAATATCAAATGTTTTCGGTCATAGCTGCAAAATTGGAATTTTTCCAGGAAAAGTTCGTTACAGGTTCGTTTTCGGATGCAACGTTCATTTGTTGAAACTTTTACTGTGTGTATTTTTGGTGATGCCTAACTTATCACTATTATAGTTTTTTTATATACAGGAAGACAACTAGCAAGCGTCACCTGATGGTAAGTAATCACCGCCGCTCATGGACATCAGCTACATCAGAAGGAGTGCGGATGCGTTGCCGGCCTTTAAAGAAGGTATAGTCGCGTTTCTTACAGATTTGATTCTGGTAAGTAGGTACTGGTAAAGAATTTGATTCCATAATAAGAAGGCGCGTGGCAAAAAATCACGAGGTGCAGTTTTTATTTGATCAACTACTTAGTCTGCGTGCGACCAATGTCTAATTATGTGGCATCTAGGCCCAAGAGGGTAACATGTTTATACCTAGATACCTCGAATATATTTATACAACCTTTATTTGTAACATTCATGAATGCAGTAAACATCTTTGAATTTGATTTATGAAGCTCAGTTGATATTATATTTGGCCCTGTACTTAAATATTTTCTACAAATTATCGTAAAAGCCGCAGCCTCGTTTCTAATTTACCGAGACTGAACCTTGAAGCTATGTATCCAGTTCAATTTGTAACCCCGGGCTACCCACCAGACCAAAAACGAACAGTTTTACGAGTAGTGATGTACAAGATTCGAGTCTTGGGGTTCCAATTTCAGTGTCGTTCAGGACTCTATAGGCTCAATAATAGGGTAAGCTCGATTTTCAGTTGACTACGAGTCCTATGAGCAGTTGGTAAAGAGTAGTAGACTTCGAAAGAACTAGAGTCTTAGCAATTGTAAAATCCTTTGATTGATCCGAAATTAGAATCGACTACTACTCCTACTACTTCCCTAAAACCTAATCGTACTTCCATCTTATATTTTCACTATGACATATAAATAGAATCATAGTAATCTTTAAAATTTTTAACGTCTCTAGGTAATCATTTTTAATTAAATATTGACCATGGGAGGCCTGAATCGACATATTAGAAGACCAGCATAAGCAGCACTTGCACTGAGTTTCACCGACCAAGTATACGGGACCAAATTTTTGTACCTCACTAGACACAAGTTCGGGGCAAAAACGACAAATACCAATTGGAGTTTCACTCGATTTTAACCCTTTCTAATTCACCGAAATCCTAGAGCTATGACACCAGTGTGATTGGCAAACTATTGACGAGGCGCCCCGGGCTAACGCGTCTAGACCAAAAATGAACAGTGTTAGGCGGGTTAAAGTCCAGCCGCTTCCGAGTTTATCGGCTTTCTGCTGGAATCCGGTGTAAAAAGCGCACGGCTCGATTGCATTTTTATAGGATCGTATGTACATTTAGGCTTTTCAATTCAGCTTATTGCCGTCCAGTTCTGAACGTACCTACTAAGCGAATAAAACCTGTCCACCATTCGGACTGAAGAGTTTCTTTTGATGTGTTTTAATTGTGTTATTTGATTTATATAGGATAGGATACCCTACTTATTCTGCTGATCAGATTCAGGGTGAATCCAACAATCAGATGTTCTCAAGTTGCAAATGGTGTCACCGATACGATCTTTCTTGTAGACTAGTGTCACATAGGACATATGCTAGTGACCCACCATATCGTCGTTTCTAATTCCATTCTTATAATATTGTATGTAATATACACCCAGACACTGAAGGAGCACAACTATTCATCACACGAATATTTGTCCAGGCCTCTCAAGGATCGAACCCTCGACTTTTGGCGTAAAAACCAAACCAAATGTGCCATCCGGCCAGTCGTATAGTACAATACAGTAATCTCACAATCGTTTCAGTTTCAGCAAATGTATGTATTTTCCAAGCTAGTAATTGTTAATAAATTATTAACAATAGCATTTTGTTGTAGTTTCGTTATTCCTCGTGTTCAACAGATTAAACCGATTTGGCATAATTTCAAGTTTTTCACGACGTCGCAAATAAAAAGCAACTCAAACACGCCGACAGATTACTTACATCCTTACCAACACCACAACAAGAAGAAAACAGTTTTCATTCCCAGTCCGACACAAAATGAAAACCATATTTTTTCTCTGCATCATTTTCCTATTTCAAAAACCTTTCAAATGTATTCCACGCGGGGTTTCCAGCATAAAAAATGTAAATATTAAAAGCTTTCTCAGTATATAATCTCGCGGAGCCCTATCGCTCCATAGGTACCGGAGTGAGACGTTTTGCTAAAAACATTTTATAAGGAGACCCCTATTGATAAAATATTCAGCGTCTCGCGGTCGTCCCAGGGAAAGCAGCTTTGATTGTGTGTAAAAACTGAGCGATAGTTCATACGCCGGGATGGGGTAAATGGCTCATTCATTATTCTTACTTCGACTCTATTGCACAAAAACAGGTCTTAACAACTAGACATCATATGTAGAACTGTCTGTCCCTCCGTGACATATCACAGCCACTTGCTTATCCGAAACGATAAAAACTGCCTATATTGTTTAAACTTGGTAAGCACCAAGATGTACTCGTAGGTACTTATTTTGAAAACTGCATTAAGGCTTGTTTATAAAAATATATGTATACTAGATCGTTGGTCCACCTAAATTTTACGACTTTATTGACAGGCTAGTGACCCGCCCTCACTTTGTTTCGGGACAGTAGTTCCACTGTCTACCAATAGATGGCGCTGGACGTTGATTGTGACACGCAATTGTTTCGTGTTTTCGGTTTACCTATAAGCCCAGGCGTGGAATATGAGATCAACCTCTTTATAAATAGTTATAGATATTTTAGGTTCCCGATACTTAACTTTAAGTATAACCATTTTTAATATTTAATCCATACGTGTATCTATGGATAGGCCTTCAAATATGTTATTGAGGTTCCTAACATAATTTATTTTATAAACTGAAATAGTTTGCGCGAGAGACAATTCCATAGCAGAATAATTAGGTACCCCCCCACATAAATACCACAAAGGGATCTCAAGTGCCAAGCCCATACTAAACAAACACAATGACTATTGGCAGCCGATGACCGATGACAAATCATTTTACAGCCAGGACTATTTTCTTAACATACGTGTTTACAATTCAGTAATTAATGCAGTAACTTTCAATATTATCCATACATTTTGAACAGCCAAGTTATTAAGAAAGCGATAGCAATCTGATATTTATATCCCTACACGGGAACCAAGCAAATTGGATCATGGTTACCCGGAATTAGATTTTCTAACGCTATTTTCCTGGTATTTGTACCTACTCGTAATAAAGAGATTTGAAAGATGGGGGAATGATATGAAAGATTGTCATTTTTATGATACCCTCAGCCGAATCGAATCACTGGGCAAGATATTGAAATATAATATTTTGACCGCTGATTTAGCACTTATTGCAGATGGCACAGTAATAATGTACCTACATACTCATATTGGTTATAATTTGTCACATTTCTTCACATAATCTGTACTTATTTATCTTTTATGATATAGAAAGGCAAACGAGCAAGCAGGTCATCTAATGGTAATTGATTACCGCCGCCCATCGACTCACCAGCGTCGGCGCTGTAAAAAATCGCCACGTGTATAGGCTATAAAACTACCAAAATTGCCAATCTTTTATCGATCTTGAAAAACCCTAACCTGTGTCATCCTAATAAAGTATCAATGCCACTTTTAAAATTGAAATAGCGGTCCCGATTACGCCATCGATTATATCGATAACGCCGATAGCCGCTGCTCGCGACGTCCAGACGCGCCCCAAAAAATCTGCCCGTGATTTATAATCGCTTTCGCCTCGAGAACGCTATAAAGTAGGCCCCTGTCGCACCCACGCTTGGCCAGGGCTCGCAAACCTTTGCCCGGAGGATCCGGAGATTGTAGATTTATGACGCTGTTATTGGGACGGACAGAAGTCTTTTCCTTTATTGTCGTGCGTTTTCGAGTGGCTGTTTTGTTGGAACATGCTGTGTTGACATTCGGGTGTTGCTAACAGTTTAGTACTTTTTTTATAGGCGACAGTATACTTATATAGCTCTCCTTAGCCTGATTGTAAGCAAATGGAGAGTCCACTTTGAAAACACACTGCTATTACAAGACACTAGCCAAAATGAGATCTTTTCTCGCCCTTCAATTGAAGGATATTCTGTGTTCAATTTGATCCAGAAGAAATTTCCGAAAGGATATACTAAATCACACATTTTTTTCATGTAACCATCAACCGATTCGGCTTCGACGGCCGATAAATTACGATAAGCCAATTACCAGAAATCAAAAAAGAACTAAATGCAACACTACCCACTGCATAACCGTGGCAGTCATGTAATAAAACTCTACAACATGAAATCAAAACAATAAACATTATTGTAATCAATAAGAGTAGAATATCATTTCAAATGATGTGTTTATAATTACCGTAACCTTTTATATTAACATTTTATTCTGATCAGAGTGTTTATTTAACCAGGTAAAATATCACCTGGATTTTGGCCATTCTCCCAAATAGATAGGACCTAACTTTTATCGCAAATTTTCATCAGATAAATCGGCTTTAGCAGATTTATTCGCATGTATTTACAGCCAAATATGCGGAAACTTTTGGCTCCATAAATATAAATAAGCCGGGATCAACATCCGAATTCATAGTCGATACATATTGACTGACGTTCAACACGCCGAAGTAAAAACGGCTATATGCTATATGGTTATTTAGCTCCCAATGATAGTCGAAACTACTACTATTTCCCTTACAAGTGTCAGGGTAAATTGACATTTAATTGTCTACAAGGTGTCTCATTCAAATCGGTCAGTATGGGAAAGTCTGAAACTATAAGACATACGAAGATCTGTTCTGAGGAACCATAAAAAACTGCATACATTTAAAAAAACATCTGTACCTACTCCGCTCGGGAATCGAACTCGATTGATTTGAAAAAAAAAACACAATTTATATTTAGATATCGATTGTGTAGGGCTTAAGCAGTTAATGTCTGTATGAAACATGATGTCTAAAATGAATAAAATGCATTGTTTCCACATACTTTATTTTATTTTAGTAGTGATTTAATTAGCTTGTGATCCCTCACTCAAATAATAAAACAGGTATTTGAAACTTTTGTATAATTTTCCTTAGTTCCTTACAGCAAATCGTTGTGGTTATCCAGCCCTGGTGAAATAGTTTCTAATCGCCCAAGGAGCGTCTACTCCTATCGTTCAGTGACCATATGTATTGTGTCCCCGCAAAGTTAATTAAACTTAAGACCATTTTATCGTAATAATCAAATAAGGTTCTTATATGATTAAGGTGCGTATTTATTTTTCGAAAGAATCGAATATTTCTTTCTTAGTCATTTGATTTTCAAGTTACATTGTGTGTGCAATATATTTTGACGTGGCTGATTAGCAATATCTAACTACGTACGGTAAGTAATTTGCAAAACTTAGCGCGTATAGTTTCGTTTTTGCTTAAAGTAAACGCAAAAAGTAAATGTTCTTTTTAGGTACAGTAGGAGACTAAAACACAGGAATAATAATCTGCAGTGAAAAAAGACCCACAGGCGATGAGCAAAAGTACTGATCAAAAGGTAAGGTAGAGATTGTCCGTACCTGACTTTTCAAATGCAACCAGCTAGCTAGCTAGCTAGCGTCCTGGCTTACACTTTCAGACGGCAGTAACAGAAAACGTCGTACGACGTCGCTCCTACACTAGCCTTTTCAATAGTCCCCATTACTCATTCACTGTAACATAAACAGGAAACGACGCCAAAGAACGATATTCTGAAACATCGGTAATACGGCATTTCCTATCACAAATCAATTCCGACGGCGACGCCTGGATAAATAAGCAGGGACCGACAGTAACCGATTAGATCAAGCCACTGCAGGCACGTAGTGTATTGGGTAAACGTCAAACCTGACATATGGAGACGTGTTGCGTGTTTATAAGTGCTATATGAGTATATTATTATTTCTGTTTTACGACAACCTATAAATGGAGAAGGGTCGCCCACGAGCGTTCACAGTTGAAGCCTTTGCCCTGTCGGCACACTGAGCTGAGAGACTTCATATGGACGAATAAAGAAATTCAATCACATAAGTCAATATCTCTCAACTAGACCAAATAGCTAAATTATTTTACAACTAGCGGCCGCCCGTGACTTCGTCCGCGTAGGAAAAGTAACTTTTTACCCCCCTTTTTAACCCCTTACAACCCCCTTTTCGCAATAAAAAGTAGCCTATGTTCTTTCTCAGGGTCTAGATCATCTGTATACCAAATTTCATATAAATCGGTTTAGTAGTTTGGCGTGAAAGAGTAGCAGACAGACAGATAGACAGACAGACAGAGTTACTTTCGGATTTATAATATTATATAGTTAGGAAGTTAGGATGATCCAGATATAGCGCTGTGGCTTATTTGAAATAACCAATTAGATTTCTAATAACTGATCTATAATGAAAGTGGGGTGTACACCTAGCTGATACTGACACTGCTCTATTTAAAACTTACAGTAAAAGCTAGCACCCGCCAGATGCAAGGACCATGGACATGGCTTTGGGAAGTCAGGTAAATACAATGAAGCAACTACCGTCTGACCTGTACTAGTTACTACCCTTAGACAGGGCAAACACACCAAGTGCATTACAATTGCACGTTTAGAATATAGCACAATATGTATTCAATATATTGTGAATCACACAACTATGTGTACCAAAAACATCGCTCCGAAATTTCGCGGAAAAGCCCCTTAGTTCGTAATCAGCCTGAAGTCATCCGATTAGTCGACAGTTCCGCCCGGCATTATACCGACTGCCGACTTCGTATCGCCGTCGCTGCCGATAAAAACAAAGCTAAACCGTGTAAACAGGGAAAAGGTTTTAAATGTGCGCCGAAAATCTAGGCTTGCAGAGGTCTTAGCACTCGCATTGATAGATAAACTTAAAACATTTGGTAGCTAAGTAGGCCGTTAGCTTTATAAACGGAATACTTAGTAGAAAAGGAATTCGCTAATGTAATCAATAAAGTATTTTTAAGTTCCCATGGTAAACCGCAAACTACCAGACTTCAGGGGTGCAATTCTCAAGCACTCAATATAGAAAGTGAATATAGAGATTTAGATTTCATACATTCGTTCATACAAATGTCTAATTCGACTTCAATGTCTAGTGCACGAGAATTGTCCCCCAGGCTAACACTGAGAATGTCAGTCAACGAAAAAAGTCAGGTAGAATTTTAGGTTCGATCCAGAAGCTAAGCTCGCGCTTTTAAACATAACCGGCTTTCAAATACCAGAGATTATATCTATGCAAAACACTATGTCAGGAACTCAGTAGAGATAAGGATAACGGAAAAATGCATTTTGAGTTAAACGAAGGCGCTTGAGTGTTTCTGGCGTGAGATAAAAAACTGCAAATTCTTAAAAGGTATTGTTAAGATTTTCTTTACAGAGAAAAAGTGCAGTGTAATTATTCAATGACACCATTAAGTAACACCTTCCGAGAGTGGAGCGCGAATAGTTGCGTCCACAACACGGGCTTTAAGTTAGAAGTTGCAAAAAACTGGCAGGAGAGTGTCGCACTCTGCCGAATGGTTCCGTAGGATAAGTATAATGAATATTGCTTGAGTAGGTTTAACGACTTTAGGTTAGAAGCTGCAAATAACCGCAAGAGTCGTTCCCCTGCCTAATAGTTTCATGCTCTTTCGACAGGATAGGTATAAGTAAACTCAGATGAGTTGATAGATTCATCTACCATCCTATTTTAACGGGACAATCCCGTTTTTCGGCAACCTGTCCCGTTGATCTGAAACACGGTGTCGCGACGAAAATCCCCTTTAGTGAAAAATATGTCTAATGAGGGACCCTCTCCCCGTCGCCTCGTACAAGCGGCTGGCAACCCCCCATTGTAGACAATATGACGAGTTTTACGTACTTAATTATTTAAGCTAAGACAAACATTCGGACAGACACCGATAGACATTCCCCTAAAAACCTTAAGTTCCTTATTTACCACAGAACCCTAAAAAACTACCCGCTTCGCACAGAAGTAATTTATTTAAGCGAAAAGCATTGTTGTCGCTGAAATGGGTCAGTTTTTCCCGGCCCTACCTCATTTCAGTCGGGCGCAGTTTTAATTCGAGGGGATCATTGCGGATGCAAGTTACGCTTGCATTTTCTACACTAGAATGCATAATAGGAGCCGGGGATCAGGTTCTAGTCCGTGCAATTATCGTTACATAGAAAAAGAAATCTGGGGTTACTCGGGATGAAATGGTAAGTAAATTATTTATTTATTTATTTTTATAATCTGTGCACGGGCGCGTTCTCATCCATTCTAACGTCGATCCATCCATTTTTACCTGTGGTGTCAATTTTAGTTCTTTTTACGTACGATAGAGAGAGCTATTTGTTTTTTTTATGTGGTAGCAGACGAGCAGACGGATTCCCTGCAACGCCAGTAGAGTATCAAGTGCGCTGCTAACCTTTAACCCCCTTTCCTCAATTGGGTGTCCGACACCCTCACTCACTCGACGAAACACAGCGCAGGCGCTGCTACACGCCGGTCTTCTGTGGATCCGTTCTATTTGATTTTCATACAAATCGTTTACGATAAGTACGTATAAGTATCGTACGTGTATGCATACAAGTAAAGTAAGTGTATTAAAGTTCGTGCTAAGCCTACAGAGCATTTGACCTCGGATGTATTAATCAAAATGACATAAGTAGGTACTTATCGTTCAATTAGAATTGAAATATTAAATTGACTTTGTATCCACTTCCACGGGCGAGGCGACTTACCTATTTGGCTTTACTAGGCGGATTGGATTTTTAAAAAATATTCTAGATAAGACCAGCCAAAGATAGACAGGCAAAAAAAAAGTATTTCTTAAACCCCAGACAGTAGCAAATCACAAATCCCTAATCACCCCATCTCATTAATTACAGGGCAGATTGCGACCCTCTAGGTACGTATTAGAAATGTAAAATAGCGGCGAAATGAGCTTTCGGCAACCGATCCGCCAGGTTCTTCAGCATTAATTAGCCCTGGGGAAATCTTTCTTCCACTCCGCAGTGAGAATCTGTCATTAGGAGCTGTCCTCCGTGGGGACCACTCGATAACTCCGTCCGTTTTATGAGATCAGATGGCCGTGAAATATGACGAGGCTAGGCAAGACTGGCACCTACTCTCAAGAGTCAATGCTGGGGCAAAGCCACAAAATGTATAGGTACTATTTATGAATTAATTTCTATAGACAACCTAAAGACTTATACTATACTAACCCGAAGTTAGGAATAAAAAAGTAGTGTTGCTAAAAATGGGAAAGAAAATTGGAAGTTCTAAGTACCATTAAAGTAAAGTAAAGTAATCAGCCTATATACTGTCCCACTGGGCAAAGGCCTCCATCATAGAAATCATGTTATCACTACCATGATGGGAACCACCATCACCACCACTTAGGTACCATTAAATGAAAGAGACTGGAATATCTTGGACATAATTATTATGCGTGGCCCAAAGTATGACCTGTTGCAACTTATAATACAAAGCATGATCCAGGGAAAGACAAGCCCAGGAAGAACGCTAGCGCGATTTAATCGATAAGCAGCGCCGTCTATAGGTAAAGATTTTAACTAATATCAAGACTAAGTCCTAAAACGATGAGAGGGTGGGCCGCTAGTAAAAAGATTCAAATATTCAAAGACTTTATTTGCATAGAATAGGTACAGTACATTATAAAAGTAAGTAGATAAAGAAAGTCTATATAAAGTAGAAAAATACTGGTTAATCAAGCTACATTCTTAATCAGTTTATCTTCAATATTTTTCAGACATTCGACCTGAATTTCTTCCTTTGTGTGAATAATTTTATTTAAATACTAAATTGAGTCTGGTTTGAAGAAATCGAGTTATCTATTACTGTTTTAGGTATCTCCAAGGTACTTTTCAAACAACCATAAAATATTTGAGATTGCTGGAATTTCTACGCCTTTGTTCAACTTAAACACGGAATCCTATTGAAAATATATCTTATGGAGTTGGACAAGGATGTTTTGAAGAGAACATCTAGGTGATTGTATAGAAGGTGGTTGTACATAGGATTGTTTTTAATGAAATCGTTGTACATAGAGATGTAAAAAAATATGTGACAACTCATAATGAGGCAGCTTTAATTCCATCCACCATTCATAATCATTCTTGTCGCACTGTAGTAAATTTGTTACAAGTTATGATATTCGTTTGCACAGTGCAAGTTGCTGCCAGTAGACATTTTACTTGGCTTGTCATGCGAATTACGTTCTAGCACGCTCTTGAGAGTTTGTTTTTATGTGATAGGTGGCAGACGAGCAGACGGATCACCTGATGGTAAGCAATGGCCGCCGCCCATAGACACCTGCAACACCAGTCGAGTCACAAGTGCGCTGCCAACCTAACCCCCTTTCCCCCGATGGGCCTCCGGTACCCTCACTCACTTCGGCGAAACACAGCACAGGAGCTGCTTCACGCTGGTTTTCTGTGAGGCAGTGGTATCACTCCGGTCGAGCCGGCCCATTTATACCGAAGCGTTGCGCTCCCACGGTAAAAGTTACTCGTAAAGTCACGTACAAATATTGCGAGTTACCGCAATGCAACTACTCGGTAGGCAGACTCGTACGCTAGTACTATTTAAACCAGTCCAACTAATGTTGAACGTTCAAAAAACTTTATATTATATTCTAAACGCGGACATAACATGCACAGGAGACATACCTACAGTGATAGGTATGAATAGTGACTCATACACTTAATTCTCTCTTTTACGTCGAGCGCAGGGTATTTAAATCTTTATGCACGACGGAAATGCAACCGTCCCAACGTGGATGCAACGTTCAAATTAGACGTTTAGATGTATTTCAACTCGGACGATAGAGATGTGACAAAATATCGATTATTTAAAACGTCTTTTGTTCTTCTCCAACAATTTTCGAGAGCGCAATCACTACAATTTATGGAGATGTTTTCTATGCGTTGGAGTGCGGGTGATACACGATATTTTTCTGTCTTTATACGCGCTCATAATAAAACTTCGCTAAACATAAGTCTGATGATGCAAGGAGACGCTCCCAGCAGCAATCGTCATGAAATACATTCATGGAACTCAAAATAACATTATTTCAGATTAAATCATGTATAAATGTGAAATGGACTGATGCATTTATTTTTTTCGTGACGAGTATAGCCGGTCAGATGCTTTGGCAACGATGGTTGCCAAAATTTACTACCGTTCATACTTATGAACGGTGAACTTACTTAAGTTCACTAGTAACTAGTATGTAAACAAGCGAGCGGCTAACTAAGGTAAAAATACGCCAGATCAGTCCGCGACCATCCAAAAAATTAGGGCAAAACCTAAATTAGTGAATTAGGGCAATGAAAATGAATGAAGCATACCCAGACCTGTGCCAATTTGGGAAATAAATATTTGTAAATCGAATCAAGTTAAATTTCAAGTTAGGTAGAACGTGGTAAAACGTCACATCACTACAGAGTGCTGTGCTCATGACCACTGGCTCAACTTTTGTATCGAGTTCAGAGTTCGCCGAGTGTCTAACTGAATTAAGTAGGGGTTGATGGTCTTATTTTGTCTCTTTGACTCTTTAGTCACATTTGAAGATGGTTCCTTATTACTTTCTAAGGATTCGTGAGGCTGTAATTAAAATTTGTTAATTGGGACTTTTTAGTAGTCTTCAGTCAAAGGTAGAATATAGGTATTTTAGAAGTAAGTCGGGGTAATAAAAAACGTAGATGTTACGTAGATTCAACTGGAACAAATCGTAAGATCCGACTGCTCATTTGCCATCTATTACATGAAAAATATATAAAGCTAAAAATAATACTTAATACGACTAACTACAAACATAGGTATGTATTATCTGTACCTATTATGAGTAGGTATGGTTGTTTATGGTTCAATTAAAGTAAATAAAAAATACGATAGCCACAATTCCTCAAATTACAAATACATGAAGCAAATTCCTCACAACTCGTATTAAAGCGGGTTTCCTAGCTATTCATCAATTTTGAGCCCTATTTGTATACACATAAGGGCCGGTAGGTATTACTGACAGTGTGTATGAAACGGCAACAATGGAGATTCCACAGTTGGCGACCCATTGTCATATTGTCCCTTATTGTCCTACGGGCGACTCGACGAATGCTACTGAATGTTATTAAAAATTCCACCCAACAGACCTTCGGGGCACACCCGTATTTTTCCGTCACTACTTGATATATTGTTCATAATATGAAGTGTAATCCTCGTATTTTTAGCCATCTCATGTGCAATTTGCATGCTAGCAAAATTCTGTTACGGCTATATAAATACTCCGTTGTAAATATCATAATATTTTTTTTGGACTTACAAAAAATAATTTCCCTTTGATAATACTTTATAGAGTTCATTTTCTAAGACAGTTAAAAAGAGTTCAAGCTAACAGTGGATGTGAATTAAAGTCACAGGTAGGCCACTTTTGAACTACCTGTGACTTTTAAGTACCTACCGAACTGATCATGACGTACCTACCGATTCAATTTTCGACGGTTAGTTACATACTCAGTTTTAGTCCACGTAACAATACGTAATAGCACTTATCAATTTGACTTGCATGAACCGACAGAAAACCTTCAAAAACTAACATTCATTGTAGTTTATTCCAAAACTTCATTTACCAAACTTGCAGAATATTGCATCATCACTCCTCTCCCGATTGGATTACCCCTCCCCTTCCCAAACTCAGGCTCAACTCGAATCTGAATAAACGAGGGAGCAAAACTTGTGTACACTTGCCCCGCACAAAACATGGCCGAATTAATAGGTTCGGCCGACGCAGGCATAAAACTCCTCTCAATACTGCGCCGGCCAAATATAAATAACGATAGCTGACCCGCCGCAACGAGGCTGCTCTTACACCGACATTAAATTATAATAACAATTTTACAAAGTAGTACTTATACTTCTTGCGTGAGATTTTAATGACTAAGTACTCTATCAATTTTAAAATAAACTTTACAGTATCTTGCCTACTAAGGATACAAATAAGGGAGATGTGCTAAGACAGCTCAGAATACAACTGGCTCAACCGCTTGACTTACATCCAGTGCAAACCGATGTTTGTTGTCAAATGCCAAACTGATTGTTGTTTAACACAATGAACTAATACACTTGAGTATTTGCAGTAAGCGGTAGTTGACACCTATGTTGGATTTGTAAGTGAAGTTTCATATATAAGTAACTATTCGCTTTTCCCTCTCCCATGCAGATGAGTGCAACAGGGTCGCCGGCAGGCCTTACAGGGTCGAACACCGCCGCTGTAACGTCACAAAATACATATTGACACAGAAGGCTGACTGCCCACTAAGAGCTAAAAATATGTCATGTACTCACGCATGCGCACTAACTGGGCAAAACGCCTTTCGACCACATTAATCCACTATGACATAAATTGTCAAACTGTCAAGGTCTATGGTAGAGGCCGCGCGCTTAGTACTCATGCCGGCAACAACCCTACATATGTCAACGAACTCTTCTAAATTCAAAATAGGTCAAAGTCTAACTTCTGTGTGTAATATTTTGTGGTAACGTGTCGGAGGCTCCTCTCTGAAGTACAGGCCCGCGCTACGAGTGGCGTGAAGCGCCCGGCAAGGGTCAACTCGTACGCCTAGCGCCACGTTTTTATTCATTATAAAAAGGTCAAATGGTTAAAAATTTTGTCACGCAACGGTGTACTGAATAGGAAATTATAGTTTGCAGTATTTGACGTTACTCGAAGGTACTAATCGCATCACAACGGTGTAAAGGTATCCTAACCACCCCCCGTAAAATGCATGGAGCACGCAATATAGAGCTAACTTTCAGTTTTACCCATGCACACTGCCGCGACTCCGAGCCAACTACTTATCAGCTGAATGCGACCAGCTACCCGGTCAGGCTATTGTTTCTCTTTTTGTGGGAACGACAATAGCTTCACCAACTTTCGATATTTTATGTGCCTTTTTAAGTGCTGCTATTACGCAGTTTTCAATGTAAGTATACCTCGTCTAGGGAGAGGAGGGCTGCGGAGTATTATTGGCGAAGGTTGCGCGACTATTTTTTGTTGTCTGTTATATTATATAACATCCACATCGCAGTTACTTTTTATTGCGTAACTTCTGGCAACAAAAGTTATTTATGTAATAAATAAATAATTGAGACAACATCACATACATTGTCCTGGTCCCAAAACTAAGGTTTCCCTGTACTATGGAACTAGAAACACGAAGGAACCAAAAACACCCAGACCCCAACACAATATCTGCATTAACAACATTTGTGTGGTGCGGGAATCGAACGTCCGCGGGTTCGATTCACAAATGTTTCTTGCGTCTCAACTAATTATTACTAAATATATTGTTACTAAATGTTGTCTTATTCCAGCGTCGGGATGTTCCTCTGAGCACTTCTACATCAAGCTGAGTGGAGGCGCTTTTTAGTACTTGAAAATTATAATTATGTTACTGGCAAAGTGAATAACTCAGGCATACTATGCAATGCCTACGCAATGTATAAAATTCCCGGCGCCGCGGCGGTCCAACGTGGTTCAAACATGTTTGATTACATAAAAACAAAGATCTCTGGAAATAAAATGTGTAAAAAAGGCATTGTTACAACAATATCATGGCAACAATAACATCACAAAATAATTACACACAGAAAGTAGGCTGCCCACTAATAGCTAAAAGTGTCATGTACTCACGCATGCGCACTAACGGGGAAATACGCCTTTTCGACCACATTAATCCTAGCCTATGACATAAGATTGTCGAACTGTCGAGGTCTGTGGTAGACGCCGCGCGCTTATGTACTCATGCCGGGCAACAACCCTAGCATATGTCAACGAACTCTTCTAAATTCAAAATCAGGCTGAGTCTACCTTCTGTGTGTAATTATTTTGTGCCAACATCTCGCACAGTCTCTTGTTATCATTACTGGATGCAAACGTTCCCGGCGCGACGTCACGTTGTTTTGCGAAACGACACTAAGATTCATGACCCGAATACTAACACTTAGTTCACGTTTCGAAGAGCTACTCCCGAGAGTTCTCTAGCGCAGTGATTCACTATCTTAACGGTACTTGGAACTACCTAAACTTGTATATAACTATCTACATAAACTACTTAGTATTATAAATAAGATAAAGTTTTTAATTTCCGCCTTCGAAAACTGCAAGGGAATTTGGACTTGGATGTTACAGTGAAGTGAGAAGTGTATTATAGTGAAAGGACATAATATTGTATGTCACCGTAAAAAAGTCCGAATCGTAAGTTGAACAACTTCCAGAAAATAACAAAAGGTGAGAAATTTTATTTTCGAATACAGGTTCAGGTTAGAACTGGTTTCACCACAGCGCGCCTAGACAATGGGAGGTCACCAGTTCTAATTTAACCTAACCTATTTACGAAAAATATACCTAAACTTAACTTTAGTTGCAGTTTGATATTTTTTGAAAGTTGGTTGATCCTAAATATGTATTAACTTACGATGCAGAATATTTTATGATACTTAATAACAACAATCAATATACTTAAAACAATTAAAAAAATTTGCAGCCCACTTGTGTTGCGGATATTTATGGGCGGCGGTAATAGCATCAAGTGATCCGTCTGTTTGTCTGCCACCTATCACATGAAATTACGCATTTGGTACTCATACAAACAAGTTATAAACATATGCTCTTAATCATACAAAAATATACTGAGCATAGTTCTATGATCATAAATATGCTAATACAATATTGGAGATTATCTTAGACAAATTAGGGTACAAAAAAGTCTAAAAAAAGTTTTATAAATGTCCGAAATTTGTACCTTAAAAAAATAACAATACAAGCACTCAACATCTTGCTCATTTACCACTTGACCCTTTCATGTTAAAACCTATGCACTATCAAGGATTAAGAGCAGTACTTACGTAGTGTGGAAGTCCATGCCATTGCCTTAGGTTAAAGGATGTGCGTGACAGACATATATTAAGAAAAGGGTTCCGTAGTTATGCAGTGCCAGTCCATTAAAGTCCTAGAGTAAAGGAGGGTGTCTTCATTAATTAGTTGATATTAATCTTGATTAAACTATTTATTAGCTCTATAGTAAAAGTAGACAAGATTACAGGTATCTATAGTAATGTTATCAAAATGCAAGATTTGTATTTTTACCTGTTTTGATTTTTAGATGTTGTACTTTTTTTTCCTGCTAGGTCCCACAAGTTTGGGAATTGGTTTCATACACATATTAAATAAATAAAAAAACGAAGGCATAATATTTATGTTGTAATAGACTTCAAAATAATAATCCGTTTGGTAGCATAAGCTTGTTTGTTCGTATGTTTCCTTTAAATCTTCTGATTTAAAGGAAACATACGAACAAACAAGCGTGAAATTTTCAACTATTTAATTAGTAAACTGAATGTTTTACTACTCATTTTGAGTTACTCATAATCTCCGCTACACTTCAGATGCTAACGATTATAACCACATGATATTATTAAACTTTTGCCTCCACTAAGACACCAAACATTTTAAATCGACATTACGGAGCCTGGAAAAACAAAACAGCGTAATGAGAAAAGCTTTGGATACAAAACAAAAACTCGGCCGAGGCAAACAAGAAAATTCTCTAATACGCCATCACAAAGGAGATTAGAAGCGGGCACTTAAGAGTTTTCATTAAATTCCCGTGTCCCCTGTCATACATTTCATTACAACAACAAATAAGAAGCTTAAAAGGGGGGACTCCATATTCTTTTCCCTGCGTAATGAGTGGTAAGACTATGGAGTCGGCGCTAATAAGAGACGTTTCAAATTGTTCCCACAATTTTTCCTTATGCGCAAGTCCTCGCCAACAACATCTTTATGGCATTTTCGATACACTTGAGCCCAGTCCTTGTCTCATTGGTATCGAAATTGCCGCTTTCTCTCTCTCTCTTCGGTGGCTAACACCACGTGACACCGTGTATGCTACT
The DNA here is from genome assembly GCA_014851415.1 of Cnaphalocrocis medinalis. Classification (NCBI taxonomy): domain Eukaryota; kingdom Metazoa; phylum Arthropoda; class Insecta; order Lepidoptera; family Crambidae; genus Cnaphalocrocis; species Cnaphalocrocis medinalis. The sequence goes on from CM026284.1 coordinate 3,174,565, forward strand.
CAAAAACTGACATCGTCAGCAACAACACACCTATGTTATATAATCAAATATTTCAATAACAGAACTCTTTTCTCTCCCCTGTTTTTTTTTATTTCTTAAAGATTTCCTCATAGATAGAGTTTGGGTTCATAGCGGGGATTCATTCAAGTCATTATACGACGGCGAGAGTGGAAGAGATAATCCTACAAGGGATAAGACGCAGCTTTCTTATTAATAAAAATTAATCAACTTCCATTGACAATGGCTTCCTGACGTCCTTCTATATTCTATTGTTAATAACCCAACGGATTTCCTCGAGGGTGGATGGAATAAAGCATCAGCTGTGGATCAAAGTTTTCAATTAGAATTCAGTTGTTTGGATTATATTGTAGTAATTTGATATCAATATAAGAATAATTGCATTGTGTTAACTTGGTGTTAATACATTTATTAGGCCGGTTAAGTGTCAGGTGAGCAACTTTTCCATTATTCTGTAACTAGTTTTAATGTTAAGAAAGTAAGTAGTAATAAGTTCTAAATTTTACTATCTACAATGCTGGCTTTGCAATTCAAAATAAAATTTAATCCAGTCCTGGGCCATTTCGGCCAATTGTACACGTTTGGTATCTTGAGGTCCCGACTTCGTCACATTACTTGTAAAAAATAACTTTTAGCCATTCGATCGTCCTCCATTTGATCGGTTCAATCAATGGAGACATAACATTTCTTAGACAAAAACAATCTCCAAATGGACTAAATTCTCTCTCTCTCTGTAACCATTTGAATTTCCCATTTCTTCACAAGCGACGAGTACTTACATAAACCGCTTGTTTTAGCCTTAATCCAGGCCTTCTCGCAGCACATAAATTAACAAAAGCATCCTAACAAAGCTGCGGGAGTGCGTGCTCTCAAAAGAAATTTTAATAACGTGTTTACGGTGAGTGTTGCCAACTTTCCGCGGTTAATTTTCCCTTTAAAACGACTAAAGACGGAATTAGGGGCGGCGATGTTAAATGGGCGGTACGTAAGTGCGGGATAAGTATGGCGTATTTGATTTTTGAAGCGAAAAGTTTTATTGCTGAAGTTTTTTTTAATTAAACGGGGCAAAGGTATTGTTGGGAGTTTGAATGTAGTTACTCGTGTATAATGTGCTACGGCATAGCGTTGTAGCACAAAATAATTACAGAGAAGGTAGACTCAGCCTGATTTTGAATTTAGAAGAGTTCGTTAACATATGCTAGGGTTGTTGCCCGGCATGAGTACCTACATAAGCGCGCGGCCTCTACCACAGACCTCGACAGTTCGACAATCTTATGTCATAGGCTAGGATTAATGTGGTCGAAAAGGTGTATTTCCCGGTTAGGGCGCATGCATGAGAACATGACACGTTTTTAGCTCTTAGTGGGCAGCCTACTTTCTGTTTGTAATTAATTTGTGGTTGTAGGTGCGCCTACATCCAAGTGGATTTTGGGTTATGTTCAGAAACATCTGTATTAGGTTACTTTGATATTAATTAACGCGCCGGTTTCGGATGTACAATATTAACTATGTAATATAATATGTTATTTTATCGTGAAATGGGAAAACACCGGTGCTGATAGGTTTGCCTCAGGTCTGATAAGTATTTGTTAATTAACCTTTGACTATCGAATTTAATCCTATTCTGAGAAAGATTGTTTTTGAACAATAACACTTCAAAATTCAAAACGATTCAATGCATACAACACGATGATAGTTTTTTTTTTGAGATTTCAATATGTCACTACACTGGTTAGTATAAGGGTTAGTAAGTATGTAGTGAAGTTGTACCTGAGTCTAAGATTACGGGATCTAGCGGATTTTCACGTGCGGTAGCTCCCATTACTAGCTGTCTGTATTCATGACAGCTACCTATTAAGAGAGCTTTGGTATTAAAACGACTGATACTGTTTGAACAAATGAATTGAAAGAATATAAATGTTATATGCAAGTCTACTGTAACTATGTATCGACTAGCCGGTTGGCGCAATGGAGTGACCCTGCCTCATACGCCAAAGGTCGTGGGTTCGATCCCCACCCTGGGCAAACATTCGTATGATGAACACTTGTGTTTGTTCAGTGTCTGGATGTTATATGTTATATATATGCATTTAAGTATTATATTTGTGATCCTCTGTTGTCTGATATCTGTAACACAAGTGCATAAGCTACTTAGTACGGAGTCAGGTCAATGTTCTCATACATTGACCTGACTCCGTACATCTCATGATGTTGTGTGAATTTATTATTTATGTACCAACAAAAATGGGAGGACGCATATAAGATAAGTAAACTTGCAAAGTCTTCAGTTCCAGATGAGCAAATAAATACGGCTAAATCTCCACCAGACAATTTCACTGTCTGAGCATAAGTTTATAAAAATGAGCACTTTAACAAAATTAAACTTGTGATTTGAAAACATCCCACGCAACTTTCTTCCCGGATAATAGTGATGTATCGTCTCGAGTTACCAAATTCCTCGGAGGGTTCAGGTGGGACTCGAACCCACAACCTTCCACAGACCGGGCAGATATTATAATTGATTATAAGTGCAATATTTACTTAAGAATAAATTGCAAAGAATCGCTATACCAAAAATAAAAATTATTCGAGTTACCAACTCTAAACAACGAGTTACAGACTCAAATGAACTCAAGTTTTTTAATTGCTGAAATTGGTAAACGAGCATAAGTAAAGGGTTAGCAGCGCACTTGTGACTTCATTGGTATTGGGTACCGGTGTCTATGGGCGGTGGCAATCGCTTACCATCAGGTTCGTCTGATCGTCTGCCACCAATTACATAAAAATAAATCTATGACTTACATATCTCACATAAAATAAACCTTAAACAATCATATCAATCATTCAGTTGGCTCAAGTCAAGCAATGAAAGCCACTTGAATTTCAACTATTGCTAGGTACTACAAATAACTTTAGTTAAAATGTAAAGTACTATTACTGAAATTAAATTTCGAGTTACTAACTATATTTTTATCTTGAGTTAACATAAAATTTGTACTCAACTTAATAGTATTCTTACTCACGTTACTATATAATATAACGCATCAGTAAATCTTTCCTAAGGAGGAAAAAATCCGCCGGATGACGTACTGTTTGAGGTGTAAGTTTAACGTCATTGGTTGTTTAGTGGCATTTTGACATCTCATTTCAAAAATAACCAATCACCTTGTATGGACCCAAGTTCTAATGTACGCCATCACACGCAATAGCCCCCATAAAAAGTGAGATTTTTTACGTATGAAAAACAAAACGAACTGACAACTAAGCTTAACTAATAATACTGCCTCTGTGACAGTGTCTCCAAAATGCTGGCAGTTTGCATCGATGAAAAGCAATTGAAATTCGCTAGAATTTAATACTCGAGTTTAACTCAAGTCGTCTGATGCTGAGTGAGCACATCCCTTCATCTAAGCTTGTCGGACAAAGCGACAACGAATAAAGGCGTTCACTAGAAAATTAAAACGAAGTTATAAACTTTGATTATTTTGTGATTTCGCTCGTAAAGAATTCCTTGAGGGGCGTAACTTGATTACGTGATAAATTCGGCCATCAGAAACAAGGTTACGCTTTGAAATGCTTTGTTTTCTTTTTGACCGGGATTCTATGGGTCGGAGGAAGGTTAGAAAAAACAAAAGCGAATAATGTTGCCAACTTCAGAGGGAAAACTGGGACCGTCTAACTTTGAAATTTTATTTATTTCCTTTTGACGCTCAAGCTGGACAGACCTCTGTATTGGGCTCTTATTTCAAGGCTCTGGATATATTTTTTTATTTTATGTCCGAATCTTTATACTACTACATTTACATAAAGTTAAAGTCAAAATCTTGTATTGTATTCGTGAGTATAGTACTCTTTTAGGCATCTTTATCTACATACTTGTGTTACTATGATGCTGTTTTTTTCCTAAATAAATAGTTTAGTATATATGGCTCTAGACAAATTATCTATTTAGCGATACCTCGGCTTTGGCGTCTACTTCAGCGAAGATCCAATAGTGCACAAACGTGCGTGCATAAACAAGTGTGTTGTCCTTTATTTCCCATACGACATGTAACAAGCACGACGAAATATTATTGCACTATTGTTTCTCATTCGTAGCAGTATTGTACCTATCGTAGCGCATATTGTGCTACGGAACTGTTTACGTAGCAGACCTGTGCTACAGAAGACAGTAATCTATACTATTTATAGAGATAACTTCAATAGACAACGACAAGGGCTTACAGGTAAACCGAAAACACGAAACGCTTGCGCGATGTAATTATACACAGCGCCATCTATTGGTTCATTTCGGAATTCCGGTCCCGAAGCGAAGTGAGGGCGGGCCACTAGTATAATATACTTTTAATTTTATGCTACACCGTACTAAGGAAGCTGTCACAACAAGACTCGCAAGCATTTTGAAGAATTCTCCAGTTTACAAAGCACGTCTCGCTCATTATCTTGTTAAATATTATTCCATCAAAAACAAAAATGTATTGTGAAATGGGGGCCACGTTAAATTTTTTAATAAGTTTTGCTTGTTAAGTTAAAAGTCAAAAGAAGTGTATATATAAATTGGATGCCAGGTTCAATGGTAAGACCTACGTCCTACACGTTCAATTGTCTTGATGAGGAGATAAAGATCTTCAGAACGAAATATTTAGGAATTTACCTAATATTTCTTGGGAAAACCAGAACCATTACAATAGATTTCATCCGCGGCCAACGTTTGGAATATCCGATATCCAATTATGCCTAATTGCCGTATAATATTGCATAGTACTTAGGTATATAGTTGCCAAAACAGCTCGAGTTCAACTAAAACAGCTATCGCTTCGGGCGTTAGTAACTTAACAAAGGCAAAACCTTTAACTAAATATACACTATACTCTCTCTTACCTCAGCGTGTAATGTCTTACTCAATTAGGTATTTGACTAATCTCGATATAGTAAAAAATATTGATACTTTATCAACATATTGGTAAATAAGAATCAATGGCCAACATTTCAGTTAAAAAATATAACGTCTAGCTGGTTTTGTGAGCATTCAAAGTTTCATGGGCCATTTTTAAAGTTTTTTTTTTTTAAATAATTATATCATTGAACTACCCGTACATATTCCACCAACTTTTTGTATGAAACCATTTACTTAAACGAAACATTTGATATAGCTACCAAACAAAATTTACTAGACGCGCCCACAGAAGTTTGAGTTGTGACGTCACAATTCAATAGAGCGTTTTTGGGCTTGCCCAAAATGTGCTCTTAAAGTTGTGATATCTCAGGTAATTCAAATGAGAATCAAGTGATTCTTTCAACGATGTTTCTTAAATTGAGGCGTCTTTTGATTAATACACATAAAAAAATTTAGTCAAATACCCAATTGCGTCCAAAACTGTCGGTTTGGAGTCAAAAGGCTTGGACCTGGCTCCAATGCAACAGGATCCTTGTGCCATTATCCGCCGCGCATCTTTTATAGTGGGAGTCACAAGTGCGTTGTTAACCTTTCAACCCCCTTTCTCCCCGATTGGGCCTCCGATACTCTCACTCACTCGGCGAAGTCGCAGTCGCTGCTTCACGCTGGTCTCCTGTGAGGCGATACCAGGGCCACGGTCGGTTGAATATGGCATACTCGGAATCGAATCACAACCTACATATACTCAATACTCAATAATTTATGCGTGCTATAAGGTACAATAATAACGTGGTAATATATTTATACACTCTCTTATGGACCCTGTTAGGCACACAAAGTTTAGGAGAGAGGAAGCGAGGTTTATTTTATGAATAAACTTATAATGTATCCACTGAGCTAACATTGTCCTGTCCAAGTATACACTATAACTACGGTTGAAATAAACGGGTACATTGAAATGTCGTCTAAGGGTCCGTGTACACAGGGCTTATCCTCTCCGCTTCGCTCAGATACGCAACTGATCTATACAAGCCTGGGATTATTGGTCGGCTACGGGGGAACTAACCATTTTAGCCTATTTAATTGTAGCTAGAGTGATACCACGGCCTCAGAGAAGACCGGCGTGAAGCAGCGACTGCGACTTCGCCAATTAAGTGAAGGTGCCGGAGGCCCAATCGGGGGAAGGGGGTTAAAAGGTTAGCAACGCACTTGTGACTCCCACTGGTTTTGCGGCACTATGAGTGGTGGCAATCGCTTACCACCAGATGAACGATTCTCGCTGCTCGTCTGCCACATAAAAAAGAGGTTGGTAAAGGTCAGACGTGAATCGCTTCAAGGTATTTGCCAGACTTACCAAATCCTAGAATAATTTGTCTGATTCAACCTTTGGCATTTGTTTAAAAAACTTGAATATACAAATAAACTCACAACGTAGCTAGAAATGAGCAAAATGGAAACATTTAAATGCTTCGGGACGAGTGAAAGGGTCGCCGGAATGCTCAAAGGGCGTATGCATGTGTACGGATCAAAGAGTCCGCTTGCATGTTGTGGAGATTTTTAGCCGCACAATTTAACCCCCTGGTTTTGACATCGACCTTACTATGAGTCTATTACCGACTCGCGGGTAAATTAGAATGAGAGTTTTTTTTCTTTGTCTATTTTATTGTATGGTGGGAATACTAGTATTATAAAACTAGTGGCTCGCCCTCACTTCGTCACAGGACATTAATTCTACCCCGCACCAATAGATGGCGCTAGGCGTCGATCGCATCACGCTAGTGTTTTGCCTTTTCGTTTTGTATAAGTGACCGTAAAATAATTAAACAATACGAATGGCAAGTTGATGTTTTTTTCCTATGAAGTTGATTAACTTTCGGAAAATAGAAAACTGCGGTGAAAATTAAACTATGAATTATTTAGGTAAACCAATAGGTAAACGATAGAATTACTAGTGACCTGTGGGGCGGCGCGCCAGGTGATATTTTCGAAAAAAAAATTTAGCGCTGTCTGTTATTTTTCGTGAGTTGATCAACTGACGGTTCGGACTATTTTACTATGATATAAGATTTCTCGATGTCTGTAAGATAAACATCTTTATAAATAATATATTTATAAACAGTAAATCATATTGTCCAACTACCATAAAACTTTGGATAGCATATTCGAGTTCCTGTCTTGGTAGGCGCCTCAGTTTCCTGCGGGGGCGTCCTCTCCGATCCCTCCTGCAGCTTTACGGATTACGGTGCGCAGGATACACTCCTCTCTCTTATTTTCCTCCTGCGTTTTGACAAATGCGAAAAATATTCTGAATATTCGCCTCGGATTGTCAAGAATTTGTTTTTTAAAAGGGCAGATTTGTTTTGGTAATTGAAATGTTTTGGGGAGATTTTGGTGCACGCGTCTGCAAAAGATATTTCTACGTTTTTGTATTGCGTCAGGGGCTTTTCGGAATTTATATACCTATTATATTATATAATTAATTGGCATATGTCGTATAGTATGACGGCCTCGTTGGCGCAGTGGCTAAGGTGTTCGCCCGAAGCGCGAAAGGTTCGATTCCCGGTCAAGTCAACTTAGGAAACTACATTTTCTAAGTTGTTTTGGTTCTGGGTGTTCTGGATTGATGCCCCCAGTTAAATCGTCATCTGATACTCATAGTACAGGGAATGCCCTAGTTTGAGACCAGGTTGATTGGTGTGATTGTCTGGCGCATTTATTTATTTATGTACTAAGGTAATTTGCAGTTACTTAAACAATATTTTTACACTCCAAAATCATATTTGATGATTATAAAACTTTTTATACTACGAGCATGTAGTCATTCATGATAGATACCGGTGAGTGTACAGTCGAGTTCCAAAATATGTAGGTACACTTTAGGACCTTGTCACAATACATATTTATAAGAAAGTGGAAGTCGTTTTCTTATACATATGTACTGTGACAAGGTCCTAAAGTGTATACATATTTTTGAACTCGACTGTACTTGTAAAGCTGCAGTTTGCGAGTCTGCTGCAGTTAATACCAAGATCATTAGTAATAGTGATTAGTGACCCACAATAATGACCGCGACCACTCTGGCAAGAAAGTATGTACGACTAAGATGGAGAAGAAGAGTCATGATAGATCTCATCATCATCATGTCAGCCCACTCCCTACGGTCACCAGCCAACCGCATTCATTGTTTCCCCACTAACAATATGTTACAATATCGTCGAACCAAAACAGATGATAGATCTGACTTTTATAAATATTGCATTTATTTTTAAAACAGTCGTGGTAAATAAAATACAGTTACTTATAATTCGAGCTATCTGATGGTTTTCACATAATTTTTTTCCACTATTCGTTGCATGCAATACACGAATAATCAAATATAAATTTTCAAAAGATCAAAGACTGCTAATTGGAAGAGAACTACATAGGTACATACTTAATATGTATTTCGCATGTTTTCCTACTGGGTACATTGGTACTGTGATTCGAGCAAGCTATTCACTACATCTCTCCATAGGATGGAGGGGAAGGCATGGGGAGTCAATCGTGACAGCCAGGCTATGGGGCTCAAGATCTCATGCCTTTATAAGTAGGATTCGAGAACCCATACCCTTATAGGGTCGTCTTATATATTTTTAAGTTGCACCCGACGCAAAACTGTTCGTTTTTTAAATATTTACCTTTTCATAATTGAGTATAAATATACAGTCAGCTGCAATAACATGTTAAGACTTTAATATTTCATCATAATATCTAGCTATCTGGCGTCCTCGTTCTTAAACAGAAGATATACTCGTAGTATTTAGGCAAGGTAGGAACTGAAGTATACCTACACCTTTTTAGTATAATAGTGTTGTAGGTTCGTGTATATGTGTATATGCTCACTACAGCAATGAAAATGCCCTGCAGACCTAATGGAAGAATTACGTTTTTACTTAGATTTTTAAAAGATCAGTAGCACTACCATGAGTTTGAAATACTATCCTCGCTATCGAAAACTATCGCTTTGTCTCTTTCATTGTGATGCATTTGAAGAGCAATAGTTGACGTGATGTCAGTTTTAGATGTCAAGTCATGGTAGCGCTACTGAAGGACGGATTTTCCGCTAAGTAATGTATTTTCTTATTGCCTTAGAAAGATGTCATCACTCTGAATTTATTGTTTAACTAGTGACCCGCTCTTACTTCGTTTCCGGGACAGTAGTTCCACTGTCTACCAAAAGATGACGCTGGGTGTCGATTGAATCATGCTAGTGTTTCGCCTTTTCGGTTTATATATAAGGTTTGTCGATGTCTATAGAGTTTATCTTCGATACTATTTATAAAGAGATAATCTAGAGACAACGTCAAGGTTTATAGGTGAACCGAAAACACGAAGCACAAGCGCGATCTAATCGACGCCCAGCGCCATCTATTGATTCAGTTTGGAACTACTGTCCCGAAGCAAAGTGAGGGCGGGCCACTAGTATCTTTATAAATATATTAGTATCAAAGAAGATGTTTTAGGGACTAAAAACTCCAACTTTACGTTGTCATCCCCACAGGCGACCTTGTCAGGCGCTGTCAAGACCACCACGCCCTCTCATCAACGCCGGCCAAATCTCGCAGATAAGGGCAACGAGGATAGGAAACACCTGGCTTTGTCCGGCCTGTCTACCTTTATCATCCGAGATATCAGTGTTTTGCCGCCTCTGGCTTAGGGATAAGCCGTCTTGAGCGGGTAGTCCGGGAGCCGAGCGCGATGTTAATTTATTAGTTTCGAGTATTTACAAATTGTATGGGAAATGCCATATTGTAAATAGACCAGGTTGTACGCTGTTGTTTTTGTGCATTGACCAAAGGGTAGGAGATAAAATTAGTATTTATCAAGACTAAGAATGAGAGTAATGTAATATTAGTGCGCTGCGTTGTTGCAGCAGTGTGGGTAAGAGAAACCTTAGTTTAATACGTTGCACGTTGCCTCAACGACGCTGCGCAGTTTCCCATACATTTTACACTTCTGTTTGTTCTGTGTCTGGGTGTTTTATACGTATTTAAATATTGTATTTGTGTTTCCTGTTGTCGGAGTCTGGTCAATGTATGAGGATGTTGTGAGAATTTATTTTTAGATTCGATAAAGCGTCGAAACGCAGCGCATTGCACTAACGGCGAATCACAGTTAGAAATATCTATTTACCACATTGTCCACTGATTGAAATCGTACATCGTATCGTATCGTATCTTACTGTTCGTATCGTTCTGTGTTTTCAGATTCATTATTAATATTTTCAAAAGAAATAAGCAAATTTGAATTATATTAATTAATAACTGCTTCAAAAGGGCGTAAATGAAATAAATTCTGCATATTTCGTTTCATTATGTTAAGGAGATTTGCATACTGACCGTAGGGTTGTCAAAAATCCAATTTAGGTATGTCGTCAAATAGTGTTGGTAGCTCATTAGTTAAGAACGTGCGTGCGTCTTTCGGAACTTACGTATCTACTCACCTATACCTACATATTATTACTTCTAGATTTTAAGTAGTTGCGAAGGTGAAAAAAGAAGAAGAAATTGCCGTCCAAAGTTGCTGAAGGAGGGCCATGGCGAAAAAAATGAAGAGTGAGTCACACTATACAATACAAACGGTAGATGTGATTTTAATTGATATGTTGTAATTGTATTAATCTTTAATAGCAGCATAACCTACATACTTATAAGAGTACCGATAAAATATATATATAGTAGCTATTATAATGCTTCATGATTAAATTTGTTTAATAGCACTAAAATAGTAAGTGTAACAATTTGTTCAATAGCAAAGAAACAGTGAATATAACATGTTTTTTCAACTTATAGGCAGCCCTAGTCATGCCAGAGCTGAATCGTAATAATTTCATTCATTATAAAGACTTCAGACTAGGCCACCAAAGGACCAAATTTTTAAATTTTAACTTAATAGTATCTTCGTCTAGTCTAGATTTATAGTTATATTTCCAATGAACACTGATGAACATCTCGAATTGTATTACAATATTTTACGGCGAGGTGAAATATTAAAAAGGCGTACCTACCTAATACGATGTGACAAATCTACTTTTTTAAGTTAAATATTTAACTCAATAAACCTTACTAGTTAATTCAATTTATCAAACAATGAAGAACCAGTGTTGTGCAGTCGTGCAGTTGTGCAGCCAGCAGGGTGTGGGTTTGTGGAGAGTTCTGCTGGAGCCCATGCCCGCGACGCTCCTATCGCAATCCAGCGATGCGGGCGCCGCCCGGTTAGGGCTTTGTCGGAGGGCAGTGGGAGCTGCTCCAGAGGCTTTAAGCCCCGGGCGTTGGTAAGAGGCCGTGCTGGCGTGACTCGCTGTCCATGGGTGGGACGCGGCGTCAAGGTTTGTTTAGCCCGTGTCCCACCCCGTAGCCCTGGATAAGCCGGGAACAGCCCCAGGTGTTTTAGTTGGTATGCCTATTGACCGGCCTCAGAACAGCTGAGGACGGGTAGTGTTGGGAGAGCCCAACACTACCCGTCGGTCTCCCAGCCGAGGGTGTGCATAAGGTTTATTAAGTTAAATATTTAAATACATTGAATTAACTAGTAAGGTTTAATATAAGTACTCGTACCTTAAGTGATTTTCAAATTCCAGCTATGGCTGTTTTAACTAAAACAAAATTTTACTTTTAAATGATAAGTATGCTTTGAGAATGTTCCGCGGAACTCATTGGGATTTGGGATTGCAACTTAGATTTTCCATTTAATATTTATTTTCGTATTTTAACACCTACCATCGTCTTGTAATTTTTAAAGTTAATCTAGCATTAATTTGTATTAAAATAAAGTTTCTTTTGTCAACCACGTGTTCTAAACATTTTGTTTAGACGCTACAAAATGACGTTTCCTTATTTTGGTGTCATTAATTGTTTGTCAGTAGCAGCCACTGTATTTTTTGAGCGGATCAAAGACACGTCACACAGGCTCCGAAGGGGAGGGTATGTTTGTATTTTTCCCTTTTGAAGGTTCTCGACCCCTGCTTTACTCGAGAACTCGTACACTCATATTTAAAGAATGCAAATTCAAAATTAAATTACGCTAACATCGTTTGAAGTCAAGCGTCTTAGGCGAAATTAAATTTAAGCGCATTACTTTTCAAAAAATCTCATTTTTACTTTTTGAATTTATTAATGCCGTCACTCCCTATAGTTCAATTGTATTTCTCGTAGTAGAATATTTTTCATTTATAGTTGCTAGGTATTTTAAAATTAAACTTTGCTAGTTTATGAAATCTTAATTTTTATTTAAATGTTTATATTCAAGATTCAAAAAAATATTGCATATCACCATATTTACTTAAACCTTACAATTACTATACATTGATAACCTTAAAGTAATTAGTATAAGTAGGTATGTACCCACTATTCGTCCGTAACGGGATTGCTAACATGTAAGTACGTACGTAGGTACCATAATTTGGGTTCCGATATTTCGGGTGTATATTTTAACTCAAACATTAGGTAAGTAGGTACATGGTAGACCAATAGGATGGTAGATTAGTGACCAATGCTTTCAAAGTGGTAGGTACTAATTAAAATTAGGAATTAAAGAGCCTAATATCTGGTATTGATAACTAAGTAAGTACACGACATTATTATTTTTTATGTTGGGGGAATGCAGCTGGCAGATGTGAAATAGGCCCGACGTCATCACGTTGCGGCAGCGCCTTAGGTAAGGCTCATTACCAGTCAGCCGGACGGGTTATGTCGTGGCTTTCAGACTAAACCTACAAAACTACTAATTAAAATTAAGATCCTAAGTCGTATTAATAACCAGTACCGCATTATTTTCCGATAGATTGCTGCGCGTACCGCCTGCATCTCCATATCGCTAAGAAGCGGCAACAATATCTCAGCATTAGCATGCGAGCCCGGCGCGCTATTGAGCCGGTTGCAAATGCGCCCACAGTGGGCTAGGCAGTAACTTATCTTTATTATACTAAGGGCCTCGTTCACCACCTCCAAGTAAGGTGCCAATTAATTTACTTGTCAATTATAGTGGGTTCGGAGAAAATTGGCCCCTAGTCCGCGGCCTAGTTAATTAAAAAAAAAATCTATACAAATTCCTATTTTCTGCGAACCCACTATAATTAACAAGTAAATTACTTGACACTTTACTCACAGGTGGTGAACGAGGCCCTAAACCTACAAAACGACTAATAAAATTAGGATCCTAGGTCGTATTAATAACCAGTACCGCATTATTTTCCGATAGATTGCTGCGCGTACCGCCTGCATCTCCATATCGCTAAGAAGCGGCAACAATATCTCAGCATTAGCATGCGAGCCCGGCGCGCTATTGAGCCGGTTGCAAATGCGCCCACAGTGGGCTAGGCAGTAACTTATCTTTATTATACTTAAAGCAACAAACGAGCAAGCGCATCAGATCTTTAAATTTTCGCGTTGCATTATAACTATAAGATATTATTATATACGGGAATTAAGGTGACGTTGATTTTTAAGCACATAATTATGTAATTACTACCTCGGTAGTGGATACTCAACTACCGAGGTAGTAATTACATTATGCACCGTCATGGAGGTTCAATGGATTGTGATTATTCTAAGATTGTAGAAGTTCAGTCTTATCTTATGTCTAACACTTTTGTCAGTCCCAGAATAAGTATTATAAGACTGACAAAAATGCACTAGGGACCTTTTTTTAAGTGATAAGTGGCAGACGAGCAGTTGCGATAAATCACCTGATCACCCATAGACACCCGCTACACCAGTGGACAACATCAAAAGTTACCCATTACCCACCATTTAACCCCTTTTTCACCGATTGGACCTCTGATAACATCGGTATCCACTGGGCAAAACAGCGCAGACGCTGATTCATACCGGTCTGCTGTGAGGCCGTGCTAGCCTCGCCGTCAAGCCAACCCATTCATGCCGAAGCGTAGCTCCCCCACAGTTAACTTACTGACTTACTCCACTGGCTCAGCGACCCGAAACGAGTCTTGGCCTCCGAAACAAGAGAACGCCACTTCGGTCGATCCTGTACCACTTGTTGCCAGTCCTTGGCCTGAAGTTCTCGCAGATCACTCTCGACGACGTCTTCCAGCGATACCTAGGCCGGCCTACCGGGCGTCGGCCTATCGGTCGGCTTTGGTATGCTTTCTTCACGAGACGATCCTCGTCCAGTCTCTCGAGATGGCCAAGCCAGCGAAGACGATGCTGGATCAATCAATCAAATCAGTGAAGATCAATGGCTGGAGAATACGCACACATGCCGAAATAGAGAGGATGTGGACACGCCATCATCGCGAGACCAAGGCAACTGAACAATGAAGATTTTTATTATTATTGACATTTTACCAACGTCACGGTAAATTGGTGACACCGAAGTAATAACAAGGTTATGTTACTGCTTTCATTCTGCATTGGATCACCTTGCTAAGCCGTATGCCTAGTGGCGCGAGTTGGCGTCTCCGAACTTGGCAGGATTGGGTTCCCGGTATTTGCATACATCGCGCCGCCGACGCCTGCTGAAACTTTCATGACCGACTGAATGGGATCAAAATTTGTTTCGTGTTTAGACGGTGCCAAGAGTTGCCCGTGATTTGGGGAGGAAAGTCAAGAACGTTGGATTAAAGATAAAATGCTACTAGGTACTCAATGGCAGGAGTACTCACTAAGACTCACAGATTTGTGTTTTCGTAGGTTATCGTCGTTATGCCCAGACAGCAGACACAATGGAAAATCAATTGTTTTATGCATTTTAAAAGGCTTATGGGCCTTACGACATTATATGATGGTCTAATACACATACCTGTATATACTACCGTTTGCCACGAATCTTCAATATCCAATGGGAATATTGTTACAAATATTTAACCTTTAGTTAAGATGCTTAGTTCATATTAAGGGTCTGTTTCACAATATACGGATAAGTTCTACATAAGCTATATGCTACTTATTATCAAAGACCTTATAGCTAAGTAAAGACTTAGCTATAAGGTCTTTGATAATAAGAGAGATTTGATAAAGAATTATGCAAAGGCTTACTACCATAAATTCTGTTGTTGGGTTTCACGACTGTCAAGTAGCGTCAAATTCACTTTATGTCAATGAGTTTGACAGATAGAAATCGAAATTATTGTAAAAATACCTATTTTATGTGTTGCATAGATATGTGACGCTTTATCTTTACGTTGTGAAACAGGCCGTAAAATAATTATGTTTTAGTCACTCTCTTTTACGCTCGCACGCTCGGTTTGCAAAAAGTTAGCTGTCGAGTGTTTACTCGTATCTAAGTACACACTGCGTCAGATCAAGCTACACTTTTTGGATTTTGGGCCGGCCTTATGTCAAAGACACAAGTGCTATTTTTGCAACGCGGGGGGTAACTCGACCTGACGTCGTCTTTACATTGAGTTAAACTCAGTACGAGAAGCGTTTTCCAACGTTAGAGTTTCGGAAATGGCGGTAGGAATCAGCTAGTCCCAGTTCTAGCGGTTTCCTCCTTCCTAAGTCCTACACACGAACATGTTCCCACACACGTAGGGTGGCCAGACCTGTGGATGTTATGCGGTTAATTCAACTTTATGTAAAAATACCACTACAGGGTGTATCTGTGAACATTTACATCCCTTTAACCACGTGTTCTACCAACCATTCTAGACAGATTTTGTTCTATGACTTTTGAAAATTCGCATAAAAAATCTCATCTTTCCATACAAAGTCGATTACGTGACTTGGTCATTTTGCATGGGGGGTCAAAAATATTTCATTTTTATTCCATAGAAAGTACTTGTTTAAAAAAATAAGTGGAAGTAGGCGACTGTACTCACACTGCAAACTCTTGATAGTTTATTAAATAATAAAAAAATACTCACCATACAGCGGTTGGTCGGTCAGGATACTGTACCTACAAAGAATATAAAACCTTATTTTCATGCTAATAACCCTTAAATGAAAAGTCACCTGGTCACCCTAGATATTCATATGCACATCGCAGGCGCAACTTAAACTCCGAATGTGTTGATAAGATGGGGTCGTTTACATTCCGACGCCGACGCGGAATTTGTCATGGAATGTGTCAGAACTAACAGCCACCGTCGCCTTGATCTAATTTATGGACCAACTTGGACCAAAGTTTACAACTCAGTCTAGAATATTCTAAGCTGACCAAAGTCCTCTTTGTGGAGTTGAGAAATGTGGATATGGCGGTTTTAGTAGTAGAATAACTAATATTATAACTTTGGATGCAAATCCAACTCAGTAAATGAAAACTGACTGTATATTCAGAATGTGGGTATAACCACAATTCATGGGGTTAAAAGGTTGGGAGTGGGTCTCTATGGGCGCAATCTCTTGCCACCAAGTGATCCGTCTGCTCGTCTATCACATAAAAAAATACTCACCATACAGCGGTTGGTCGGTCAGGATACTGTACCTACAAAGAATAAGAAACCTTATTTTCATGCTAATAACCCTTAAATGAAAAGTCACCTGGTCACCCTAGATATTCATATGCACATCGCAGGCGCAACTTAAACTCCGAATGTGTTGATAAGATGGGGTCGTTTACATTCCGACGCCGACGCGGAATTTGTCATGGAATGTGTCAGAACTAACAGCCACCGTCGCCTTGATCTAATTTATGGACCAACTTGGACCAAAGTTTACAACTCAGTCTAGAATATTCTAAGCTGACCAAAGTCCTCTTTGTGGAGTTGAGAAATGTGGATATGGCGGTTTTAGTAGTAGAATAACTAATTATACTTTGGATGCAACCCAACTCTGTAAGTGAAAACTGACTGTATATTCAGAATGTGGGTATAACCACAATTCATGGGGTTAAAAGGTTGGGAGCGCATTTGTGACTGTGAGTTGGTTTACGTAGGTATTACCATACTACAACTGTATTGTTACGGGTCTCTATGGGCGCAATCTCTTGCCACCAAGTGATCGGTCTGCTCGTCGTCTATCACATAAAAAAATTGCTACCAGACTTGGCCAATTCCTGTACAATTATTATTTTTTGATTTGCCGGAAGAAAATTCCGCCGGCTCAGAAGGAGCCCACGGCAGCGCCGGTGGTCGGCGCCGCCTTAGCACACCCGGCCGCTGGGGGACGGATGGTCGAAGCACACCCCGCAATCCCGCAAAGTCAAAAACAGAAGGCAACAAAAGACCGTGAGTATTCTTAAGGGGTAAACCTTCCATTGTATTTTGCGTAACACACCCGATTGATAATTGACTTCATATAAACAACATCCGGTAGGAAGGGGACTTCAATAGTTGGTAATACACTTGTGATGATGCACTGATGTTGCGGATGTTCATCGAAGGCATCTGCTCATCCACCATCAATGACAAAAAAAATTTAACAATTACCGCCGCCTATGGCCGCAGCTCCAGAGGGATTACCTACATGTGGTTGACACTTTCATAACCTCAGGCACTCCTTTTTCTTGACACATCACATCGTATCCATTTCTTCTCAGTTTCTAGTCGTAATCGGATATGCCGAGTCGTGTTATCGGAGTGGATATAATAGCGATAACTTTGCGCCAGATGCCGGACGCCTGTTCCGGAGTCAGCCGTAAAGATTATGGAAATACTGGCTTCCCAGACCTTGGTAGGAGTACAATTCGGCTGCATTATTCGGACGGCATTAAATATGAATGGCCGCATCGTCGGGGGAATCGATTTATCTACGGGAGTTTGCCTAGAGGTCGCCATAATAAACTAAAGACACAATATTTAAAAAATACCAAGAGAGATGCCCTTTGCGTCCTCCTCAAGTAAACATGAAAACAAAGTTATACACTTAGAAATGGGCACAACTAGAGCCTAATTGCGGAAAAGCCCAAAGAATAACCTAGCCTATACCTTCCTAAAGGGCCGGCAACGCATCCGCACTCCTTCTGGTGTAGCTGATGTCCGTGGGCGGCGGTGTTCACTTACCATCAGGTGACCCGCTTGTTCGTTTGCCTTCCTATACTATAAAAAAAAATAAGTAGAAACATGAAAACAACATAAAAAACCGGCTGAGTCCGTGTCGAGTCACGTGCAATGTAGGTTTACATTTTATAAACCATACAAATTCGTTCGCATAACTTGCGCACGCGCTCTGAGAGGCAATTAATTCTCGTGCCGAGTGCACATAGAAGACGAATTTAGAGATTTCATAATTAGATTTGGCCATACAAATTTCTAGTTCGACTTTAATGAAGAGTGCACGAGAATTGCTCCCCAGTTCCTTTTCTTTGGACTCGACAGGCCTATATACTTATCCTCATTCATAACGGGGCTGTCTTGTTAAAGGCCCTTTGATGTGTGACTGTCTGTACCTACTGTATGTAAGTAATCTTCTAACACACCCAAATCTGAGACACAGCCTTAGCACAACAACAACAGCATTTAAAAAAAATCTTCTAAATTAAACAAAGCAATATCAATGCCAACCTTAGAGCATTAATTCCAACAATAAATTCTACGAAATGTCTTAATTCGTAACTTTTGGAACATTCTGATCTACTTTGCCATACTTAACTCTTACACAATAGCTCATTAAAAATATGAAAGTTAATATCAGAGCACCGAAAACAATTTCCCTACAATGCGCAAAGTACCTAGAATTCAACCTGAACCCAGAATTCAGCCATAAGTCGGTACTGCACGGGAAACATTTAATCTGCAGCGCAATCCTGTTGAAATTTACACTGCAACTCGCAAACTAAACAGGCAAAGTGGAATTTATTTGTAAAACAAAAGCTATTTAGTTGGCGTCAGGTAGCAGACTCGCAGTGCTGTTCTTAGATATCGAGTTGCTACTGCTATTATTATATCACGACTGCAAATTTTGCAATTACGCCACCGGAATGGTTATTGGAACATCGTCAGGAATGATAAATGGGACTTGCTTTTCAACTGTTTGGAAACTGCAATATTGCTTCGTATCGGTTTTGCCAATCTCGTTGCTGTGTAAAAATAAAAATTAATACAAAAATAGTTAACATGTTTTTGTGCATAGTTTCCATTGTTCATATTATGTCTATGAATGCTGGCTGTGTACTTCTTCTTCTTTACCCTCTCAATATCAATTATACGGGGTCGGATTTCCTTATTTTGCTTCTTCTCAGGCTGTTTTATGTATGTGTAACTTCAGGATTTTCATGTCTTTTTGGAGCTTCGTCCCATGAGGTTTATAGGTCTTTCTTGTCCCTGGGAGGGGGGAGGCCCCTTTGGTATCTATGGATAGGTATTTTCACGACATGATCCGTTTGCCTCCGCATGACGTGACCATACCATTTTAGCGTAGACTCTACCAATAATAATGGGTGCGACTTTGAAGCTTTCACGGATGAGTTTTGTAAAACGGTTTTATTTCCTGATGGCCCCGGTAGTATTTCCTGACGGCTATGACTTAGGAGCCTTTAAGAGAAGAGCGCACTCTTTCTTAAAAGGCCGACAATGCATCAGCGACCTGTCTGATGTTCATTGGCGACGGTGTTCACTTACCGTCAGATGACACGCTTGTTCGTTTGCCTTCCTTTATATAAAAAATGTACTCGCCAAACGGTCGCCGGTTGCACACACGAGAAAAAACATTTGTGAGTGCAAGACTGCAAGGTACAGACGATATAATATATACAGATATAAATAACGATATAATTTTCCAACAATATTTTATTACGAAACAAATGAATATTGCACTTACCTACGTCCCACCACTATCACGACTCAAAGGACGCAACAGACACAGAAATTATAGTATGTACGTGAAATTTTACATTATTTGCCTGTGCATAAGCACCACACACGACAAGAGATCCGCAGCTGGGAACACAAAGATTAGGGTACGATTCAAGATAAACATTAACAAACGCCACACCGTTACCAGAATCTGCAGTAAAAAGTTTTTTTTTTTATATTGAGGACAATCAAGATGACCTCACTCCGCCTGATGGTAACTTGTTACTTTATTGTTAAACTTGTTCGCTTCAGAAAAATCTTCAGAATCATTTGACTTTGACGAGCAAGAAAATCGCAACAAATTTTTATTATAGTAAAAGCATCAGCCTATATACTGTTCCGCTGCAGGGCAAAGGCCTCCTCAAAATCATGGAAATCAAGTCATCGCTACTATGATGGGATTAGACTTAAACACCACGCTTGCCTAGTGCGGATTGGTGATCACAAACCCGAGCCATGTTCGAAAAATTCCAAACAATATTTTGCTCGACCCGGGATCCGAACCCAGGATCCCCATCATTGGGGTATTTGGGGTATGAATGTACGGTGGCCAGCACATCAAGTTACTACAATCTGTCAAATTTCTTTAATCGAACCTCACTTTTATGTCAAACGAGTTTGGTTCAATATCAACTGAGGAAATTTGACAGATTGTAGTAACTTGATGTGCTGGCCACTGTACCTATTATAGTACTTCATAACAAAATATACATGAAACCTTTTCATATACCTACCTACATAATAACACTGAATCTATAGATCACTACTTGTCCCTAAAACTAAGATCCAGTCCAAAGTGTCTAAACGCATTTTGACTTATTTAAGGACATGGACAATGAAATCACCTCAGTAATTGGGTTACAGCTTTTATCTAGATGTATCCAATAAACCAGACGGATCAAGAGATGGAGTAGACGACCCCATTTCGGGCTAAGCACTTTTTGCCTAACTTTAATCAAGCCTGGATTATGTCGGCTGAGTTTCATATTAGTTTCGGAATTATTTTGTAGTTTTTATCTTTCTGAGTATACCTTTGAATGCGTAAAATCTTTGCTAGTTGGTAGGTATTTTAGTAAAAATAAATAAGTAAGTATTGATTTATAAAGAAACTTCTTATCGAAATTACTTTGCCTAACTTTTTTATACTGTCCCACTGCTGGGCAAAGGCCTCTACCGCTTTCTATTTAATGGACAAAGTTTTTTGGACCTACCCCGCTGTTCGGCGTCCAGCAGGTTGCCATTGAGTGGAAATTTTCGTCCATCTTCGGCATTCGTCCATTATCCGGCCATTCCCACTTCAATTTGGTAGTTTTCCTTCCTACAGCAGCTCCGGTTTTTGTACGTATTATGATGTTTCAAAGGCTTAGGGGGCCACTCAGGCAGGAATTTCAAGATTTTTTAGCTGGTGACTATTCTTACCTAACCTAACCAATATTTTATGTTTTACTGAGTTTAGTATGTAACATTGGCCCGCCCTCACTTCGCTTCAGGACCGGAATTCCGAAATGAACCAATAGATGGCGCTGTGTATAATTACATCGCGCGTGTTTTCGGTTTACCTATAAGCCTTGTCGTTGTCTATAAAAGTTATCTCTTTATAAATAGTAGGTATAGATAGGTATCATCACAAATATTTTGGCGGGGCTAAGTCTAAACACTGACCAGCTAAAAAATCTTGAAATTCCTCCCCGAGTTGCTCTCTAAGCGGTTTCAAAAACGTAACAATTTTAGTGGGTGGTACTTTATCATAGAAAATAAAAATATGACCCAAATACCTAAATTTTTGGAAGAGACACATTATTGCTACTTGTTATGAAAATATAATCATAGTTTCCACAAGTTACAATTGCGAAATAAGTGACCAATACATATTTATGTACTTTTTCCTCGCAATTTTTACCATAATCGATTTAGAGTTTCGATGAATAACATCTCCAAAGTCATTTAGGATATTCATAAATGATTCGATCTAGAATAAAAAAAACATGGGCCCTGGATGGAAACTGCTTTATATCTTTAATCTAACTTATTTACTTGGATGAAACTTTCTTTTATTTTTTTTAATATTTCGTGGGACAACTAAATAAACTCTAATACTGAATAAATGAATGAATGATTTTCATTCATTCATTATATATATATATTTATGTACTAATTTCACACAGAAAGATTTTATAGAAGAGATTCCAACAGCGGCCATTGGATTGCCAAGTCAATAAAATATGAATAACCGACTTGGCAAAACATGGATCTCACCACTTTTTACGGTAGTTGCGAGACTTGGTTTTTTTGACAATTATTGTTTTTGATGGGATTAGTTGTTACAGCTATCGATATTTTGAAATCCAAAAATGCTGTCACTTTATTTTTTTTTTACGTTTGAACCTAATTCTCGAATATAATCGATTAAGCCGCGCAATTGTCTTGCCTTAAGGTTGACTGTATGATTATACTCTATATAATAGAAAATAATAATATTGAGTATCGTTCTATATTTGTCCAAAAAGTTTGTTTTATATGATAGGTGGCAGACGAGCAGACGTATCACCTTCGTAGGCGAGTGCCGCTGCCCACAGACACCCTCAACACTAGTAAAGTTCCAAGTGCGCTACCAACCTTTGACCCCCTTTCCCCCTACTTGGGCCTCCGGTGCCCTCACTCACTCGGTGAAACGCAACGCCGCGCAGGCGCTGCTTCACGCCAGTCTTCTTTGGTATCACTCCGGTCGAGCCGACCCATTCCTGCCGAAGCCCACGATTAAAAAAGTAAATGAATCATAATTATTTCTATATTTTACGTGGGACAATTATATACTTACTTAAAGAATACTTTCAAGTATTTACTTCAAGAAAGAATACAGTAGCCTTACCATGAGTTTGAAATACTATCCTCGCTATCGAAAACTATCGCTTTGTCTCTTTCATTGTGATGCATTTGAAAGAGACAGAGCAATAGTTTACGTTATGTCAGTTTTAGATGTCAACTCATGGTAGCGCTACTGATCATAAAGAATACAGGTAAAAGCATAACGTTCCAGCTCTGTGCAAATACCTGATACATAAATCAGTTGACAAGCCCGCTGTAGCCCCCGACTTTGCTCGCAATCGTAATGTAATTAAGATATTACCATCGGCGGCCCACTATAAATCCCTCCTAGGTCCATTGATAACACCCTTTGGCCTCTGCTCTTACTGGGACGCTAACAATAATGTGAATTAAATTAAAAAAGCAAGCGAGCAAGCAAGATTCAAAAAGCGAGCGTATTCCTTCTTAAAAGGTCGGCAGCGCATTTGCGACTCCTCTGGTGTTGCTTGTGTCCATGGGCGGCGGCAATCACTTACCATCAGGTGATCCGTCTGTTTGTCTGCCCCCTATCTCATAAAAAAAAAGTATAAACTCTTTATAGTTTTTTAGATATCCCGTTGCAATAGATAGATAGATAAGACGTTTCTTTCCTCTACAACACACATAGCACAATAAGAACAGAAACTGAATAACTAAAAATAACACAGCACACACATAATAATATTATGCGCGTCTAATATAAAAAATAAAAATCGTCTAATATAAAAAATAAAAACCGCGTCTAATATAAAAAATATTTTTTATACTAGAGGCGGTAAACGAGTAAGCGGGTCACCTGCAGGTAAGTAATCACCGCCAACCATGAACATCTGCGAGATCAGAGAAGTAGCTGATGCTTAGGTAATATGCATAATATGTGCATATTATGCATCAGCGACTTCTCTGATCTCGCAGATGTTACTTACCAGAAGTTGACCCGCTTGCTCATTTGATGGGCCAAGGCCCATCTATCGGTGCTGTATGGAACGAATTTCGTAAAACGAAGTGAGGGCAGGCCACTAGTGAAATATGAAGTTGCCCAAATCTCACTCTGCATCACGTAAATTCTCTTTGATACTTCTAGCAAGTTCCTCATGTGAGCCAGTGTCCCCGTGAGTACCGCCCCCTAAATTCGAGGTCTTCCTGAACCGGATCTATCTGGATTGTTGCTTCCGAAAACCATGAATACATTACCATAATCGCAACTTATATTTACAGAGCGGACTCGGATTTGTGGGAATATCACGAAAAAATGTGTGCGTTATTTTATCGATGCAAGATGAACAGCTTGTTTTCTAAGAAATATAAGTGAAATACGAAAAGGCAGATGTGGTAAGTGGAATTTGACTTGGCTTAGTACCTATTGGCATCTAACTGCCGCACTCAGAATCGTTAATTAATCTTTATGTACATTAATTCAACAATATGGATAGTCTTTATGCGTACTTAAATAAGTGTCAATATTGTTTCTTTAGCAACAATTAAACTTGGTGGACGTCTCTGAAGAAGTAGCTTAAACACTTGTGTTACAGATATCAGAGGAAACATAAACATAATTCTTAAATACAATAATGTTACACCCAGACACTAAACTAACACAAGTGTTCATCATACGAATGTTTGTCCAGGGTGGGGATCGAACGAACGCCCTTTGGCGTATGAGGCAGGGTCGCTACCAAATGCGCCATCCGGCCAGTCATTACCAAAATACTATTAAGTAATTTGACTTTTTTTTTATGTGATAAGTAGCAAACGAGCAGGCGGATCACCTCATGGTAAGCAATTGCCGCCGCCCATGGAACTGCCGCCGCAACACCAGTGAAGTTACATGTGCGCTGCCAACCTTTAATCCCCTTCCCCTCCCCGGATGGGCCTCCGGTACCCTCACTCACTCGGCGAAACACAGCACAGGGGCTGCTTCACGCCGGTTTTCTGTGAGGCAGTGGTATCACTCCGGACACTCCGGTCGAGCCGGCCCATTCATGCCGAAGCGTGGCTCTCCCACAATTCAACAAAAACATGGATGAACGCAACGAAAACAGAGAAACTCCATAAATCTGGGTGCCCAACACTGTGGGGCGCAATCTAGTCGTGTTAATAGAAATCGAACCCCAATGTTTTTTCTTGTGTGTCTATAATTGATTAGCTCTAGTTACCTATTCTGCAGCTGTGGCAAGTCACGCCTACACTACCCACTCAATTGATGACTTAGCTGTTATCCACCTATATTAGTTTTCCCACCCGATAACATAGTGTAGGAATAAGAGCAGACTCATTGCATTCAGACACAGAAAACCGGCGTGAAGCAGCCCCTGTGCTGTGTCTCGCCGAGTGAGTGAGGGTACCGGAGGCCCACCCGGGGAGGGGAAGGGGATTAAAGGTTGGCAGCGCACGTGTAACTCCACTGGTGTTGCAAATGTCCATGGGCGGCGGCAATTGCTTACCATCAGGTGATCCGCCTGCTCATCTGCTACCTATCACATAAAAAAATGTACAGAGAAAAAATGCAACTGAAATCTGACGTGAAGCTGCGCTTGCACTGTGTTTCGCAGAGTGAGTGAGGGTACTGCAGGCCTAATACGGAGGTTGGTAGCATACTTGGAAATCGCTTACCATTAGGTAATGCGTCTTTCCGACCTTCCCAGACCTTAGACAGGAGAATTCAATCTATCAGATCTCGGATTTTCGTTCAGAATCATTATGATTGTGTTTATTCGAAACGTGCAGGTTTCCTCTCGACCTTTTTTTCTTATGCTTATATTCACTGCAGGGAGCGATGGTAGCACGAAGGATAAGAACGCCTTTCCTAAGTGGGTCCTGGTTCGAATCCGAGCATGTTTTGTTTTCTTACCATTAGTCCATCATCCCTACATTATCGTCTTACTAAACAGCGATACTGTCATATTTACATCCCTTGTGAATGAGATAGAAATCCTTGTTCCTGCACTTAATTATCTCTCTAAGGGTATAATTATCTTACGGCTATTTGTATCCCACAACGTCATATGCGCTCTTCATTAATTTCCCTTTACCGTAGCAATTCCAGACGTAGGTACTCACAAAAGAAGTCCTCTTAAATATTCATTAAAAACAGGTCAGCTCCAGGTAGCACTTAAATAATTCTTTTAAATCAGAACCTGCAAGTTTAAAGCCGAGAAGAGACTCGGAGGAAAAAAAGCATATCTCATTAGTGCAGACGTTTGTCCTCCCCCCCTCCCCCCATTGTAGTCCTTAAGACAGTCTTGTAGGAAACGGGTCTTCTTTGTTTGCCCAATGAGCGCAATTTTGTCTAGAGATGTGGACGGATTCTACAAGAAAAGTTTAATATGTGTGATAGATTTTTTCGTTACGCGATACATACATATAATAACTAACTGATGACTGGCCCGATAGCGCATTTGGTGACCCTACCTCATACTAAACATTCGTGTGATAAACACGTGTAATATAATATGTATTATATTTGTGATTCCTCTGTTGTCTGATATCTGTAACACAAGTGCTGTAGTTCATAGGTACTAATTGTACTGATTGCTTACTAAAGTATTATCTCTTAATTTTTAGTAAGAGCACATGCATTTTACACGTATAGGATGTATCCGAAATTCTAAATCCCGCAAGCGTATCCATACTTATGTAATTTTTGAGGACATTGACCCTAATTGCACTACCTAATCCGATGCAGTCATCAGTCAGTCATCATAATATATCATACATTTGCTAACCATATAACTGACAAAAATATAAATTAATGAAAACAGACAGACACATCAAACTTACTACCTTCCACTCCTTATTGCGTCGGGGATTAAAAAAGCGATTTTTGTCGTTAGATTTTGAACAACTTGTTTGCCTCATCCCTAATCTATGTAGTCTTTTAAGCGGATAATTCTCCGCCGGCGATTCGGCTTTGTAGCTATCCTGTAGAATATGTGCCCGGTCTTTTGGACTGATACAACGATGAAATAAAATTGGATAGCTGTCCTAATTTGCGTTTGGAATATCTTGAAAATATTTCCGCTAATGGTTTCTCATTTGGTTTTATCTTCGGACTGGAATTTTGAAGGAAGCAGTGTTGTTTAGGTTCTTTAGAAAAGATTGAGAAGTATGCTATTTGACGTAATTGAAGATGTATGAACACATTCACAGAATGTATAAATCAAGTTTCACGAATAGATTTTTCTATTTTAAGTATTTCTGATATTTTGTGCCTAATATATTGCCCGTAGCATCAAATAATCAAACATTACTTATGTATCTGTACAATAAGTCCCCACACGTGACGCACTCGTCACCGCGTCATAACTTACCGGTCGCTCAGCTCAGCTACGACGCGTTGTCTATTGTATTTCTAATATATTGCCCGTAGCAACAAATAATCAAATATTACATATCTATCTGTACAATAAGTCCCCACACGTGACGCACTCGTCACCGCGTCATAACTTACCGGTCGCTCAGCTCAGCTCAGCTAACGACGCGTTGTCTATTGTATTTCTATTCCATTGTGTCCGCTGATGTTCCGCTAAGCACGCCGCCAGGGGGACATTAAATGCGGGAACAAATTATTATGCCCGCCATTTATCAGGGATATTTCAAACAGGCCTTTGTACGCATCTTGCCAACTTGTAAATGTTAGGATTGGAACTAATGGAGATGGGGGGTATTTGAAAGGCTTTCAAGTAATTGGGGACCGACTTTTAAATAAACATAGATGTTTTTTTTTGTTGAACGCGGACGCGGAACATGCTTTTTTCAACCGTTTGTTGAGAGAGGCTTTCAGGTTTTTTTTATAAAAGAAAGAAATTTTAGATGAATTGCTGTAAATTTTGTCTATTGTGGTATCAAAATGCTGCTTATTTCAAAAGAGTTCTTTTTTTGAAAAGTATTTCAGTCATTTTCATTTTACCATTATTCATTCAATGAATCAACATGCAGGTCAGCAGCCTGGCTTGAACTTGCCCTATGATTCCGATTTAGGTATATCTGGTGATTACAATGAAGTAACTTTCTACTTTTACAATCATTAGAAAAGGTAACCAGGTGAGAACAACTTTTGCAAGGTATTAACTATGTATTGCCCGCTTGAACTAGCAAAGTGCGGATTTTATCTGGTAAGTTTTTTAAATGCCCATATTGAAGAGCCTAATAAGACGATAACGTATTAAAACAGGAATTACACGACGTTTATTTTTAAGTACATTATAACGCCCCGTTGGTCTAATGGTTTAAGTACCGGGCCGTGATCTCGGGGTCCCGGGTTCGATTCCCAGGTCGAGCAAAAGTATGTTTCGAATTTTTCGAACATAGCTCGGGTTTGTGATCACCAATCCGCATTAGGCACGCGTGGTGATTAAGCCTAATCCCATCATAGTAGTGATAACTTGATTTCTATGATGGAGGCCTTTGCCCTGCAGTGGGACAGTATATAGGCTGATACTTTACTTTTTTTATAATGCACTTACTGCTTGAGATTTCGGCAAATCATTATCTATATGATGATGGATAATGATAATGATAAATAATCTATGTCGGGTCGAAGTAGTTTATCTGCTTCTTCCCAACGTATTCCTATATCTCTAGTAATAATTTTGACTTTGTAGATTGTATCGTTACTTGTATCTATGTCAGTAGGCGAGCTCAATCTGTCACGCATATTATGATTGTCCGTTTGATCGCAAAAGAAGCAGGGACGCATTGTTGGCGAAGCGGCCCCGCGCGGCCTGATCCGGGCATTAGTCACAACGTGAGAGACGGCTTTGCGCCTTTAAAATGCCGTTAAATTCTTCTCTAACAGAATGGGTTTTTATGTAGTAGTTGGCAGAGGAGCAGACGATATGATAAATTTAGCCCACAGACGACTCTAGTTGAGTACAAAATAAAAGAGGTAAAAAAGGGGTACCTATTTTTGTTTATAAAACAAAATAATTGCTTACACATGATCAAAATTACGAAACGACGAAATCTGAAAGAGAACTAGGGTCGTCGATGTTGGTACACGAGTGTGTGAGCTGAAGTGGAGATGGGCAGGACACCTGGCAAGGCGCAAGGATGATAGGTGGACTATAAAGCTTACCGAATGGCAGCCAAGATTGGGGCGACGTCTTGTGGGTAGACCACCTGCCCGTTGGTCCGACGATATTGTAAGGGTGGTGGGGAAACAGTGGATGAGGCTGGCTGGTGACCGTAGGGGGTGGCGTAATAAACAAGAGGCCTATACTCAGCAGTGGGTGGATGTGGGCTAACATGATGATGATGATGATGATCAAAATTTGCGCAACGTCTCCAACGTAGCTAACTAACCTTTACTCAGGTAGGTTTGCCGGCATTTGCTGTCTTATTTGAATTCAAATACTTAAATAAAACAAACGTTTAACTTTACCAATTATGTTCACAGGAATTTTGTGAACAAAATAAACTATATAAGTGACTTTCGAAGCAGTAACCATTTTAAACCACTTCGTCATAAATTATACAATATTAAATCCCTTGCCGTCTGCCGCGAGTACTGCATCAGTGCCGTGTCGCCCCGGTGCAATGCGGTGTGTGCGAAGTGTGAGCAAAAAAAAATATGTTCAGCGAACTTGGCTTACAACTTATAGGCCAAGTTCGTGTTGGAGCGTCATTTTAAAGGCCCGCGCCTCGCACCACGTGCGCCCATATTAGCGTCGCGAGAGCGCCGGGCCGCCCAGACTCATTTGTTTGTCGCGCGACAAACTAATTTCATTGCGCCGCAAGCGCTTTAGTTAATTACAATCAATGAATCTATTAGCAGCTTTGAGGGGAGAAACGGAAAAAAACCATTTAGGCACATTTTAGATAGTTATTTTTGCACAGAAACAAAATACAGGTACGATCTTTATGACTGAGGATCGTGATCATCATCAGCAACCCACACTCGTCCACTGCTGGACATAGGTCTTCCCTAATGCACGCCACCGCTCCCGATATTCGGCCACTCTCATCCAGCTCACTCCAGCCAGCCTTCGAATGTCATCATCCCATCTTGTCGCAGGGCGTCCAACACTACGTTTACCGAGTCGCAGAGAGGATCGTGGTCATCATTGAATGTGGATGGGTTGCACCTCGCTTGTGTTATCTGCCTCCACCGGTGCTTATTCATGGCTTCTCTGACGACTGAGCAGAACTTATTTGCAGATGCACCTCGCACTTGATCGGTCCATCTACCGAATAGTGTCAACAACAATAGACAGTACCTACGATAAAGAGGATCGCTTGTGTCATTTTCTTCTAGGATACCTTAGAGTAGAGGAAATAAACAGTGTATAAGAAAAGGTAGTGAAAAAGCACTGTGTGAAAAAACACATAAATTTTATTCATCCAATTGTCACCCTAATGTCAAGAACCATTAGGATGATAATATTTGTCCTATAACACAACGTGAATGTCCTCTATCTAACCAACTTCACATTTGTTAACTCTGTTCTCATTTAAATTGTAATATAATTTGTGAGCTACGACGTAGTTAGTGCACGTTACGTCGTAGCACTCGTAGCTTATTCTCTTTTGCTTCTCGCTACGAGTGCTACGACGTAGCTCTTATGATTAAATACTGGGTAGTTATGTAATGTAAGCGACAATCTCCCAAATCAACTTAACTTTAAATATAATTTCCTGTACCATGAGTATGATGGCAATACAGTATCCCAGACCCACGACAATTTATATAAATAAATAAATAAAATCACATACCGTTTCTTACATTGACTTGAGTTACGTACGTAGGTTAAGCACTTGTGTTACAAATATCAGACAAGAGAGGAAACACAAATAGTACTTAAATACATATTACACCCAGATACTGAACAAACTCAACAATTCATTAAGTAGGTACATGTTATATGGACCCGACACCGTCAAGCATGTCAATAGATAAATTGCAGACATGGATCACTGCAACTTAAACTCTGGTTAGAAGTACTAAGAAAATGCTCTCTTAGTACTTCTAACCAGAGTTTAAGTTTAAGTTTAAGTTCCAAAGTGTGACTCGATACATCATGCGATGTATCGAGTCACACTTTGGAAAAAGTCAACGATAGCCATTTTACTAAATAGTAAAGCGTAAATATATTTATTTTAATTTATGTTTGTCAGAGGCATTCCTGGAAAACGTTCCTACATGGCTGTGGCGAGACAAAACCTTTGTCACTTTGTGTGGACATGTGAAGGGATTCGCGGTATTTTAGTGGACATATTCGTCATACATTATATTTAAATGAAATTACTACAGCACACAAATATGCCTTTGAAAAATACTTGTATGTATATGGTGGTAGAATTTAACTTGCAATCTTGAAACTGTAAGTTCTTAGCTTGGAAAATGTTATGGCTTATACCTAGATAAACTGGAAAAATAGATCACATGCGCGATGCAATTGACATCCAGTGCCATCTTTTGGTACTAATTTAGAATAACCTAATACATTTCCAATTGAAGAAAAAGAGTTTCATGTTTCATGCCAAAATCTCGAAACGGTTTAGATCGAAAGAATCTGCAGGGCAGCAGTTCGATTGCATAAAAAAATATGCGTTGTATGCGTACTGTATTTGAAGTGATCCTGTTATTACACATAAACACTTAACAAACACAAATTTTCACTTCACGATTTTCATAGCAGATACATAGCATCCGAGGCAGGGTCACTACGAAATGCGACATTGAGCCAGTCATATCTTAGAAAAGTAATTTTGTAAATCTTGATTGTCCGCGTTGGTTGGTAGTAGGTAAATGTTTCTACAAGATAACAGCACAAAATGACACATTATTTGAGATTACGAATTCATAAAAGGTCTATCTTAGATCCTCACACGACGCGTTGTTACTTCATAATTACTTAGTGTGCTTAATTAACTGAGGCAAATTAGTACAGCCAGAGCAATCAAGCTCGCTTGTGCCCATCTAGAATGAGCGAACCAGCGGTTCCCAAACCTTCGACACACGGAAGCACACAGGTTTGAAACAAGTGGAAAAAGGTGTCGTAATAAAATCCAGGAATCAATACTTGCGCATTAGTCTCACTATTCTTAGAGTTCCAACTACATATTTACCAGTGGGAGCATAAGTTTTTCCAGGAGAAGACACCACCACCGAGCCCAGTAGAGGTTCCTCTGGAGAGACACATGCCCAACGGTGGGCGAAACTGTGGTGGTGGTGGCCTCGATAGCGCAGTGGCTAAGGTGTTCGCCTGAAGCGCGAAAGGTCCCGGGTTCGATTCCCGGTCAAGTCAATTCAGAAAACTAAATTTTCTAAGTTTTCTTGGGTCTGGGTTGACGGCCCCAGTTAATTATCGTCACCTGGTACTCATAATACGGGGGTTGGCCTAGTTTGAGACCAGGTTGATTAGTGTGATTGTCTGGCGCATTTATTATTTTTTTATTAAAAGAATCCTGATGAAGACGAAGAAGAGTAAGTTTAAAAAAAAAAACAAAGTTGTAGGAAATATATTGGGTGACAATTTCAACAGGATGCTCCCTGCTGGATGCAAACTCCATCAAGTGATATTGTGGTAAAGCGTTAGCCCAAATCCAAGATAAAAATGACCCCCTGATGGTCTGTGTGGCAACTTCAGGAACATATGCACTAGACCGACGCGGCCCGCTCTGCGGTCGTTTGTAGTGCACTTGCCAAGAGTTGCAGCGGCGCTTGACACCTATTACATCTGTGATGGAGGTTCAAATCTCCTCCTCGACATTGTATAAAGACTGTAGAATATACCACTGACTGTTGTTTTTTGGAGAGGCTTATGTATCAGCCGAGTTGTAAAGTATCAGCATAATGTGACAGACGAACAGACGGATCACCTGATGGTAAGCGATGGCCGCCGCCCATAGACACTTGCAACACTAGTAGAGTCGCAAGTGCGCTGCCAACCTTTAACCCCCTTTCCCCCCAATTGGGCCTCTGGGGCCGTCACTCACTAAACAAAATTCAGCGCAGGCGCTGCTTCACGCCGGTCTTCTGTGAAGCCGTGGTATCACTCCAGTTGAGCCGGTCTATTCATGTCGAAACGTGGTTCTCCCACGGTAAAAATATACTGTCTCAGTGCAGGGCAAAGGCTTCCATCATAGAAAGCAAGGCATAGCTACTATGATGGGGTTAGGTTTAATCGCCACGCTTGCCTAATGTGGATTGCTGATCACAAGCCGAGCTGTGTTCGAGAAATTCGAAACATGCTTTTTAATCGAATTGTGACTTAAACAGCCCGGTACTTACTAAAGTTCACTAGACCAATGGGGCGCTGTATGTATAACGAGATATACATAAATGTAATTCAAGGTGTACACCGTACAAGCAATGCAATACAAAACAACAAATGAATCAAAGCGATACACATCGCGTGCCACGGCCCCATAACACCATGCGGCGTGAGCTTCACTCTATCTTCCAGCCTGTGTGATTAATAAATTGCCATCGCAACAATGATAAACCATAGATCGATGGTTTGTGCCGATGTATGTTTCTGTTGTTCGACTTAATATGAGGAAATAACAGCTATTTGGGTGTTTGATTCAATCAACCTCCTCTGTCGCGTTTATATATTTATTCAATATCTCACTTCGTTTCGGAACAGAAGTTCTACTGTCTACCAATAGATGGCGCTGGGCGTTGATTGCATCGCGCTTTTGTTTCGCCTTTTCGGTTTGTATATAAGGTTTACCAATGTCTCTGAATGTATCTCTTTCTAAATAGTATAGAAGAAGATATCACAGAAAACCGCCATGAAGCAGCACTTGGCGCTTTGTTTCGCCGAGTGAGTAAGGGCACTGGAGCGCTCTTGTAACTGTAATGGTGTTGGGCTTTGGGGTGTCTATCGGCGACGGCAATATTTGCTTACCATCAGGTGATCCTTCTGCTCATCTGCCACCTATCACATAAAAAAATTCACAAACCATGATTTTTTTAATAAGTACGTTTAAACATCTTTACGGATATCAGACAAAGGGAAAAGGTTAGATGAAGTTGACTCATGAGAGATTATCATAGTTTTAAATAATATTACCACTTTTATAAAATTTAAGTACGTATTAATTTGACCTATTCTACATGACCAAGATTAAATTTAGACCACGTCGCACCACGTTCAGTAATAAGGGAGATATGATTATCTGATTATCGTAAAGCACCAATTACTCGTACTTAATCGTTAATTTAAAAGAGGAGATTTTTCAAGAAAAAGACTGGGTATTACCTACCTTCTTGCATAATTAAAACACACAAACATCGTAAATACCTACGTGCTATGTAGGTATACACAATACGCATGAATGGTACATAATGGAGATTGTAGTAGAATTAACTGTACGCAACGTTAGTGAGCGAGGCGAGGCAAACGGCCGCTCACGGCTGGCTGGCCACGCTCCGAGAGTTAGGGGTGACTACTGAGCTAAGAACAGGATTCCTTATAGCTGGAAGAATATGAGCTCATTTGTTTATTTACTAACTTGTGCCCGCGGCTACGCTAGGGTCTAAACCCTAGCGTAGCCTAGTAGTCACTTCCCTAAAATGGGAGGTAAGAAAGGGGCAAAAAGTAGCCTATGTTACTCTCCATCCCTTCAACTGTCTCCGCTTTAAAAATCACGTTAATTCGTCGTACCGTTTTGCCGTGAAAGAAGGTCAAACATACAGACACACAGTAGATACTCAGATAGACACACAGATACACACACAATGCAGTCCAGTGCAAATTTGAGTTGCACGACGTAGAACTCGGTCAACAGGAAGGACCTGAAATTGGGGTTCCACGGCCTAAAAGTACGAGAAGTACTCCAATGAGTCCTTTATTTCTTTATAGTCTATTAAACCAATATTTTATTGGAGTATAGAGGTGATCAGTCTGCTATGATTGCAGATTAACTATTGATTACTTAGTGTTTTCACAAATTTATAAATAAACTAGTGGCCCGCCCTCACTTCGCTTCGGGAACGTAATTCAGAAATGAACCAATAGATGGCACTGTGTACAATTACATCGCGAAAGCGTTTCGTGTTTTCGGTTTACCTATAAGCCTTGTCGTTGTCTATAGAAGTTATCTCTTTATAAATAGTACTAGCGGCCGCCCGCGACTTCGTCCGCGTGGGAAAGTAACTTTTTACCCCCCTTTCAACCCCTTACAACCCCCTTTTCGCAATAAAAAGTAGCCTATGTTCTTTCTCAGGGTCTAGATTATGTGTATACCAAATTTCATTTAAATCCGTTGAGTAGTTTTGGCGTGAAAGAGTAACAGACAGACAGACAGACAGACAGACAGAGTTACTTTCGCATTTATAATATTAGTATGGATAGATTCAGTCATATTAAAACGTTTGGTAGCAACCCTAGAGTAGATTACACTCGAACCAGATTAGGAACGCTACTTCACTAGATTCACCTATCAAGTTGTATCTTTGCTTTGTATGTAGATAACGCAATTATTATACATCACGAGTGGTCCTAAGCTTGGCTTCCTTTTCTTGTTTATCGTACTCAAATGATGTCGAGAGGTCGTATATGAATTTTGACATAATATTTCATTATTATTTTATATCCTTTTTTTTTCAGTAGAGTTGTATCCTACACTAATACACTAGTTTTTGTTTCATTAAAAAGACAAGCTTAAAAAAGCCATATTTGGCAAAACGGTTTACTTTAATACACGAAGCCGTGATATAAGCACGTTAATATGAAAACTAGGCAGATGTGCGATTTTTTTACGCCGAGAGGAGTTTGTTATCAAACACTTAAGTATACAGATGTGTGAAATTTGTTTCTAAACGTATCCTCTACTAGTTAGCAGATCGCTTGCTTCATTCAATTCATGCACCGGTTACAATATCAGTGCATTGATCAAGTATCGGGTGGAAGCAGACAATGGCGGGTGCGCCCACAC
The DNA here is from genome assembly GCA_014851415.1 of Cnaphalocrocis medinalis. Lineage (NCBI taxonomy): Eukaryota > Metazoa > Arthropoda > Insecta > Lepidoptera > Crambidae > Cnaphalocrocis > Cnaphalocrocis medinalis. The sequence goes on from CM026284.1 coordinate 3,209,943, forward strand.
ATCAACGCGAACCGGACACTTCCTCAGAGATCTGTCTTCGACAAATTAATATCAGACAGCACATATCGTCGCTAATATAACTGACGTCTGACATTTTGGACTTAACCGACCTAACTGATCTGTCTAATCGGCTTTCCTGTCTGTTCCTTTGGTTTTGCTGTATATATTATAATGGAAATACCGAAACATATTTGTATCTAACAGTTAATACAATATACATTCTTACAAAAGCTTCAAGACAGTTACGTCAATTAGTCTAGCAGATTAGTGACAATATAACAATGATTCTATGACCAATGACAGGGACGTATTCAAAAATAAGACATAGATACTTACTTACAGGACATTAGAATGATGAGTAACTTACATAGGTACATAAAAAATCAGTCTGTGTATATTGCTGAGAGTGGAGACCTAATTAATGGAAAGGGATTTAAAAGGTTTGCAGCGCACTCGTTACTTCACTGATGTTATGGATGTAGTAACTCATAGATGGCCAGCGACAATGCTTACCGCGTGATCCGACGCTAACTTATCTGGCACCTATCACAAATAAAAAATAAATCGAACCTGGATATAATGATAAACTGGTCTCACGATCAGGTAAGTAGTCCGAGTTTAAAATTGAAGACAAATACTTGTCTACTTAAGCTAAAAGATAAGCAGTTCCTTATAAATATCAATGATAATACAACTAGCTATCTATTACGTACCTACAAAACACTATTAACTAAGCTAAGACTAACCGTAAAATGAAAAGCTACACCAAACGACGTATCCATAAAACTAAAAAAGCAGCTAAGCCGAAGACAGTAACCGGGGTAAGCATTAACGATATTGCGTGCTGGCAGACGCATAAAGAACAATGAAAAGGGGATTTTCTTTATTACCGAGAGGCTGGCACTGCCCGCCGACCAGGGCTAGTTTAGTACTCCCACCCCCTTTGGCAGGTCTAGGTGCTTTAACTGCAATAGCATTAAACCCAGACGAAAATAACAATAATAATAAATAAGTAACATGAGATGGAGATATGGCATGATGACTTGAACTTCTTTTACAAAATTGGCAATCTACGTAAATAAAATGCAATGGCGGCAATTTTTTTCGACTTTTTCCATGAAACTTAAGCAGGTACCTATGTAAATTAATAAAATGGCAACAGTGAAATAAGTAAAATAATAAGTGAAATAAGTCAACCTTACATCGTTATAGTCTAAAAACCCTCTGCTTAATTCTACAGATGCTTCTGAAGACAGAGCTTATTCTGTTTTTTGATGAAATTAATCTTCAATTAATCTTAAGGTGTATTAAATGGATTAGTAATAGGTTTCCTATAAAAAATAGATTTTTTTAACTGTAATTAAGTAGTTTTTGAAAACCCACTTATTTGATTTGGTAATATAATTTGCATCTTTGTACGAGTATATAATATGATGATTATCACCTCCTCATCATTAATTCCCACTTGTGTTTCATCGAGTGAGTGTGGATGCCCAATTTTAAAGGGGTTAAAAGTTGGCAGCGCACTTGTGTTCGGCCTCTTCTAGCGTTGAAGGTGTCTATGGGCGGCGGCAATCGCTTACCGTCAGGTGATCCGTCAGCTTGTCTGCCTCCTATCACACAAAAAACATCAATAAAACAGATACAGGCACAATGGGGTATGGGAACTAATTTTTAGGTATATTTTTTATATTTTATTTCAATACCTTTTACTATTTTAAGTAATCAATTTGAATATTTTTGTAATCAAGACAGTAGTTATGTTTTAATTATTTTTTAAACATTTTAAATTCAAGCGTATTTGTGACGTCACAAGTGAGCTACACCATATTAATAGTGTTACCACGTGCTTTTTTCCCCAAATCGTGGCAAATAAATTATATGTAATAAGGTACTTGTGGGCAAAATCCCTTTTAATCGGGGGAATTTTACATCACTGTCTGACAACATTCCGGCAAAACAAAAAACAGAGAGGTATCTCGAATCAATTTTATGTCACCTTTCAAATAAATGTCACTGGTTGGTAAGGTTTTATTGTATTACAACTAGCGCCAACTGTTGGTTCTTCCGATAGACTAAGTGTCAATCACAGTAGATGTCGCCTAATGTAGCATTTATTTTATCTTGTTAGTGTAGTATGACTGAAAATTCTGCTGACCTTGGGTCAGATGAAGGTCAAACGCGATTTTATTGAAAATATCATTGATCTTATGCTTTTAAATTTTAAAAGCAATAAAATATGGTATGAAAGACAAATGCCTCGAAATGGTTTTCGATTTCGGACATGTTTGGTTTTTTTTCCCATACCCCATTGAGCAATAGGCTCTTAGGCTATAAGTAATTATGAACACGCGACATGTCGGCTAAGGGCTTAATTACCACTGAGTTCGCTAATAGGTAAATGATGAGACTTTGATGTCCCTCGGGACCCGCGAGCAGGTTCGCTGGGCTACAGTCAGCTACGGACGTACCTTCTTACCGAGCCTTCGCGAGGTCTCTCACTTCACTCAAATCTAAGTCAAAAAATAATGGTTGCGTTTGGATGAAAAAAGGTTGCCTGGAAAAAAAAGGGTACCTGGAAGAAAAAAGGTTGTCTGGAAGGAAAAAGGTTGTCTGGAAGAAAAAAGGGTACCTGGAAGAAAAAACGTTGCCTGGAAGGAAAAAAGGTTGTCTGGAAGAAAAACGGTTGTCCGAAAGATAAAAGGTAGCCCGGAAGAAAAAAGGTTATTTGGAAGAAAAAAGGTAGTCCGAAAGATAAAAGGTAGCCCGGAAGAAAAAAGGTTGTTTGAAAGAAAGAAAAAAGGTTGTCTGGAAGAATAAAGGTTGTTTGGAAGAGAAAAGGTTGTCAGGAAGAAAAAAGGTGCATTCTTCTCCTTTGAGCTACCATCGCTCTAGCGAGACTCTGCGATATTGACTAGGATTGTAGAGTGTCCCAAAATACAGAAGGCTGGCAGGATCCTGTGGTTCTCAGTGCTGTTTCACGACGGTTTTCTGTAAAACCATGGCTTCACTCCGGTCGAGCGGGCCCACACTTGACGAAGCGTGGCTCTCCTACGGTAAATGAGTCTACTTATTTACGGAGCTACCGTCTTCAACATTTACCTAAAGAAAAAAAAATATTAACTTACATTGCTGACTGTACGGTATGTAAATGTAAGAATTATAGACATCAGTGAGGAGAGTTTCCTTACAACAGGCTTTTATGTCATTTGATAATATTAGCGGCATTATGTTTTATGTCCCTGGATATATGGCTAATTAGAGAAAATCCTCTTAGGCCGTTCTTTGAAGGAAGACTTATCACACAGAGATAGGAACCTAGATTTTGTGAAAAGCGATACATTATGGAAAAAGGATTTTTTTTTATTAAAATTTAATTAAAATAGAATACGAGTCTTTCATCGGCAAAATCAGATGTCATTTTTACTACAAAAACAGATGAAGTAAAAAAAATACTTTCAGGACCTCGTTCACCATCTCTGAGTAACGTTCTAAGTAGTTTTCTTGTCAATTAAAGTGGGTTCGCAGAAAATTGGCCCCTGGTCCGCGGCCTAGTTAACAATTTAAATATTTATTCAATACAAAGACCAGGGGCCAATTTTCTCCGAACCCTCTTTAATTGACAAGTACCTAAATTATTTGGAAATTTACTCAGATATGGTGAACAAGGCCCTCAGAAGTGTATAATTTAAGACTATTGCAGAAATTTCATTTCGTAGTGTAGGTAGGGTACCTAGGTATCTAGAGTTGAGTAATTATTACTCAAGGACGGAATTTGATATTTTTTAATAACAATACATAATAAAAAAACTGTATGAGCAGCAAATCGTGGTTATTATTAAAAGTATTTGAACTATGTAGATTAAACTCACTTAAATGCAAATCCACATCAACTTACAGTAAAGAAAAACCCACATTAAATGAAACGAATACTAAATTTTACTCACAATCTTAACAAAGCCAAGTTCCAGCATATAAAATGAGTTAACTTACAAAACCTATCTCCTAATATACGAGAATGTGAGACAGTTTAATTTTCTCCTCAGAAACTCCTAAGTGCGGGATTTGTATGCCAGACGCAGGCGGTGGCGAGTCCGAAGACATGTCCCAGGATATAACAGCGAATGTCATTTCTTAGACTCAGGCTTTCCTCTCAGTCGACTCGATTAACGTCTGTGCCTATACAGCGTTAATAAAGACAGTAGCTTGAATGTAATGTAACTTGTATCATGAGTTGGCGCAAGGAATTTTGAGCTGAGTCACGCGTTCGCCGAATAGGCCTACCTTCTCGGTTTCAAGAGGAAACACCACACGAAATTATAAGAAATCTCGTATGGCCGACGCGTTCTAAAACTAGTTTATTTTATGTTTTGTTAACGATAGACAATTTTCATTACATTGATAAGATGAAACGTCAGTCATCCTTATTGCCTTGAGTAGTTACAACAACTTTTCCAAAGAAACTGACTTTAGTTCTCGCTAGTTGAGAGGGCTGATTAGCTCGTACCCGCAATCAGGGTTGCCAGGCGTCTAGAAAAACCGGACATGGGCTTTTTGTTGCGTGTCAGTCAAGTCAAATTAGGAGGTGCGGATTTTGCTAGGTTTTTTGTAAAGGAGGATTACGAGGCCTCCCCGTGGGGGTTGCCCCCGTGGGGGTTGCCCCCGTGGGGGTTGCCCCCGTGGGGGTTGCCTCCGTGGACGCTACGAGACTCCATCCCCTCGTAGAAAATTCGAGAAACCACTTAGTACACTTGTATTCCAAGTACCAACACTAAAGGAAGGTTTCCTTTATTAAAAATACCCTGGAATATTGGAATACCTACTCCAAGCACTAGTTTGTCACGTTCTCACAGACGCGGCGCCTGACGTAATGGCGCGTCTATAACTCGCCTCCCACCATTTTTAGTACGTATTACACGCAAAACTAACCAGCCTACTTCTGACTTTCTTTATACTGTGACGCCTAGTTAAGGTTACAGGAAATCGTAATGTTTGCTCAGAGGGCAGTAGGACGTGTAAGTGGTTGTTAGGTCCGAATATCATGACGAGTTGCGTTTTAAACGGGTCACTAGAGCCTATAGGCTCTGACAACCGAGAGAGTATGCAGTATGGTTACCTATTGAAATAGTATGACGATTGCATTTAGTATCTATCTAGTAAAATCAAAGTACTTAAAAACTACCTATGTTTTAACTGGAATTCAATAAAAAAAATCTGTTATTAAATTTCGATCGCCCAAAGTTTTTTTTGCAATCAATTAACGTGTCATCGAAATAACACAAGTTCTATTAGGGCAGCGTATGAAACTGAACATCTTTTGCAATGGGACCAGCCAACATTGTAACCAGATTTAGCATAGCAACATGACCACAATAGAAGGAATTCCATGAATTTCAACCACATTTAATTCATCAAGTCCTACATAATTCTAAGCTGCCTTGCTTTCACCACAATATGAACTGTCTAATTCCTCCAAATAATTCCTTCCAACGCATTTCTAAAACTATTTCAATATAATTAGGTACCGAGATCGGGTTACCTTTATCTATATGACTGACATCAGTGTTACCAACTCAATAACATGTATGGGTGGTAGGTGCTAGATTGGTAACATTTTTCAAAAATAGGATACTTAAAGAGCAAAAAATAAAAAAGATCTCTCATGTATTATGTAGGTAAGTACGATTCAAATCATATTTTTAATTGGTCTCAGATCGCATGAATAAATGAATTTATTGTTGTAAGTATCTACCTACATCTGTAAGTAATTTTTTTATTAGGTAAGTACTTTAACATACATAGTCCTTTATGCCGAAATACATATTCTAATAAAGATGCTAGGTGTTAAATTTAGGTAACGGACTTTTTATGCTAATGGCGACAAACGAGCAAGCGGGTCACCTGAGGCTCAGTACCTAATAACCGCAGCATGATGTTCATACATGAGCCTCGCAGATGTGATATCAGAGATGATGCGTGGTAATGGACTTATAAAAATAGTTGGCAACACTGGTCGGCATTAGTATTCCACGCTGATTCCACACGGTGTAGGATCGTAAGGCAAGTCCCCAGACGCAATGGAAATAACGGCGGGAAAGAAAAGCGAGATCGACAGGATGGTGTAGGATGATATTAAAATACTGGAGGTGTACCTATAAGGAATAAGCAAAAAATATCTTCATAAGGTGCCCGGTTTAAAACATTAAATTTCCAGCTAAAAAACTTCAACTCTTCATACAAAGTCAGTCATGCAGGTAGCTAGTTATTTTTGTATGGAGAGTCGAAAAAACTTTCCACACATTTTCAAAACTCTTAGAACATAATATGTTGTTCAGAATGGTTGGTAGACGACGTGGTTAATTGGATGTAAATGTTTACAGACACACCCTGTAGTTACACCTATAGGTACTCACATTAAGTACCTATATTGCTGCCTGACAAATCCGGTCACTAAGGTAACATTGTTTGTATCCTCATTAAAATTGATACAGGGTCAAATGATCTTGCCGAACCATGACAATCTAGAAACACATTAACTCAATCACCATAAAGACGGCTTCGTGGGCACTTTATTTGTATTCCGTGGGCTTACGAGACGAGCGTCCGAAGATGAGTCCCCAGACAACTAATGCGAGCACATTAAGCGCCGGACCTTTCCACGGATTACGGCAAATCCCCCCGCTGATGATTCAATTAAAATTTGCATAGCCCCAAGATATATCCACGTACATGGAGGGATTAAAATTGAAATGTTTATTCTCACTTGTCCGTGACATTTTAATGGTCACACGCTGTCCGCTGTCCGCTGAGCATTCATAGACGGGGTAAAATTAAGTAGGTATTCGCAGATTTTAGATGCAGCCCTAAATACGTTAAGCGCCATTCTCAACTATTTAGAACTTATGGATCAAAGAATACCTATTTATTGGGAAATACTGCAGTAGAACCCATGGGAAGAGAAGATCAGAAGACCTATCGGAAGGCTACAACTGAGATAAAGGGACGACACAACAGAATAATAATAAATCCTCCAACTGATATTCAGCTATGGTGGACAATCTTAACGATCCGCCACATATGTAGGATATATTAGAGTGCTCAACTGTGTGCGCAAACACAGGTCCACTCTTTGTTCCCTTACGGGGGTAAGGGAACAAAGAGTGGACCTGTGTATCATCCGATGGGACACCAATGTGACATGACAAAAGAGAGATTGGGCGTAGGACACGTCTTAACATCTTAACGTGCTTTTCGAGGGTACAAGACCGCCAACTTCCCAACTTCCAGAATCGGGCTGACATTGAGAATTTCTGAACAGAAATCTTATTTAAACATTTTTGGCCAGACCCGGGGATCGAACCCGGGATACCAAGCGCAGCCGTCGCTTTAAAGTGCGACCCACTACGCACTGGGTCACCGAGGCAGTCAACGACACAACAGAGAAAGTGCACAACTAGACTTTATCTGCCCAAAACAGATAAGAGTGGAGAAGAGTGAAGACCTAAAGTACCTACCCTGAAAAGGCTGAGACGAGAAATCAGATTATAAGTAGGTACCTAAGTACACATACTAAAACATTGCGTCCTAACCAAAACCCCTGAGGCGTCCATCTCAGCGCAATCGCAAGCCGCAAGTCGGATACCCCACGTTCCCTCCTTCACCAACCCTAATAGTCGTATCTAACATAGAACCAACGAAAACTTAAATTTTATGACGTACTAAAATTCAGAATGAAGAATAAGTCCTCCAAAAACATAAATCAACCCATTCCATTTATCAGTACGACGAGGAGGGGGCCATCTTTGAACCGATAGAAATAGCCTTTGCATGGAACTAACATTACGGTGATTTATGAATCATCTTATCGAGTGCCGTTTAGATAGCACCTGGCTTGCATTTGTGTCTAGATTTTGAACAGGTTTACTGCGACAAAAGTAGGTTAGCTACTCGCGTGTGATAGGATAGGTAATCGTTAAAATAAATGATTGACTTGAAAGGAGAGAATTGTGCAATGAGACTTCGGCGAATGGATCGCCTTTCACTTCGTTTCGGGCCATTAGTTTCAGACAATATCAATAGATGGTGCTGGGCGTCGATTAGGTACATCGCGCAAGTGTTTCGTTTTTCGGTCTAGCTATTACTTGTCGTTTCCTAAAAAGTTTACCTCTTTATAGATAGAACAAAAACAAAAATTGATAACTAAAGGAAGAAAGTGTAGTCCTTTTACGCAATCCCGGTTGGGTAAAAGGATGTCGCTCCGGAATTGGTCCTACTTACCTACCTAGCTAGCTAGGTACAATTAAATAGGTACCACACTAAGGTGATGATAATAAAATGAATCTCATTGTTTTATCTAATTACTACTCCACTTAGTTAAAGGTAGGTCGAAGACAATACGGTGCAACAATCCGAGCGGTTCCAGGATCCCACCGCGACTGCGCCATAAAAAACCAAGTTGAGGCTCCCTTCATTAACATTTAAAGTGCGGCAAACGTTCGCATTGCGATAAGAGATTATGTAAATTTAAATCAAATTGTTAGTGGGCAGAGATTTGTCGGGGTAATCCTAGGACGGCATTGCGAGCCGACTAATCTCCGGTTCGGGCGGACCCTGCCCTTTCGTTGGACGTAGTCTTGCCCGTTAAACGGAGATAGGTAGGTACTTACGTGTGGTGTACAAGGGTGAGTGCGTACCTGCTGTATCTAACTCATAGACTTAGGATGCCTTAAACCCTTTTTTTAAAGACGGCGATATTAAATAAGTACATACGTAGGAATAAAATCTAGCCTACTCAAGGTAATTTACAAGGTTTAGAGTAGGTACAGTAGGTACGGTTATCTACTGTAATCTATTAGTGAGGGTGCATCTGTGAACATTTACATCCCTTTAACCACGTCTTGTATAATTCATTCTGAACAACATTTGTTCTATGACTTTTGGAAATTCGCATAAAAACGAACATAACTTTTCATACAAAATCGGTCACGTGACTTGGTTATTTTGTATGGGAAGTTGAAAAATTTTACGACGAATTTTCAAAAGTCGTAGAACAAACGTTGTTCCGAATGGTTGGTAGAGACTTGGTTAAAGGGATGTAAATGTTCATAGATAGACCCTGTATGATTGTATAACTACATACGACTAGGGTTTATGACAATGTGTTCTTAGATGTCTCGCAACAAGAATAAATTACTTGAAATGATCCACTTCTAGGAACTATTTAAAATAAATACAAGTACAAACTTGAAAATATATAATTTATTATTATAAAAGCAACAAAAACAATTTCTCAGAGGTAATATTTAATACATATCAGTGCGGAACCAATACAAAATACCTTGGGCTACCTATTGTGTAACTTATGACTTATTTATAATATAATTTCAACACATCCGTCAGATCATTCTTAAGTATAGTGCATTTTATTCATTATGGCTTTTAGAGATACATACTTTTGGCTGCCAATAACAGTTAGATACGGTATAAGCAGATTACTCATTGTCGACAAGCTTGAAAGCTTATTTCCTATAGAAATAAACCGAATTGCAGACCGAAAACTAAGCCAAGTTAGTTTAGCTTAGCTCGCACAGTGGGTACAATAAAATTAGACGTGTCGAGACTTTACTGAAGCGACTCAGTGATCTGAATCAGGTTGCACAGATCCATTGCAAATGATTCACTCTTTTGAAAGATACGTTTTTGCTAAGCCTAAAAACTGGCAAGCCAGTTTTTACCCATTAGATGTCAAAATTAAATAGCATTATCAAACGTGCGAGTTAATCTAATATCGGTCTGCAATCCAACGAACCTATCAATAATATTGGACATTGCAGTCATTATGGACTGCAATTTACGCAGTACAATCTTAACAAATAGGTATATTTGGAACAAATCATAGTAAATTATGATTTATTATTATCCCACTACCGGTCCCCATGAACGATCTGGTCTATTTTTTTATAGAAGACGAATGCACAGTTATTAAAATCTGTCTGATGATGAAATGATGTATGTCCAACACTATCAAAAGGTGAAATCTCTCGGCAAAACTATAACATCAACATTCATAGCTTCTAACTCTATGTTAAATCAAAGTTTTATACAACCATAAAAGTAGCTAAATGTTTATTTAACTTAAAATAAATCAGACTAAGGCATTGGAACATTCAATAAATCTAAACATAGTTTTTTTCAATTGTTTACTTACTGTCTTTTAAACCAATCCAGATTATGTAACATTTATAAATTAATGTAAAAATATGTGCGTAAGTTCGTCTATTTTACGGATATATTTTTTATTGATGATTAGCGAAAACATCTGTTTCGTATTTTGAATTTATTTGAAATACCTAGGTACATAGTTAAAAACTTAAAAATCAAAAGTTTTTTTATAAATTTACAAAAATGATTATATATTCTGAATTATTATATCTATTTGCAATTTTATTGTGCTAAAACGTAATAGTTTATTTACTCTATTTAAAAATAAATCCTTATAGTCAGAGCTGCATGCTAGAACACCATGTTTTAATATTTAGGAACATTTCTAGTATACAAGTTGCATAAATAAAAATGTTATTACTTTTCAAGAACTAACGAGCGCTATACTTACGAACCGCGGCATACAGCCACACATCAAAGAATACAAAACTGTCAAATTCCTTGGATTGTCATCTTACTGTCAAACATATTATCCCATCAGTTGTCCTTAGCCTCACCCGGCGCGCCGACCAGGAACCAGCGCGTGCGCGCCTTCACCGCCATGTTGCGGACTAGTCTCTTCTTGTCGTCGAGAGATGGCGCTAGGTCGAGCAGGATGTCTTGCTTGTGCGGGAGCAAAATCATTGTGCGGTACGAGTTAGCTATTTCATAGAGACATTGGAGACTCTTCATTCTGACCACCTGGAAGTTATAAAGATATTTTTAAACGCCTTTCAGCTAATAAAAATCACACATCTAAATACATTGTATAGGATACAATAACAAAAACAAAAGAAGGCAACAACAAATAATTAAATAAATAAATTCAGACATCACATATTACATACATTGCCCTGGTTCCAAACTAAGGTTTTCCCTTGTGCTATGGTAACCAGAAACAACTAAGGAACTAAAAACACCCACATCCAACACAAATATCTGTTTCATCAACAAACATTTGTGTTGGTGCGGGAATCGAACCCGCGACCCTTACGTATCAACCGGCGGTCAAACCATTGCGCTAAACGGGTCGTCGGACACGACAAACGTGGAGTAGATATAAAAAGTAAAGTATCAGCCTATGTCCTTTCGTTTATGTGAAACTCATCGAATCGGAATCGGACTTAATCTCCAGGCTCCGGCACCGGCACTGACATAGGTCGGTGACATAACAAAATGCCACTCATAATAAAATTGTAATATGTCACTGTCGATTGACAATTGTCACTACATAATATGTCACCGACAAATTTCAGCGTGGTGAAATAGGGGTCAGACCGTTTTGCTTCCTCCCTCATCTCAGCGTGTATTTCCCGGTTACGTCCAAAGTTGTCGTTTATGTGCTCGGGTACGCTTACCATGTGTAGGTACCTACAGAAGCCTATTTGCATTCTTCCAACTTACCATAGCATGGGTATATTTGGTTAAGTTAACCAGCCGAGGCAAAATGGTCTGTAGGCTACTCGCCACAGAGTCGTCTTTTTCTTGAACGAAGTAGCACAGCAAATCAACCATTACTTGTAAAAGATCTTTGTTGTCATAATCTAGGGATTCTATTACTAGTGGCGCAATCTGGAAAAAGAAAAAAGTATACATAAAATATCATGCCTTGTGATACATTTTAACTTAATGCTTTGCTATACAAAGTTGATTTTTTAAACACTTTTGATCATCATACTGTTACTTAAAAACTCTTTGACTCAAAAATTCCTTCCTTACTTAATTTGATCATGGAATTCTTAAGTTTCATACAAAACTCAACTCAGCATACAAAATTATATTTCATAGACAATATTACTTTCAAAAGAATTACCTTGTCAACATCATTTTTAAGTATACTTTTAGGCACTTTCTCAAACACATAAGCACAACTGAGCAAATAATACTCCATCGTCTCCTTACAAGCTGGTTCAATTGTTCCTTTGAGAGATTTAAAACTTTGATACATCCTTTGCTTGTACAGTAGAGCTGATCTACAGTGGTACTTAGTGTTCAGATGGTCCGGGAAGTCTGTCATGATAAGCTGAATACCCTCACAACCCTGTTTGCTGAATTTGGGTAGGGTCAATGTACTCATTATCTGAAATTAGGACAATTAATTTTAGAAACCAGCTCCAAAATTTCGTGTTCAATCATTGATTTACCTACCAAAGACAAAAAAATACCTTTTCGAGCCAAAATGAAAACATATCACTGCCTCTCATTATCAAAGCCTTTGCTAACCAACTATACAATGTAATCAAATTTTCCGATGTTGGATCTTTTTTATCAGCTGATAAGTAATTCTTCACCAACTCATACAAAAACTCGAACCTCAGTCCATAATCTACTTTATTCAAAAAATGCGCAACTAACACGCATGCCTTAGTCCTTATCAAAGGATTACCACTGCTCAAGGCCAACCGTAGCGATAGGTTTGCAATTTCCTCAAAACTAGGATTATGAACACTCTGATGCAGTGGACTGTACAAGCAATGCAATATGTGGTAATAAGTCTCATCTGCCTTTGATTTCTCTAAAAATTCTGAATGCTTAGTCAATATTTTCTGTTGCTTATCTTCCGGTAAACTACTCATAGTATTTGCTATCAACATATAACCATGCGATAAAGCCTCTAAGGACCCTGTATGTATCTCTGTGCTCACCCAGCACAAAATGGAGTCAATCAAACCATGATCACTTTCAATCGCAGTCACCTTTTCATCTGAATACAAACTCATATTAGACATACTCTCATGCAATGCTTCAACAATCTTTGGGGCTTCTTCATCGCTTCCTGTAACGATTTTCAACATCTCACCAATAATGACTTTCGTAAATTCATCTATACTTGCCAAATTCGATAGCAAATTCAAACGCTTATCCAATGCATCTTTATCTTTGGTCAAATTTTCCAGATCACATTTTCCTTTTACAACCAAAGTCATGATCATTTCTGGATACTTCCTAGCTATCGCATGGATAGTCTCAACTGTTACACTCAGCAAATCTCTATCCTGCGAAAACTGTATGGTATGTATTAGAACTTCTACAAACGGCAGAACAAGTTCACTTTGCAGTAAATCTTTAACCCTAATCAAATTTTTAAACCCTGCTATTTGATACTCTTTCGAAATCTGGCTTACAGCTGTCAAACACAACTGTGGTATCTCATTCACTTCAGATTCGAGCTGATCTAATATTTCCCAATTTTTTCCCATCTCATACAAGTCTCCTAGGAAATCTAAGCTTGCGATTTGAAGTTTCGGTGTCGTCTTGAAGCCATAGTATGCCAGTATGGCTGGTATCATAGACTTAATTATTATGATAGCAGATTCTTTTGAAGCATTTGCTGCCGTTAACAATACTTTAGTACTATGTACAAATTGAGCTACAGTAGTCGCTTCAGCAATTGCAGTCTGCATTGATATAAGAATTCCTTTGATAAAGTTCTCAAATCCCTGGTCAGTATTTGCTGTTGAAGCTAATTTAGCAACAAGAGCAGATAAGGCTTCATGGGCTGCCATTTTAAGTTCATCGTCTGTTTTGTGAGATATTTCTCTATGAATGGAAGACCAAAGTGTTTTCAAAAATGGTCCATATGTCTCTGCTTTGAAATTTTTGCAGCTTTCCTTCTGTAATTAAAAACATATGTATGTTAAGTAAATATATGTCCTTCAAACAAGAATAAAAACAAGTTAGAAGAATAGATTAACAACAAATTTTGATAAGAATGTTTGTTAAACTAATGAGTTCTGAATTTTTATTATTGCTACTTATCTCTATTCCTCATTAGAATTTTACAAGCAAACAAATGTTATCTTTATTGCAATTCTTTACACATTACTTCAACTTATATTCCCAGTCCCAGTATAATTGAATATTATGTAAAAAATACTAACCAATAAGTGTAAGGAATCAATTTTTGCCAATCTCAAGCTGGAATCCAATTTTTCCACTAGTAATATAAGACACTGTTCCCCAAACTCTGGCACCGCACAAAGACAAGGACATAACTGCATCGGCTAAGTCCTGTCTTGTCACCGGAGCAGGGTCATCAGGTGCTGGGTGGAAGTCAATTGGATAGTAGCAGGAAATTACTTCAAACATCTCTTCCACTAAATGCCCCAATGGTATCTCTTGCAAGAACTTGGGCAGGAAATTAAATAGGAAGAGTAGGTTCCGTGGATCCCGTTCTCCATCCATTGAGGATATGAAACCGCAAACAAAGTCCGGCCCCAGTGATTTCAAGTCTGAAAACCAAATGTGTCTAAATAAATTAAAGCTCTTTATCTTGTGTGACACAATTAGTAAAGGGAATAACAATATTTAGGTAACTTGATAACATGTGTCAATAACTTTACTTGGATGGGAGAACAGGGAGTCTCAGCTCTGCTAACTTTATCTGATAAATTTACCAACAATTTATCAACCATTTTTGATAGGGGAGGGCAGTTAAATTTTCCAAAAAAACATACTTACATAATACTTGACCTTGTCCCAAAGTGGACTATGTAGGAAATGAGAATGATGAGATATAGGAAACTAGGGATCTGGAGCTCCACCTTAGGGCTACTGCCATAAAAGATTGAACATTAAGTAAATGACTATTAGACTTGATAACCTGTCACATTTCAGCACTAGGGCTTGGGTGAATCTTTTTGAAGCTCTGACTGGACATCTACATAATTCTGCATTAATAATTGATGGAATACTTACACTGTGCATTATCCTGAACCAACTTTTGCACTATGCAATAAACATGGTATCTATCTTGCCTCACTTGTGACTGGCAAGCTACTTCTCTACTCAAAGATAAGAAAAACTCTCCACAACTTTCAATGTTGTAGTGTGTCATATTAACTATAGTGAGATATCCTTCTAAAACTGCCGGTATCACCCTGTGGTTATCTTTTAAGCGGTCAACATAAAACTTAGATATAAATTTGACTTGTGTTTCATTGAGATAGTATTTAGGCAGTTCTTTGAGGAGTTTAGTGAAGAAACGCATTCCTTTCTCACGGTTCTCTGGCTCCTTGTTAGTAAGCACACCAGCCATGTTTTCAACTAACTGGGCAATGTCAAGACGACCAGCCATGATGTCTGCAAATATAAATTATTTCTTTTGAAGATAATGATGGTCACTGGGAAGGTTTGAGTTTTATTGTAATTAATTACTTAATTTATTGATAGATGAGTATTTTTAATAGATATTCAGTTAACTAGTAAGTAACTATCCTGATGTTTTAAATGGCTTGGAAAATTAATTCAAAGACGATTCGTTGCATTTACGTAATTAAATCAAGGAAGTACGTGTTTACCTGCAATTATGCTTTGCGTTTGGTCAAATATTTCATTATTTGTAATGATTTCTTCTCCCAGAGAAGGTTTGAACCAAACAGATTCCATTTCGCTGTTGTTGGATTATTATTTACCACTGTAAATCCAATGCATAAGTTAATTAGAATAGTTAGTACAACATTTTAAACTTATGATGAAAACACACGGATTTTATCAATTAAATGAAGTAAATAAACTAAAAAAATATGTGTACAAAAATTTGGAGGTTATTGCTTTACTTTTTTTTGTGTTGACAGATAACTTACTGCAAGAAAATATACAATGTACAGCCAAGTCTTTCTCATGAAGTATGATCATAAATAATTTCTAGGATGTATAAAAGTGCTACTAAACTATATTATCCAGTTAGAAAAAACAAAATGTCACAGTATTTGACATTTTGGTTTCGTGCGAACTTTATCCATCAAAACATAATTTTTTTTTCACGAATCTGATGCAATATTAAAGCAATACCTACCTAGTTCATCTCTTTAATCAATCGGGTGCACAAAGAAGTTTTTGTATGATCCGTCAGTTGTAAGATATTAAAACAACTTTAAGGATTATGTCGCACAAAACCCTCATAGACTTTGTGGTTAGGTACCACAAGCCTCGCTTACTCAATAGTGTAGTGTTCTTCCCGAGCAATGGAAATTCTTATTTTGGAAGGAGGTTAGTCGTTCCAGTGGCATCGTTGTCTACTTCGACTCCCAAGATACAGTCCCCAAGGCACTTCGGATCATCTGCAACGAAGTTCAATGAAGCTGCCAAGATTCCTCTCACAAGCGAACCATCGAAAACCGATGGCAAGTTTCAGTTAATGTTTACATGCAAGAAGTGCAACACAAGGAATACTAAATACATCACAAAACAGGCGTACTATAAAGGTGTTGTGATAGTAATCTGTGATGGCTGTGAGAATAAGCACTTGATTGCAGATAACCTCAACTGGTTCACAGATATGAATGGGAAGAAGAATATAGAAGACATTATGGCAGAAAAGGGTGAAACTGTAAGAAAAATTACATCAGAAGACTTGGAATTCATTGCTATGGAAATGGTGAAACAAGTAGACAAAGATGAAGTTCAAAATAATTTATTGAAAGGATGAATGTAGTGAAAAATTGTAATTTTGGTTATAATAGACATTGTTACGGGTTATTATTAGTTTTACGTTGCTTTAATATTGATGTCATACTTAATTAGTAGGTTTGCAATTTTACTAACTGTAAATTATTGTATTTACTGTAATCAACATGCAAAATGAGACCCAAAAGTTAGTGATTGCATTAATGAATAAAATGAACTACAGAATTCGTTTGTACATTATTAGCCTCTTTCATTTTTAAGGCAAAGTTCTGTAAACCAGTATTGTATCATGATAATAGGATAACAGAACAGCTGGCCTGTTTAGTCCGAGCCACCAAAGTATTCCTGTATGTCTGATATAATAAAAGGGATATAAATTCTTTCTGTTAATATTCTGTTTTTATTCTTCCCATCCCTTTCCCCTGTTGCAATTGAAACTACATTATTTAAGGGATTACACAATTTATTCAAATTATATCAGGTTCAAGAGATTACTATCTTAATAAATATGGCCAACAAAATATTGCATGCTGCATCTTTTTTTAAGTAGATTTTTCCTCATACAAAAGAGTCAGAATCTAAAATAAATTGAAGTTGAGATTCATTATCAAATTATTTAGAAGAGTAAATACAATCATTAGCCCCTCTATGTCATTAACTAGGTATAAGTTGTGTACAGACAGACAGTTACAGCCCAGGTGATGCTACAATCAGCTGTTGGTAAATTTTTTATCAAGTTTTATATGGCTATTGTAGTAATAATGTCTGGCTGCATTGCAAATACATGTAGCATAAAAGTCCAAAAATATAATGCATTATGTATGTATGTACTTATTGTAGCATAAAAGATCTCTGTAGTTACCTACTTATTTTTATCATCTGACTACTGTAAACAAAAATAAATAGGCCAGGAAACCTCCTAAATCCTATTCTTACAGAATACTTAACACCAAAAGCACCAAAGAAGTGGTGTAACTAGCACAATTTTATATTGGCACAGGCTGCTTGGTAAATTATATAAAAATACTAAAAAATAAGGCACAATATAATCACATGGTAATTAATACAATATTCATAATCTCTTAAGAATACTTGTGCATTAATAAAATATACAAGTTAACATTTATCTTGGTCTCCTTAATCTTAATAAATTCTAAAAATATTAAGATATGATTAATGGGAATGCAATACAGTCTCATTTAAAATCTAATTATTCGATTCATAAACATGTTTTTAGTAATTAGTTTACTAATGAAAAGTTTGCTTTTTGTCATACAAAAACTGCAAGTTTTCATGAACTACAACAGTAACATTAGCCTAGCAAAATTCTAACTGTGGCTCATAATTTGATCAGCTAGGTCCAAAACACAGATTCATTACTTAGGTCATACATAATTCAGCCCTTCTTTACCTACCTACAGTTTACTGGTAACAATATTATAGTATTATAATGCCTTTCCCTTTAACAAACCCAGTTTTATAGAAAGGCAAAGTATAAAAATACCTGTAGCAGTGAGAATGACAATAAAATTAGCAGCTACCAGGAATTATATTAAAATTTGGACCCAGCTTCTCACTAAAATTTCAGTCTTAATTTTTCATTGTACAATACCTAAACTCTTTTTGGACGGCTTACAATGGCATAATCAGTTCCATTACAGCTGTTGTGGTTCACATCTTCCAAACCAACATGATTTTGTAAAGCCTGTGCTTGAGCTGCCGTTGGTACCTGAGGGCCTGGTGTATTTGGCTTTCTAATCATACCATAGCCCAGGTGTGAGTCATCTGCAAGCCTAGCCGTTTGCATCACATTTTCTACCTCATCATAGTCATTCCATGTGTCTTTACCCTTGGGCTCACCCAGAGCTAGAGTTGTTGGACGAGCATCTATCTTCTTATATCTAGAAGATTTATTCAATTTACTTGTTGACCCAAAATACTGCAACCTATCATAATTCTCGTCTTCAGGATCAACCACTGGACTCGGTAATAAAATAATCCTAGACGATTCTGGTCCCGTTGCATTTAAATTGTCTTGAGACCGACTTATTAATTTTAAGCAATTAGGATTATCCCCAAGATTTGGGGTGAATTCTGTGTGATCTGGGTCATCAATTCCTAACGTCCTCCATGCTTCACTGCGCACTTCAATTTTATCATATGGCACTGATGGAGGGCTTTCATCCCTCTTACACTGGTCGATTGGCTCATAGTTATCAAGTTTCTTGTATCGTCCAAAGTCCACACTCTCATCAGTTGAGCTTGGTAAATCTTTACTAATGGGTTTATGCAAGTTGATAATTTTGCGTGGTGGTTTCTGTGGTTTTGGTTTTAATGCAGGTTTGGGCATCAGTAAGGGTGCTGTGTCTCTGTCAGAACAAATACTTGACTGTTGGCTTGACACTGAAGCTGTTTTGAATGACAAAGAACTCAAGTTCAAATCATCAGGTCTAGCAGCCACCAATGGACTCCTAGAACCAGGGAATAGGTTTGCACTGGGCTGAATATTAAATTCGCTGTGTTCTGGACTATTCAGATTGTCATTACCAATCATTTGTTTCATTGTTTTCATTTTCAATGATAAACATTTAAATATCTCAGACTGGTTAGGGTGTTCCAGATGAAAGATACCTTCTCCTGTATCACATTTTCTGCCTGCTTCAAATGTGAACTTACCCTGTCTGTAGCCATACCGTCTAATGTACCTGTATGGCCATGTTGCATAAAGCTTATTATCGTTTATATCTCGTAGTTCAATTGCTGTTGCTGTTAGGACAAGAAGATATCGTACAGGTTCCAACCCACACCTTGATGATGCATCTGATGAGCACATTTTTACAGAAAATACACCTTCCCCTGATGAGCAATACAGGTCATTGTCTTCATCACAACTTATGGGGCTTGAATCTCCTTTACCTTTAAATGCAACTGATTGAAGAGCAGTGACCCACTCTAAGGTTTCAGCTTCAGATTGAGCAGAGACTTGCTGGGTATGCGACTTAGTAAGTATAGTAATAGTATTAGGACTAGAATGTGTTATTTTTATGCAGTTTTCAAGCGTAATAATCTTGGGAATGGCTGAAGAAGCTGATGATGCATCTTCTTTGTGTTCAAAGATCTCCAGTCGCTCAATTCCTTGTTTACTTGCATTGTAAAGGATGCAATACTTCTGTTGCCAATTTTTCTGAAATGTAATAAATATGGCGTTTTACATTTTGAGTTACACATAATCATCGTTATCAACAAGATATTGCATTAGACGTTCTTTAGTTAAATATACGCTGGAAAATTACCTAACGCCGCGTGAGCGACACACTGAGTCATGTTTCGAAAACCAATAACATTGTAAAATGTAATCGTGTCATAACACTCGCTTTGTTCAATATTCTAATTAACATTCAAGTTAAATATAAAATATTATTGATGTAGTGAATAAACACTTAAAAACTGATGAACAGAGAACACATATCTCACCTTTTTTGGGAATTTGCTGAAGACATTACCCCCAGCGGGTGGAAATAACAAACAACCGGATTTGATCTCGTCGTCTATGTCCATCATTAACGTTTGGCTTCACCTAATAAAAGAACCTTGTTTTATTCGATAAACACAGTTAATCATAGCACATATAAGTCAAACACAACGCAAAAATTAAATTTATTTTACAAAATTACTAATTTTTGACAGCAGCAGGCGGTGCGGTTAGCAGCCATATTTTTTTTGATAACCTCAGTTCTTTAACAATTTGTGGATCAAAATTAGCTTAGTTACACAGTTAACTCATTTTTGTTAAATGAAAAATCAGCTTAATGTTTTTGAAAGGAGAAAACTCTTTACAACAAATTGAATTTTGTAAAAGAACACGCTCATACGCCCACAGATAATAAATGGCCCCAGTTGTCCGAATTAGATTAAAATGCTGGGCATAATATACAATAAAATTATTTAAAATCCGGCAGAACATGTTTCTTGAATTTATTTCATCATAATTATAATAAGTATGTTAATTATTATAATATCATGCTTAAAAGAGAAAGCTTTGTTGAAGATATATACTTTTTAACGTAAATATTTTTAATATTATATTGCAAACAATAAAGTAATGAAAATAAGATTCGGACCGATAAGCCTTAAAGTATTTTAATCTGTCACTGCTGACTCCTGTCATATGTCAATGTCAAAAAAACCCAAAATTGCATTGAGTCGCTGAATTTTTTAATTAATTATTTTTATGTATGAATACTTGATCCTCTTCATTCAATTTTAATTTAAAATATAGCACATCTATTTAGATTTATTAGTTTCAAAATGTCAAGTAACGTTAATCCTTTGGCCGGAACCGCACACTTATTGGACGAATTGGACAGTAGGTTTCTTTCAATGCCGGCGTTTAGTTTTCTTGTTTGTTTATATTGTTTTTATCGTAATGATTGTTGTTACATGAAGAAAAACTTATGGTGCTGCTCCGCGATGGAAGGACCTTGATCGGATACCTGCGGTGCGTGGATCAGTTCGCGAATTTAGTTTTGCACAAAACTATTGAGAGAATCCATGTAGGTAAAGAATATGGCGACATTCCTAGAGGAATATTCATCGTCAGAGGGGAGAATGTAGTACTTCTAGGTGAAATTGTAAGTATTTGTTACTTTTTTTCGATTATTCTTTCTGTTAGATTGTTGTCTTATCTGAAAATATATCTTTCCAGGATAAAGACAAGGAAGACAACTTACCGCTAACCGAAGTATCTGTGGATGACATTCTGGATGCTCAGAGAAGGGAACAGGATGCAAAGATTGAACAGCAGAAGTTACTATCAAAAGCTCTGAAAGAGAGAGGACTCAATCTCCTAGCCGATTTAGGCCATGATGACATGTTCTAATGTAATGATTATAAAGGGCTGTTTGCATCAGCAGTAGTGGGATGGGGCCGGTCATACTGTCTTTGGAAGAATATAATACACATTGTTTACACATCTTAAGTATAAAGCAGGGTCCACTATCCTTAAATACAATGATCTCTTCAGTCTTACCTATGACGTTGCTATTACATAATTATTGATTGTGATTTTCTATGCTATTATGTACCTACTTCCACAATAATTATTATAACTACCTTTTAAAGTATGGTTCTTATAACATTAAGAAAGAACTCTTATATGTAATAGTTTTTTAAACAACCATACTTTATACCATTTTAAATGTTATCAAGGCATTGATGTTTCTCAAGAAAAAACTTTTTTTTTTTCAATTAAGCTCATATCTTTTTTTTTCATTTCAAAATAAATTAATAATTCATTTAGATGTTTGAAAAAAAACTCAGCAATTTCGTAGCTCAGGACATTTTATTAGAATGACTGGACCCTGTGTCACTTACCTCTGAGATGTTTGTATTGAATTAATGACCAATGGTCCCTAACCCCATGGACATTGTCCCCTTGGGCTGGTTACATTACTTGAGGTTCTATTATAATAAAGGTAATTCTCTACATCTGATTGTTTCTGTTAAGACTGTAATCATTAAAATATTTAATTACATAAGGTATCTGAAATGTATTTGTTTCTTTAATTATTAAAATTCAATATACCTACCTTACCAGTCTGGCTGGTGGTATCAAAAATGTAATAATATACCTGCTGTGTATATTGCACACACCAAAAAGAAAAATATAATGCAACAGCCAATTAGACCTGGTGGAGAATGAAGGCAGGGTGTGACCATGGATTGAAATTAATTGGTGTAGGTAAAGGATAGGATACAGCCCAAACAAACGCTACGCTAGGCATGGTAAAAATATATGCTTTTTGAAATAGATTCTAAACTCGGCCTTCGTTAAAACGACCTCCGTTTTCGAAATAGAAAAAATCTTGATTGATTATTTTATAGGGATGGGCTAATAAAAATATTTCAAAGCTAGTTAAAAGACTAAGTATGACCTGTAAAATATCGATAGTTTTAAGTTTGATATATCGAATTTGCATGTGGAATGGATTGATTTGCAATAGAGTAGGGCGAACCAAAGATTGAAATCTCTACGGCGGGAACCCACGAGATTGTAAGTAAATAGTGTTTTAACACCGGAAGCTACTACATGGTGGTACAGTCAGCAGCAAATAGATAGCCACATCCTAAACTGTCAAATAGAAATAGCCACACTGGCCGCATTCCCGCCAAATTGGTCAAATTATTGGCTACACCCATATTGTTTTAAAGGAAAAAAAGAGACGGATCCTAAAATCAGATCACGGACATTGATGTCAACTCCCAGCTAGTAGTATATTTTAAGCTCTTTGCTCATTGAAAAGGGTGTATAGTCTGCGGCATGAAACGATTGCGAATACCTTGAGTCCTCTGGTAAAGCCGATGCGCGTTCCGTTACTTTTGCCAATAATAATTAAAATATATTTATCTATTATTATGACCGTCCCGGGTGTATCGAAATGTTTTAATTTACCACTTTGGAACTACCTATTTGACAGCCTTGGATGTTTCTATTTGCTGCCGACTGTACCGGCTAACCGAATAAATGTTTTGAAGCCACAGATTAACTTAATTGAAGCTTTCAGTTTCTTTTTTAAGTTGCAGATTGCACCCTCTAGGGCCTCTACCTACATTATTTCTGAAATCACATCAAAATACTACAATTGACATGTCCACAAAAACGATCAATTTTTTAATGTTTTATGTCGATATTTCGAAATATCGACATTTTTGGCATTCCTATTTCATTTTTTTTTAATCACTGTCAGTCAAGTCCAAAGATTTTACACTATAACAAGATGGTGTACTATGAAAATGAATGCAATGTTAATTTCGATTCTATGCAGTGAGAATAAAGATTACTTTGAAATGCCAAATCGCTTTACAGAAAATCGAGCCGAGCGAGATGGCGATCGACAGGAATATGTCCTTGTCTAAAGGGTTGCCATCATAAAAAAAAAACCTTTGTGGTATAACTTACGCAAAGTTTATATTTCTTCTTCTGGGGAACTTTCAAAATATTGAATAATTTAAAGGAATGATACGTTGGAATTAATAATGTCTTTTTTATTTTTTTAATTTTAAACCATGATAAACGACTAGTTTTATGTAAAAGTCGGTGATATGGTAGTTTTAATTATAATAAATAAGCAACACTTGGCGTCTGGACATCACCAATATGGCGGCGGCAAAAATAATTTGAAAGATTGTATTATTGTGACGACAAAAATAAAGTGTAAAAATTGTGCTTATTTATTTAATAATGGTTCTCACTTGTTGTGTGATAGGATGCAAAAGTGAATCATATAAAGGTTGCGGTGTATCTTTTCGTAAGTAAGTGTTTAGTCAAAGTTTTATTTTTGCATTGAGTAGGGTGTCCATTTCGCTTGTCATCTAAAGACTGGATTTTTTACTGTTTCAGATTTCCAAAGAATGAAGAAATTAAAAAAAGGTGGCTTACCGTCATACCGGGAAAAATTACTAAACAAGTGATTTTCAAACGTTTCTAATGTAAGTCCAACCTTTAGATGATGATCAGTTCATATAGATAGTGCATTCGCATATAGTGCTAATGCAATAAAATGTAAATTTTCAAAGCTGTATTTTATATTTATGAAAATATAAAATTTCTTCTAAGACTGAGACTCAATGCTCATAAAATTAATACTTGAGTGAAACATGTGAGACATGTAAAGCAATATAAATTTAATATTTTGTTAAATTAAATAATGCTTTTATAAAGACACCGGGTTTTCATTTATTTCAAATTTGCATTAGAGAGATTTGATCCCCTAAGATCTAGTCTACCTGTTACTGGGATCAAGTCTCCCAGAATAGGGGACAATTGATCCTTTTGGAAAGTTCTGGGAAAATGCAAAAAATATATATATATGAAGCACTAATAAATATAATAATCAAATAATGAGGAACAGTAGGTAGTTAACAAAATTGCCTACCTATGTACGTTTTGTTTTTATAGAACTAACAATGGGGATCAAGTGTCCCCAGTTTCCCCAAGAGTTTGAGAAAAAAATTAAATTTTAGTCAATATTCTTGATCCTTAGAACCTTCAAATTGCAAAGTGTGTACGTTTGTATGAATAATACGCTATGGCCGGTTAAATGTGCCGCAGAGTGTATTATTATAGGTAGGTAAATAGAAAATCTAATAGGGCTAGCACAAACTTTTCGAAAAGTCGGTAGTCTCTTCGTATCGTACGTATACATAATAAGGAATTTTAATTTGGAACTTGTGTTTTTTTCATACAAAATTGCTCATAAATACTCAAACGATACTTTGAAACGTTCGTGCTAGCCCTTCTAGTTTGAATGGGCTTCACGAGTTTCCTAGAGAAAGCGATGTCCGACTCCCACGTGGGTGGACTGAGTTTGACAAACAATAATTGTAATCGAAAATCTAAATCGTGTGGTCACCTTATTAGAGTAGGACGCCAATCAAGTTATAAACATCTCACGAGGCTCGAATGCAAGTAATGAGTACGCCATCTAGTTCTTATATACAATATCTTTGGTCAAGTCCAGTTTGTTACGTTTCCGAACGGATTGTCCGTTGTGACAATGTGACATTCGAAAACAATGCTTTCCGCCTATTATTTTATTGTTTAATTTGTCTATTTTTACGCAAATTATTCAGTTTTATATTCATAAATGTTCATTTATTATGACACTGTACACAGGAGACGTTTATTTTTATAATATGTGCTCGGACAATATGTGGTTATTGGTATTTTTTTAGTGTTGTAAAAAATTACTGTGATAGTCGTTTAAAATGAGTTCTTCCGAAGTTACATTGATAGAAAAACTGCGAAAAGAGAATTTAGACCAATTTTTTACATTAGTGCGTATGCATCTATCATTTGTTGTAGATATAAACACAGACGAGTAAGTAGAAGTTGTTACTGAACAACATCGAATTTGGACACAATATTTGTCATTGTATCGTTGCCTTTTTCTGTTTTTTTCAGTGTTGATTGTTCAACAGACAAACCAAAGCAATTCCGTTGGAATTTTCATAAGAAAGCTAAGAACTCTGGTTCAGTTTCTAGTCAGAATAATACTAATAGTTTAAAAAACACTCCTGAAGTTAATTCTATCACCGAGGAAGGAATCTTACGACTAAATGAGTTGATAGATTTTCTATCGAAAGCCTGAAAGTAAGTTATAACAATGTTTTTTATATTCAATATTTTCTTCTCATACCTAATAAAGTAATTGACAAGAAATTTAATTTTGATGCCAGTAATCATCTTTCTTCAGTGGTCTTCTAGTAAAAATAATTATGTTTAGAGAACAACTCGAAGAATTAAAATGTTCTTGCTTAGCTTTGGATGATACATTTTTGATTTTATTTACACTTTTCAATCAACAACTTCAACATTCTCTTACAAATTAATATGAAATGGTGATAGAGGTGTCTTATTTCATCCAGACCTTAGACAATTTTGAATAGTTTCCTAAATTTAAATGACTAAAGTTGTCTCTTTAAAGTTACTCATAAAACTGAATCCAAAGCTCTAATATAATGTTATTTCAGATGTCACACAAGAAGGTATATTCCGGCGCACTGGTTCGCTGAGCAGGCAGCAAGAGCTGCGACAGCTTCTAGTCACGGGTTCCAACCTAGGTCTCGATGACAGCAAGTTCTCGGTACACGATTGTGCTTCAGTTCTGAAAGGGTTCCTAGCAGAACTGCCTCAGCCTCTACTGATGGATCAGTACTATCAAACTTATTGCACTTTGGCGTGTAAGTTATAAATGTAGTATATTTTAATTTGTAATTTTGATTTATCAAAAACTGAATTTAATGATCCTAAGTAAATAATGCTGTAGTGATGTTAGAAGCAGCTTTTTTTATTTATGTAAATGTGAGAAGAGGACCCTGTTGACTCCCAAACTAAAAACAGAATTTTGACATTGCTTATTATATTATAATCTCCAGGTCAGTATGTTGTTGGTTCTATTAACTTCGCAAATATCTGTGTGACATCGAAAAACGTAATAACAAGTGCATATCCGGTTTTTTCAGCACAATACCCACCAAATGCAGAATCATCTGAAGAAAAGCTCCTCACTGCCCTTCAACTATTGCTACTACTACTCGCGCCTTCGCACCGAAACTTCCTGGAGAGGCTGCTGAAGCTGCTCCGACTCGTGGCAGACAACGAAGCATCAAACCGCATGTCACCTGACACGCTGGCTACGATGTTCACACCGCATTTACTGTGTCCAAGAAAGGTATGACGTTAAAAGATTATGTCCCAAGCCCGACATGACTATCAAGAAATGTATTCAACAGAAATCCAAATTTAGTTAAAAATAAATATAAATATTATTTGTGCAGCCCACGCTAGTAGTTACTAATAAATTGACAGGCTGGTAACTATAACAGAAGTTATAACTAAAAAACAAAAAGCAACAATTGTTACACCCAGGCAACAGATAAACTTAATAAATTAAAATGCCTGTGAATGCTTTGGCAGCTTTAAAAATCAGTTAAAATCATACATAGCAGCAGCTAGCACTAGTGCATGATTTCTAGTTGTAATTTTATTTATTTAAATAACTTTTTGTGTCTCATTTTCAGTGAAATGTAAATTTCTTATGAGAAATAAACATCTTTGAACTTAATTAAGATCATATCCATTCCAGTTGTCACCGGAACACTTCCACGCCGACTCGATAGCCCTGGCTCCGGTGATCAGCTTCATGATCCGGCACTCGGGAGGGCTGTTCGAGGCGCCCGCGCGGCTGGCCACGGACGCGGCCGCCTACTTCACCGTGCGAGAGAGGAGGCGGGTCATGTCACCCGATGTCGATCTGGATGAGAGTATTACTGATAGGTCAGTATATAAAGGATGCTTGTGTGAAAAATCTGCTAGATGGTATGGTGACTGAGATTCAACTTCAACAGTATTGGTTTCGTTTATCAAATGAGGAAGAACACTGGAAACTATTCCGGTAGAGGCACTATCTGCCGCACTCAGTGAAGTCAATTAACTTTAATTGTCACTTGAGAAAAAATGTATTGACACTTATTTTAGTACTAAGGTTGATTTACGTCTCTGAGTGCGGCAATATGTGTTCGTATAATATTAATTTGATTTGACAGTTGCATTCCCCATTATTTGACATTCTTACGTAATAAAATAATAATAAAGTAGAGTTAGGCTACATATCGTCTCCCGGCAAGAAATGTGTCACAAAAGTCATTTCGAGAAAATTTAACTTCAATGATGTTTTTGTTAATTTTATCTTAGAATCACTCACACGTGTTTCCTTAATATAATATAACTCATTAAAAGGCCTTACATTAAAACAATATAAAATGTAAAATATTTTTTTTTTGTTTCAAGCAGCTGGAATTTCACAAATTTCTAGGTAACATCGCCCCCTAAGGAGACGTAATTTGGGTAGGGTTACTATTTTTTTTAATATGTCATGTTTTGTCTTTGATTTCTTGTAATTGATCTTTTTTTCTATAGAAGGGTAATAATAATGTAGTGTTAAAAAGCAATGGATAGGCTTGAATGAGTCCATGCTGAAAATACCCATTCATGCTAAAGCGTGGGTCTCCTACGGTCAAATCCGCTTATGTTTAATGAGAGCCTTTCAACAAATTCCAGGACGGCAGCGAACACAGTGTACACATTCGTAGACCGCCACCCGCACACGCGTAGAAAACGAGACCAACCCTACTGACACGGCGCTGGCGCAACTCTACGCGCACATACAGGCCTTGCCGGACTCGCACCACAAGCGCCGCCTCATCAAGCACTTCAACAGGCAGAATGGATACGGTGAGTGTTGCAACTTATGTCAGAACGATACTGGCGACACATATCATCGCCCGAAGAAGTTTCCAACTACAGTATTCAAGTATTTATTTGCAAACTAAGTGTACAAAGGTCTTACAGCTATTACATTTAGTACCATCCAACCAACAGTAGGTGGCGCTAATTTGACTGTTTCATACAAGATGAAAATTCTCATACGATTCTACATCGCGAAAGCAAAGTTTTCTTCATGTCTATTTGAGTGTGACTTGTGTCAGAGTGGGACAACCCTATTACTGACACGGCGTTGGCGCCCATTGAACTCGCAAGCAACAATAGTAAAGTAACTAGTGCGCTGCTAAAACGACCTAACCTTTTAACTCCCCTTCTCCCCTGATTTAGCCTGGTGGCTACTAAAGAAATCGTCCCGTAACGAATATACCTGTCACAGTCAAAGAAAAGAGACGCACAGTGCATGTGAATGGGGCGGGGTTAAAGACTAAATAAATACACAGAAAGGAGGCTGCCCTCTAAGAGCTAAAAACGTGTCATGTACTCGCGCATGCGCACTTACGGGGAAATACGCCTTTTCGACCACATTAATCCTATCCTATGACATAAGATTGTCAAACTGTCGAGATCTGTGGTAGAGGCCGCGCGCTTATGTAGGTACTCATGCCGGGCAACAACCCTAGTATATGTCAACGAACTCTTCTAAATTCAAAATCAAGCTGAGTCTAACTTCTGTGTGTAATTATTTTGTGGTTAAAGATTCGTCGATTTTAGTCCCTTTGACCTCACTCGGCGATGTCTACCCTAGCGTTATTTCGCGCTGGTTTTCTCTCTCTGTGTGTTTGTGTGTGTATGTGTGTGTTTGCCCGTTAAATATTTACCTTTTTTCTCTCTCTTCAGGTACACCCATCCAAATCCAGCGGACGGGCAAAGTCGCCGGCTCCCGGAGCTTCGGGGACTCCATCAAACGACACATCTTCAACAAGGGGCTCCTCAACAAGACCCCCAAGAAGGGCTCCGCGTCCACCATCAACACTGTTGAGGAGGTTAGCTCTTGGCTGGCATTCGTGCGCGATAATCATCTTTATGCCTATTGTCTAAAGTTCATGTTTGTATGCAACGAGTAGGGTACTTGGCTAAATTAAGATTTTTTATTCAAAATTACTGTTTTTTGACTATTAACCTGATTACTGATTTTATATGAAATGATTCAGTAGCATTAATTGTTCAGTACCTATAATTAATGATTCAGCGTCATTAATGATTCAGTAATAATCAATGATTTATTCCCTTTAATGATTCAATAGCTTTAGATTACTTATGGATCTGATAGATTTTAGACGTCTGTCATTCGTTGGTGCTTATTTTTTCATAGAAATATTAGAACAGTAATTTCAATTGTTTAGTTACCTATTGAGTCAGGTTGATTGGTGTGATTCAATCAATTCAATTCAATTAGTAAATGACTTACCTAACTGTGCTGGCCTAGTCAACTGAAATGGATCTTGGCCTTGTAAATGATGATGCCATAAGCTGTAGTATCGCATTGCATTCAGAATATTTGAACGTGAGAGTTTAATGTATTTTTTTTTGTTTTCACCACTTTATAAACATAGGCCAAGTCATCGTCATTCCAAAGCCGTTGATTTTCTTCATAAGATCTAAACATAAAGTCAAGTATCCTAATCATATTCAATGTAACCATGCATCGTGTCGTCTCAAATACTCTTCTATCTCTTTTATCCATATGTGTGTCTCTCTCCTGTCCCTAACTTTCTGTCACTTGCTAAACGCATGCGCTATTTACAGAAATCAAGCAAAGGGAAGTTACGTTTCACGGACGACAGTAAAGTCGATGTGTCGCACAAGAACATTGTTC
Organism: Cnaphalocrocis medinalis; assembly: GCA_014851415.1. NCBI lineage: Eukaryota > Metazoa > Arthropoda > Insecta > Lepidoptera > Crambidae > Cnaphalocrocis > Cnaphalocrocis medinalis. Next base: position 3,240,212 of record CM026284.1, read on the forward strand.
TAAAGAATTTGGCTAACAAAATGGCCAGCACGGAGTCTCTAGACGATAATGAAGATTACGAATCTGATGCGAGTAACGAGAGCACCTTGTCGGAGGGTGCGTTGAACAGGTCTCGGAAGTTGAGTCCGAAGTTTGTCTCGGAGCCGAATTTGAGTGTCTTAGATTCGGAGGAGACGCCGAAAAACACGAAGAAACGCGGGACTAGGTTGTTCCGTTCGAAGATTTTGTCCGCGTCACAGAATTTGAATAAGAAGTACCAGAAGCGGGCGGTTATACGAGGGACGCCTACGTCGTGCGTGGCGTGTTTCGAAGATCAGGATACATCGGACGTTTCTTATCCGGAGGAGAAGAGTGAGATAGTAGATACGCCGAAGAAGAGGAGGGAGAAAGAGATGGAGCTAGAGGACGTGAAGCTGCAGTATTTGACGAGTACTCCGGGGATGTCTGAGGTGGTTGTGTTCGAGGAGTGTGCGACGCCGTTCACGGTGAACTTCAGGCGAGCCTCCATGTCTCCTATAACCAAGTCTACGCAGAAGCTGTCGAAGGCAATGCAGGTTTGTTCGTCACGCGTCACGCTTTACTTGTCATGCTTTAACATGTTTGTGTTCATGTCTGATTAATCCTAATGGTCTGTGATTGAAGAATGAAATTAACTACTTTACTAATTCTTACCCCATCTATTTTAATAACTGTAAACAACAGTTTTCCGTGTCGTGGACAACAGTATCGTAGAATAGATAAAATTGTAGTAAATTATAGTTAGCTTGAAAAGAAAAACAGCTGTCGCGCATAGCGCCATCTATTGGTACGGAGTGGAACTAAATGTTCCGAAACGAAGTGATTTTTTTTATGAGATAGGGGGCAGACGAACAGACGGATCACCTGATGGTAAGCGATTACCGCCGCCCATGGACACCCGCAACACCAGAGGAGTCGCAAATGTGCTGCTGACCTTTTGAGAAGGAATACGCTCGCTTTTTGAAGGATTGTAGGTCGTATCGGTTAACGTTTAGAAATTAATACCTCGGTGGCCCAGTTGGTTGGTCGCACTTTAAAGCGACGGATGCGTTTAGGATCCCGGGTTCGATCCCCAGGTCGGGCTAAAAATTTGTACCAGAGCTTTCTATCCAGAAATTCTCAGTGTCAGCCCGAAGTCTAGAAGTTGGCGGTCTTGTACCCCCGAGCCTCGGAAAGCACGTTAAACCGTTATTCGTGCGTCTGATCTTACTTCGGTCATGTAACACTGGTGTCCTATCGAATTAAGAGGTTAAAGGAATAGAGTGTGCACCTGTGTGTGCACACACTTGAGCACTATATAATATATTCTGCGTACGTGACTGATCGTTAAGATTGGCTGCCGTAGCCGAATATCGGTTGGAGGATTTATTTTATTATTATTAGTAATTAATTAAAAATGTGGGGTGCCCCGTTGGTCTAGTGCTTTAAATACCAGGCCTGTGATCTCGGGTTACCGGGTTCGATTCCCGCCCGGCTCGAGCAAAAGTATGTAACAAACTTTTCGAACATAGCTCGGATTAGTGATCACCAATCCGCATTAGGCAAGCGTGGAGATTAAGCCTAATCCCATCATAGTAGTGATAACTTGATTTCTAGGATGGAGGCTATGATATAAGCAGATACTTAATTTTTTTAGCATTAGTGATGACTTGATTTCTATGAAGAGCTTTGCCCTGCTGTGGGACAGTATATAGGCTGATACTTTTTTTAGTAACTAATAATAAAAAATGTGATTTAATCTCCATTGCATTGATCAATTTGTTCCACACCCAGGAGTCAATAATGACGCCCCGTTCCCGCAAGCCGCTGATAATAACATCAGAACAGAGGGACAGCCTCCCGGAGACCAATGAGAAGAAGGAGGTCGAGGTGCCCCCAGACCCGATGTACCAGTCCATGTCGCCAAAGAACGACAGCGACTTCGTCTCCTCAGAAGACGAAGACTTGCTGTCCAGGTCTACTTTTTCTTGTGAAAGGTTCGTAGCATCCTTATGTTTATACTTTGATTCATAATCATGTAAAGTAAACTGACAGATGTCAATGTGTCATCGCCATACATTATCACTCAATTTGACACATGCAAAATGTCAAAATGCATAGAAATTTGTAATTTTCATCTGTCAGTTTTACTTTACATGAATATGAATCAGAGTATAGTTAGTGTACAAAAATCGCTAGATGTGGCACAAAATAAGTAGACATTAACGCCAATCTATATTGCGTGCAAAACAGACTTACACAACATCACTTTAATTTTATTTATTTGATAGGTGGCAGACGGATCTCCCGATGGTAAGCGATTGCCGCCGTCCATAGACACCCACAGAACCAGTGGAGTCACAAATGCGCTACTTTGAAAATCACAGTTTTGAACTTAATCAAAAACGCTTCATATAAAAACGCTACATAGCCGTGACGTCACCGCTATGTATTTTCTACGCATGGTGTATATATTTTGTAACCCCTTCCGCCTCGATTGGGCCTCCATAATCAGTCGATTTATTGTGTCCCTATAAAATAAGAATGGACAGAAACATTGCCTGGTCCCAAACATTTTCCCTTTCTATAACCGTTCATGGACAAAAATGTGTACACGAAAATCTTTTCTCTGTGTTGAAACTGAAATCAAGGAGGTACAAATTAATGCTTACTTTACTTTTTGCCCTTCAGATCTCACCATTCAAACGCATCGCAGCCGCCGAAGCCGTTCGACGCGCGCTCCCTCTCCGTCGGTGACGTCAGCCCCCTCCGCGCCGCCCACGACCACACACACACATCACACCACACACACATCACACACCGCGACACCACACTCTGCCACGACCTACCCCCCTTCAAAACCTCCCACGAGATGGAACAAAAAACCAAATCACTCACCGAACCGTTCCGAGAGTACCTACTCAGTCGCTCAGTTTTAACAGCCACTCCGATCGATTTGTCGATCCTAAACAAATCGACCGACACCGATTTATCGAGCGATAAGATCACCGATTCCCTCCTCTACTGCCTCGATGGGAATGTTCCGTCGGATCTCACGTTATCGATTAGCAACTTGGTCGTCGATAAGGAATCGAGTTTGCGGTCGCCGCTGAAGGATATAAACAATATTGTGTATGATAAGAGTCCTAGCAGGAAGAGATGTGCCAGTTCGAGTCTTAAAGAGGAGGATGTGGACAGTAAGAAAGTGATAGTTGAGAAGGAAAACTTTGAGTCGGATAAAGTATTTCAAATACGAGAGACGGAGCTGTAGTTTCTACTCGAAATGGTGTGCTCATCTCGTACTGAAAGAAAACCAAAAAAAAACCTGTCACAAACAAGTCACAAGGTCTTTGATCTATGAACCATGAGCAATTTTGATAGACAAGGATGGATGATACAGAATTATTCCTTGAATTTATGAATACAAGTACCTATATTCTATCTCACTCTAACAAGATCGGAATATCTAGACCCCGACTATTGATCTCATTCGCTCTGTAAGTAACGGCATGACTTCTAACTTATCCGAATATATAAGTACTACATCTATACTGATTTACGCAATTTTCTAAATAATGACTTATCTGAAAAACTTACCTTTTAGCTCATTTCCATAGCGCTTTATTCATAAATCTTGTAAGTACAGTCGCGGACTTTAATTACGATCCCATTGAAAAATTGTAAGGCAACGGGTGTTATAAACTTTTAAGTATTAATTTACTACCTAACTGAAAAGAAGATGTTAGCAAATTGTGTTAGCAATGAAGTAAAACAAATAATGTGTGCCAATTTGAAGTCCGTGACTGTATTCGTAACTTTACAAGGTTTTTCATCCTAACGTTTCCAGATGATGAAAACTTTATCTTATGTAGGTTACTTACATTATACGTTTATAGAAGTTTCGGTCCAGTTTTAGTGAGCGTTCTACATGTAAATATGCCTTAAACCCCCCATACATAAGCGTACATACATTGAGTACTAATACTTTTGTAATATACCTACTTACATCACATTATTATAGGCTGTGATGCTGATGATAATAATCATCAAAACACTAATTAAGTAAAAAAATATATGTCGGACCCCTTTGCCCTATAGTTAAAAGCTTGAAATAATTTCTCTATAGTCGACAGAAAGACATTAAGTCTCATGCAAAGTATATGTGACTTGTGTTATTCTGCCTACGGCCTTATCAAATCAGACAGGGTCGAGTATATTTACGATATATCGACAGAATGAGGGCTTTCACAAATGAAATCCGATAGATGGCACTATGTAGTCGTCAGGTCCAACTTTGAAGGCATTGGTTGTTTCATTTGTCAATGTGACATTGACATAAGTCAAATTCTAAAATAACCAATCCCCTGACGCCTATATAACGCCAACTATCGGATTTTTCATTTGTGAACACCTACTATAACGAATATAATTGCAGGGTCTGGCTTCTATTTGCCTGAGTGTACATTTAGGGGATAAAAAATAATGTCAATTTTTAATAACTTGACGCTTTAATTATGTATAGCATAATTCATTTACCTATTGTATGTATTTGTATTAAATACTAGTAACCTGGTATTTCGTTATTGTTTAATTTTAAGAACGTGACTGTTAGTTAACCAATTGTTCTTAAGTGCCTCTATACAAAGATTAGATGATAGTTCACGTGGTTTAGCATTGGATACTAAAATGTAAGTAGTTAATTTATCTATTTCTTTAATTTAATTCATTTGAATGTTTATTCAAAGTGAAAAGCGCCATTGGACCAGTCAAATTACTGGGGATAATAGATATTGCACAGAATACCGCGATGTTATCGCTTAAAGCGGTTTCGGCAACAGGCAACGTTTTGGCAAAGATACAACATAATAAAATAACTGCTTTATAAAGTTAACAATTAATAATTAAGTATTTAAACAGAAATGGCACATTCTGGCGATCTGCAACTTTAAAGTGTCCAATATTAGCTACGTGAACTGCTAGTTACTTGATTATGGATATAGAAATAATAATATGTAATGCATATTTATACGGTTATTGTGATTAAAGATTATTTTAATATTGTAATTTTTTTGTACTTTTACTTTTAAAAGTTCCATTACACAAGTCCATGCTGAATACGTTTATAAAAGTGATTCCAATAGTGCTGTCTCATCATTAGTACAGCTATACTTTGAATTTCGAAAATGCAAGGTCAAAAACAAAATGTTTGACCATACATTTTGTTTTCGACCTTGATCCATAGTCATTGGTTCTAAATTCCGAAAATGCCAAATAGCGCTCTTTTGCTATTGGGGCCTCCAATGCCTGTAACACTTTTACGCGTTCACGTTGTATCCAGTTTCTATGGTCGAAGTATTCATAACACCCATAAAATTCATCCGTGGTGTTCAATCCCTATATTTACTTGAAGAATCATAATATACTTATAATTGTATAAAACTTCTTTTCGTATCCGGCTCGAAGGACCAAAAAAAATATAACTAATTCCATTAGGAAAGTAGTAGGGCAATAATATACAGGTAAATATGCCTCAATAATTTATTTGACAAAAACTGCACTATACAATACATTAGTAATTTAATTGGACATGCTACTTCCTTCACGTTGGGTCTATATGAGAACTATAACGGCGACTCCGATAAGGATGAGGACGGTGAAACAACAGTATAGCTGGCAGCAGAACCGGTAGAAACCGTTCACGAAACGCTCGGTTAACGACTGATGCTGATTGCTGAAAGGGAAATGTGAGAATAAATCGGTAAATTAGTCGATCGAATCGTTATAGTCTAAATTGGTTGTTTTCAGACTCAATTTATGTGCGACACACAATGTGAATTAAAAAAACTGGAATTTTATTTGTTTTATGTAAATGTAAATAGGAATGATGTTTACTTTGAGTAAACATGGGATGGAAAACACTGTCACCGTACAGCTCGATGCTTCTTCGTATTGCATGTTCTATGTAGATAAATTACAATGAATTGTGATTCTATCGTCAATCGACTAGAAAAAATATTCAAAGAAAAAAACCGCCTTCAAAATATCACGAACTGAAAAGTTAGAAATAATAATCTTCTAAAAATCTATAATAGTTTACGCGAATACGTTGCTTAGTTTTTACATCGGCCCAGTCGTCTTCAAGTAATATAAAAACATACATCCCGACGAACCATCTCCTTTTTTGAAGTCTGTCTTTCCACTCCGACCAACTAAGTAGTAGCGCAGAATGGAAATAGCTTCTTTGGACCGAATGAAAAAAAAAATGGACCGAGTCGAGTACAAACCTTTACTACAAGCAAGTAACTAGCGAAACCACAACACCTAATGCTACAATATCCCCCATTTATTATCATCGCAAATTAAACACTTAGCCAAAGACAAACAGAGCACTAGCGCCCCCATCTGGCTTGCCAGCTGGAGTTCTGTTTAAGTTTCAGATCGTTAATGAAATCTGTCAAATGTAGGTAGGTATATTCGCAGTAGCCGCATCGGGGCGTACTGACCCTAATTTTAGTCTACTCGAAAACCTTTGCATATAAAAATCTCTGATTTGTAACTCCTTGCGACGCGTCGTGTGTCCTCAAATACTGAGGTCATCGTGGTCTCGATGAATGTTTTTCGCCAGCTCACTATCTTCGTCCGCGTATATCGCACCACAGATTGTGATTTTTAGGGTAGAGCCTGAAAGTGCATGAAACTGTAAACTTACTATGTCCGTACTGACGCTCCTTTCGATATGGCTCGCGGCCTGACTGATGCTGACTTTACTGTATACCGTTTCTCTTTTCGTATGGTGCTCAAACTTTCTTTCAGATTATGAATCGATTCCTTCTTTGGCTTATAAACTTTTTCTTTCTTTGGTTTATGAACTTTTTCTTTCTTTGGTTTATAAACTTTTTCTTTCTTAGGTCTGTAAACTTTTTCTTTAACATGCTTTTCTTTCTTAGGTTTAATTCTTTTTTCTTTTTTAGCTTTCATTATTTTATCTTTTTTGGGTTTATCTTTTATTTCTCTAATTGGTTTCAGATTTAGGAGAGATGCTGCTTCAATCTTTTTTCGCTGATATTCTTCATCGCGTTGCTTATACAATTGCTGAAAATATTCGTATTCTTGTTCCTTCTGAGCTCTAGCTATTGGGTCCCATTTCAATCTTTGTCTTTCCTTTTCATTGTCTTCTTTCAGCTCCTTTAAGGCTTTCTTTTTCCTAAACCATCTGCATACAGTGAGCTTTTGCCATGGTGGTGCACCTTTTTTGCACCAAAACGGGCGTCTGCCCGCCGTGGCTCTATTGACAACGGTAGGGGGCTTACGTCGGTAATGCGTTATTACTATCGGCACGGGTAGTTGTCGGGGTTCCTCCAAATAGACAGTAGGTCTGGAACAATGAAGAAAGTTTGTTGTTGTGAGTGATCATTCACAAGTTTGGGACTGGTCCAAACCTGTCCTGGGACAATGTGTTGTGATGTTGTCTCAATTTAATGGTTTTTCAGTTGACTACATTTTGAGATCTTCATTCGCCTATTGCTGAATCCCGGAAACGGGGTACACGGCTTGACCATTTTCTCATTTGCCAAGTTTAGTAGGTGATTTTACCATTGCTCGGATTTAGGTGTACAATTTTTGACGAACTCATTACATAGACATGCCGACATTATGTATTGTATGGATAAGAACGCGCCTTCTATACGGGGGATGGTGGTTTGAATCCTTGAGGAAACCTGCTCATTTCGTATAGTTTCTGAAACATATAACCATGATTTAGGTGGTTTGGTAGGTATCCCTGAAGGGTTGCGAAAGTCAGACAGCAGTCGCTTGTTTGTGTGTCTCGCTTACCAGACTGTCCAGAAGAAAATCCTGAATTATGGTCTACCTAGGCGTAGGTAGGTACCCCGGGCTCCAAAGCGACAGCTTTTGACGCAACTGGGAACCACACGCTAGGATGAGAGAGACTTAGGTACCTACCTATTTTCTAAAAGTAGTTCTTATGTTTTACCTTTTATACTTCGCCTGAACGTAAAAATACATCGAACTTCACAACGTCTTCAACACAAGCTTAGTCTAACCGCAAGGAATCAAAGAGGTAATTACTTGATGACCGTCTTTTTCTTGCATCCCGCGCATGGTATGCCGTCCTGGCAAGAACAGGGGTTGCCTCTAGGCGCCTTGTGTCCTGGGCAGAAGCATGGCTTTCCAGTGATAGACGATAATGTTTTACTGATCATCTGAACTCACCATTCTTGCAATTGGGACACATCGATACCATAATTTGAACTTGTTTTTACTTTATCTCGGCATTATGTGTATTTTGATTCTAAATCTGATGAATTTTTATTATCTTTGGATTCTGAAAGATGTAAGTGTCAAGTTTACCAAGTTGGCATTAGAAGTCTACGTTTTCTAAAAAGTTTTGCCTAAAGAGGACTCTTTTTGTTGTTTATGGATTTTTATACTGACTCGATGGTGCAGTTGGTCTCAACTCAATCAACACAAATGTTAATCATGTTTGGCCTGGGTGATGATTAGAGGCGTCTTTAGAGCTCCCCCCCCCCCTCTCCCCCCCCTCGACTGCCAAAACTCTTACAAAAAGGTCCTAGTGACCTTGCGGGCTTTGCTAAGGCTAGATGCGCCCCTTCTTGTAATGGAACCCACTACCTTTGGCGTAGGTATATGTCACGTGTTGTGATGGCACGCACCCACTACCTTATGAGTAGTAAGGGCGTATGAGTCTGGGTCAGTAACCAAATGCGTCATCGGGCCTGTCGGTTACGAGTATTAGACTCTTATCAACAGAAATAGTCTTTATTCAAGTTAGGTCCATACAGAACACTGTCTTATGAATGTCAATAAGTAGGTAATCTACCGCCGTTGGTTCAGAATGTTGATTTCTACTGAGAAGACATCAGTAGCGTATTCTATTTTCAAATAGGGTTGATAACGTCGCAACTTCATTGTTACTTACTCGATTTGTAGAAAGTTATAGGTACCTCGTACGGTACTCGACTTATAATTCCGAGCGAATATTCCAGTTATATGTCGGAAGTTAGATGGTAGATAGGTACATACTATATCATCTAGAGCCAGAAGACAATACCTATCCAATATAACGCACATCTCCGTCTGCAGATCGAGTTCTAGTTTGAATTTATGAATAAATTAACCATCCCGTCTTGGCTTCGTTAGTGCCTAATTGGAACAGAGTGCTCCATATTTCACGGTCAACTTGACACAGGACAATAATAGGGCTCGATTCGATCGAAAGTTTAATTTAACTTATGTTTTACTTGCGATTAATATTGGGAGAGTAGGTATTGGATAAGATTTATGATCCGGATATTGTTATACTAAGGGTCACTTGCGCGTGTCAGGATTAAGCACTTTAATCTCGAATTAATAGTTGACACGGAGCTTAATTTTTAAATTAATTAGCGCTCACACTATCTATCCTACCTACTTATATCTCATCATCATCATCATCATCACTTCAGCCAAAAAACGTCCACAGCTGGACATAGGCCTCCCCCAAAGTTCTCCACACAGATCGGTCTTGTGCCACCCGCATCCAATGGACTCCCGCGACCTTCACCAGGTCGTCGGTCCACCTGGTGGGAGGCCTGCCAAGGCTGCGGCCTCCTATATCTAAGTCTATATTGTCTCACTAGAACGGCTTATTCCCGCTGTCTACCCTCTGTTTGTCCACCTCGGATAGACAGTGACACAAATGTTTAAAACATTCACTCCACACTCTCTCGGTACTGAGGGGTGGACATCGATAAACGAGTATGATGGCATTATACAGGGTGTATCTATCTGAGAACATTTACATCCCTTTGACTACGTTTTCTTTGCAACCATTATTCAATGAGTAACATTTAATTTAAATTTGAATCACCAATCTGTTTATTGATTTGATGTGGTCTTCTGACCACAGCTACAAACACTCGAGTCTCAAATTCTGTGTTGTGCGCAAATTCTAATTTTAATCCGACTGTTGATACTGTGGCTAACTGTGCAACTCGAATCCGGAATCAGCTAATAACCAATACACTCGACCACAGCGGCCCAACTAGCCAGAGTCAAACGTGGAGCACAAGTGGAGGTTTGCCCGTTTGTAAATATGCAACATACCGGTAATGAAACCAGAACCAATTTCTAGATCCTAATGGATGTGGCATTTTTTTCTCTAGCTCTAATATCTAATTTCTGTAAAAAAGTCATAATGTGGTTCACAAAATCAGAATGTATTATTTATTCTTTATTTTAGAAGGTAAAGGTAGGTACTTACAATTGGCGGACTTAATGTCGTACAGCGTTCTCTACCACTTAACCATTGGGCGAGGCAGACAGATTTATTTCGGCTTATAAATAAGTATATACATAGGTACATCTACTTACCGAGTCTCAACAATATACTTAGCTCTTTTTTTTTCTTTTTTTTCCCAATGGACTTAAATATAGCTCTTAAAGTTTTGGAAAATGCCTGTGACATACGGACGGATAGACAGACAGACATAGTATTTGGTCAGATATGACGAATCTATGAGGGTTCCGTTTTATGCCATTTGGCTACGGAACCCTAAAAATGCTCCACACAGGCAACGCTGCCAGCCGAAAACATAATTAGTCATGATAATACTAATAAATAAACCTTTAAACAATAAACTCCTATTAAGATAATCTCTTCCGACACATTTCAGTGAAGATCAGATATAAGCTCTCTGAATTTCAGCTGTTTACTGTGTGAATGTGTGTTACCTACCTATTTTCAAAGAAAGCCCAAAATTCCTTTATGAATAATTTCTAAAGCTTTCTACGAAGAGCTTCTATGCTAAAGATCCAGGAGGAAAGTGGGGTAACTTCGAACACCTATAGGAATATAAAATTGGAGCAAAATAGCAGATAAGACGGAAGTTCGTCCCGCATTGCTTCCGGGCACTAAGAGTAGTGTGAACTTTTAGGTGGTATAAGAGAAAACGATGACATGTCTTTTTAACATAGCACACCGGTTGCTTTCGGGATCACCCACCGTTCGCGTTTCCCCCACTTTTCTCTAGCCTATTTAGTAACAGTACCTACAAGAAATTGAAATTCATGAATGTTTGAAAGTTTGATCTCGTTTCGAACGAGCTGGCGAGATGATTTAATCTACATTCCGTACCTAATGAAATACTTATTTACTTGTACAGAATCACCTGCTCCGCCAACCGGCGAAGTTGAGTCCATTTCTGAGAGTTCAGTCCCAAAAGTTTTCTTTGTAAGTCTAGTCTAATAATAAGGTTAATCTTAAGTACTAGGTACTAACCCTGTTCTTTGTAGACCGAGGTTCGATGGGCAGAATTTAGAATTGTTTCCTGAGTAGAATACTCGATTTGTTGATTCGTACCCAAGACCACAAAATAACTACACACAGAAAGTAGGCTGCCTATGACATAAGATTGTCAAACTGTCGAGGTCTGTGGTAGAGGCCGCGCGCTTATATACTCATGCCGGGCAACAACCCTAGCATATGTCAACAAACTCTTCTAAATTCAAATTCAGGCTGAGTCTACCTTCTGTGTGTAATTATTTTGTGCCAAGACCGTGCCAAGTCTACCTTTAACCCCCTTTCTCCCCAGTTGGGCCTCCGATACCCTCACTCGACGAAACATAGCGCAGGCGCTGCTTCACACTAGGCTTATGTGATACCGGAGTGATAGGTATTATTTAGACCTGTAGCTAATTTGGGCTTGGCTGCCATATCCGATATTGAGGTGAGTGTATCTCGCCCCGTTGGTCTAGTGGTTTAAGTAAATATGTACCGGCCCCGGATCCCGGGTCGGGCAAAAATTTTTCGAATTTTTCCTCTTCCCGCTCCCCTTTCCTCTAAACCGAGCTTTGTGATCACCAAACCGCATTAGGCAAGTGTGGTGATTACGAGTAATCCCATCATAGTATCGATGACTTGATTTATATTGTAGAGGCCGTTGCCCTGCAGTGGGACCGTATAAAGACCGATACTTTACTTACCATATCCGATATTGAGGTGAGGCAAGTTCATCTGGAATTACCTTATCCGCCGAAATCAACGCTTTATCCGAAGCATTTGCATCGGTCGGCGAATGCCACACCGTTCCCACTGTCATACAAATTAGATCACTTCGTTTGTCCGGCGCACTGCAACTGCAACTATGTAACTCCAGGGATTGTATTAGACATGAGTCGCATTCGGAATAAAGGTATGTCGAAAATAAAAAATATCATAGCTATTGGATTTCTAAATGTAAGGTACTTATATATATGTTTCGAATTTTTCGAACATAGCTCGAGTTTGTGATCACCAATCAGCATTAGGCCAGCGTGGTGATTAAGCCTAATCCCATCATAGTAGCGATGACATACTGGTAGGTAGGTACACACTTACACCGCTGATATTTATCTTTAATCTCTATCATCATTCCATCACCCCATGGCGATATAGGTTACGATAAGAATTTCATTATAAAGTAGTTAGATAGCTTCAGACATTGCAACAGTTCTGATGTTTATTGATCCAGGCAATAATATGTGAAGGTAACAAGACAAAGACTAGAATAGAATACAGAAAGGTCAAGCGTAGTTGGGTATGTACCTATAGTTTTTGCTACGATATTTCATCGTGTCTTGCCATTCCCAGCTGCATTCAAAGCAGGTTCAGGAGCCCAATTTAGATTTGAGCCATATCATGTCAAAATTATCAAAAGGTTAAAGAGCGCTGTATAGAGGGTCCAGCATGTTTTCAATAACGAGCATAACTCATTCTTCTCCGAAGAACTACATTGACTGCTGAAGTACCTAAATAAGTAGGTAGGTACATACATCTTTATTTCGCCATTTTTCTCGGTCATCTGCTCCCAACCTCTTCCACTTGTTTCCCCGCGATCTTCACTATAGGTATAGCTGGAGCTGTTGCTCCTACTCTGAGAATTCTGAGAATGTTGACGGCGTTAGGCACAACCTTCGTCTCTAGCAGGTTTATCGTACTTCTGTAAGCGTTTGATGTGTGTCGCGTCAATAAAACTGCATTTATTTGCAACGTAAGTATGCAGTTGTCGACGTGACCGGTTAATTGGCACAATTTGCCTTTGTTTATTTGCTCCCACTTTTAATATTTTCCGCTGTCGCTGGAATATTCAAACTAGCTTCGTCGGACGTGTTTTGCATACCGCTTGTAAAACGGTACATGGTTTTAATTGAATCATCAGTACTAATGAATAAGCGCTGAAGTTTAACTGATTGCTTTTTCCTACTTGTACTTACTATTTGTTGTTGTGTATCTTTTTTGCCGGGGCAAATAGGAGTAACCAATCTTGATGGGGTAAAGAATGAATGAATTTATTTATTTGAAGTTGGTAACTATGTGCTTACCTAATTACAAATATTAAAACTCAAGTTGCTGGTAGGTAGAGTATCCGCCTTACAAGTTCGTACCTGAATTCATAACACCATATAATAAACATAGTTAAGTAAGTACCTACCTATTTAATGCGTCAAGAAAGTGATTAAAACGGGTTTTGAGAAACTAACGGAGGAAGGCAAAGTAACCAATGCGGTTACCATACCATATAATTGACGTATTATTAGATACACAGTAGATAAATATAGTTAGGTACCTAACTATTTATACAAACAAGTTACAAGTAGTAGGTACCTACTTATGTTAATAGTACAAGGTGTTTGTAACGCACAGGTTGTAGCTAAGGTGTACAATTTAACGCACACTTCTTGTTACATTTTAATCTATCCAATTCAAACTGTTTTATTACTGGAAATATGTAGAAAATCAGGCAGATAACCTAATTATAAACAAAAGAGAGGGAAAAGTGAAAATGTAACCTATATACCTACCTACCCATATTATGAAGGTAAATACATATATTACAATGCAATTCAATTAATAAAACAGATAGGTAATAACAAAAAGAAACAGGAAAGAGATTATCTTTATCAAAAGTCGAAATTATTTGGCCCCCGGGTAATAAAGTTTGTTATAGCCGTTTTCCGGGATTTTATGATCTTTCCAGGATAATAACAGTATTTTCTTCAATATGCAGCTGTTTTCCTGCCGACTTTCCTCAAAACCGGACCAAATAAGTCTTAAGGTTTTTATCGATCTATTGACTAAGTGGTACTTGTGGTAGCTTCAATATTTAAATTTTTTCATTCGTACCTACTTTAACTATTAAACACAAACCGCTTTATTACCTACATAACGCAATCTTAGGTGACCACCTCTTCGATACTTACGTGTGTCGCCAATTCATTTGCATTGATTGTGATGATACCTAAGATCTAAAAAAAAGTATTTTGAAAACAAAGAAATTTTTTTTTCACGCAACAGGTAACTATAATTTTCATAAATTGCTAAAAGTGGCCACATTACATTTAAAAAAATAAGTGGATACCTGATAAATCGGCACAATCAATGTGAATTTCTTGGCGGTAATCCTAATCCCATCATAGTAGTGATAACTTGATTTCTATGATGGAAGGCCTTTGCACTGCAGTTGGACAGTATACAGGCTGATACTTTTTTACTTTTTTTGTTGGCGGTGTGCTAATTACGTCGCGGTGTCGCCTTAAGTAATTACTGTACTAAAGCTCATGTCATCTCCTTCTAACACGAAATATTAAAAGGGGCTGGAATGAGTTTTCATCCGGATGAAAACTCACTCCAGCCCTTTTTCTAAGATCGCGATTTGTAAAATGTTGTTACTTACCTACTTGACTTTAAGTAAGTACTTTTGCCTACCATAATCTTAATGCAGGTGGTAGTTATGTCAGTGTCAAAGCTTTGTTTGCCTAGTCTTTATTCAAATAGATGCAACAGGAAGACTATATTACCACGTTTTATTAATCATCTTGTATTGGATAGATGCTTTATCAAACAACGTCACACGCAACAACATATAGCGATGTCCATAAACATATATCTCAGTTGTTGCGCGATATCGACCTAGAACTAGTGCGTTGAACAATAAAATTATGACAAAAGTATAAAAAGTGATACAATATTTAACTTAATTGAACGAAAGTGCCCTAAAATATAAACGAAAATGGGCTACAATTCATTACTACGCGTCTTAAAGTCGAGTGAAGTGAAGAACAGACTATTTGGAGATGTGCTGAACAAAGTGCATGGTGCAAGGAATTTCACTGTTGTAGGATATAATTTTGCAGTAAGTATCTTTTATATAAAACATCCATATTTTAAAATTGTTAAATAAATTTACGACGCCCCGATGGTGTAGTGGTTTAAGTACCAGGCCGTGGTTCTGGGTTCGATTCCCAGGTAGAGCAACGAGTATGTTTCGAATTTTTTGAACATAGCTCGGGTTTGTTATCACCAATTTCACCAATCCGCATTAGGCAAGCGTGGTCATCATCATCATCATCATCATTAGCCCGGCAGTACCCACTGTTGAGTATAGGCCTCCTTTCTTTTCCGCCAAAGTTCCCGGTCCTGAGCTGCTCGGATCCACGTTTTCAGTGTATATTTTTGCTTGTTTTATTTTTATGGTACCTAACTCGTTTTATTATTTTAAATGCTTTTGTTTTTTGATTGTGTTTTATGTGTCAATGAAAAATATTGTTCCATTCTATTCTATTCCTCCTGCACGTTTCGGATAGCCTTAGAATTGCTAGTAGTTTTGAATGCATGCGTTAGAGTGCCAAGCTTGCAAATTGTTGCGCGATTTTTTTGCGCGCGCGCGGTTAACGGCAACAAAGACCTTTTGTTGTTTAGTTACATACACAAAACTAACTCGCAACTTACGTCATATATCATATCGGGAAGTTGGCAAATAAGCAGGCAAATAAGAAGGAAGGCATAGTGTCAGAAACGTGTAATAAGGGGATATGGTTCCCTTGTTGCAAAGGTCACACGGCAGTCGCGAACGAGTAATTATCAGATTACCTAAATCTGCATCATGGTCTATGCGCCAGATTTGGATGCGACCGGGAATTAAACGCTAAGACGAGAGAGTGAGAGACACTTCGGAACTTTCTGTACCTACTTACCTCAAATAAGCCTCATTGAAGCCACAACTCCAAATTCATTAATAATAGACAATACTAGTGCCTACTGTGGACAAACTTTGACAACTAGTCTCTTGATAATGGTACCTACACAATAAGTTACCGGAATAATTGGCAATAACAGGGCTGGTTTAGGGAATATCGGAGAACAGAACATACTAGAAATACTCCTTTTTGGGAATAAGGTCAAAGGTCGATAGAGAAAAAGGGTTTATGACAAGTTTAGAGACTTTCCGAGTGTCAATTTCTATTACCCATATCTACATGGCATTTATTTCTACACTAGCTTTTGCCCACGACTTCGTTCGCGTGGACTTCAGGTTCGTAGAAACCTCAAAAATGAATTACATATGTTACTCTTGAGTTATCCTAAAGGGAAAAACCTGATGTTGTTCATTAAACATGTCACCCCCAATTAGGATTTGAGATCTTTGATGGTGCAGGGGAAAGTTGATTGAAAGAGATCATGGGATGCGAGAGTACTTATACAACAAACTTAATCATAAAGGACATTCATAGGACCTCATTAAATCTTTGAAATACTTTACATAGAATAGAGTTCTTACTCTAACAAATATAGAGCTCAATACAGGGTATATTGGGAAAATTAACATCCATTTAACTACGTGTTCTTCCAATTATTCTGAGCAACACGAGAAAAGCAATGACAAAAATCGTTCGTGACAAGATGGTACAATTAAGCAGTGTTCCATGAGTACAGTTGAAGACGAGTCATATAATTAGGTAGGTACAAGTGTATTAAATCGTAATTTATTTAATTTATTTTGACTTTGATCAACCTTAACAGTCGCGGAAATGTTCTATTTGCTTAATTATTGTTGATTAGATGTCATCTTATTAGAGTACGTACCAACTCATTGTTATCATATTTAAAGGTCAAGTCTACATCCTGTACCTACCCAGTTTTATAGTTAATTATTATATTCATTAGATAATATAAGTTTAATTAAAAACATCATAAGCAATAAGTTTAAGGTTATATTTGCAATTTCAAATCTTGCAAAGGAAATTACGATAAGATCGATATCTATCTCTATCTATAGAGCAGCTAGTAAAAGTCTTAATTGTCTACTTTAATTTTTAATATCTTCAACTTGTTCAAAAGTAAAAGTAAATTATCAGCGTAAATTAATACTGACTGCCCCACTGCAGGGCAAAGAGCTCCATTATAGAAATCAAGTCATCGCTGCTATGATGGGCATGGGATTAGGATTAATCACCACTCTTGCCAAAAGCGGATTGGTGATCATAAACCCGAGCTATGTTCCACAAATTCGAAACATACTTTTGTTCAACCCGGGAATCGAACCTAGGACGCCAATGGAAATCCATCGAGATCACAGCCCGGTATAAACCGAAAAAGAGGAACACTAGCGCGACGCAATCAACGCCCAGCGCCATCTACTGGTAGCCAGTGGGAGTACAGTCCCAAAATGAAGTGAGGGCAGGCAACTAGTTCTATATCGATTTCATTAGAGAGGTACTTATAAGTTAGTAGTTATTCCGACATTCCTTGACTTTATTAGTAGGTAAGTAAGCTTTATCGTGCTCTTGTTTACTTAAGATAAAAAGCGTCTTAGGTTTTTTCCAACTCACAAAACAAAAAGCAAATAAAATCAATTCAGTATCTAAGTTAGTTCGTGTTTGTCAACTATACATGGGACAAACTTTATCGTCGGTAAATTTTGGTCATTACAAATTGTATTTTTTTTTACCAATTTCTTTAAGTATAATCTTTATACAGCTAGTAAAATTCTGTTTTTCTAGTAGGTATGAAATTCTCAATAGTACTGTCTAAATATCTAAAAATCTGAGAGTGGTCTCAATTTAGTACCACTCTGGTACAAACCGGGCAGTGTCCTTTGTCTTTCTGCTTAAATATGAGGAAATGCAACCCATACAAAGTGCAATGCAGGGACATCCTCAAGCATTCCTGCCGGGAGTCAGTGTGGTTTTAGTCAGGCTTTCCTTTGGGAAAGTAACACAGAGGCATACCGATTAAAACCACAGCAGCGCAACCTCATCGCAATAAAGGAAGTGGGAATCCAGCGTGGAACAAAATTTGCCTGTATCTTCTAAGGGTGTGGTTATCAGACCAAACGATCAAGCGACGTCGATCTAGTGATGAAAGAAACTTAGCCCATTAAGTCGTTTTTATACACTTTGGTCAAAGTTTACTTTGGGCACCTTTTGGTTGCTGCCAGCCTAGTTAGTTTGTTAGATTTTTATACAGCGTTCCTTTAAAATTAAGACTTCAGCTGTTAGTCTTAAATAATAGGTCTAATAGCATACTATACTAGAATTAGACTATAACGACTGAAGAAATTTAAACGCCCTAAATGGCTAAACGAACTTTACATACCTACCTACTTGGTCTTTTACAAAAAGGCACCACGCGCGGTTCGAGTATAACGTTGAGATATTTTTTTTTTTTTTATGTGATAGGTAGCAGACGAGCAGGCGGATCACCTGATGGTAAGCAATTGCCGCCGCCCATGGTCACATGCAACACCAGTGGAGTCACAAGTGCGCTGCTAACCTTTTATCCCCTTCCCCCCCGATGGGCCTTCGGTACCCTCACTCACTGCTGCTTCACGCCGGTTTTCTGTGAGGCAGTGGTATCACTCCGGTCGAGCCGGCCCATTCATGCCGAAGCATGGCTCTCCCACAATTAAGAATATTCCTATAACTCCCCGCAGCTCCACTTGGTTGCTAGGTACGTGAAGTAGGTACAAAGTTTGTTTATTACCGATATTCACCTGTTGATAAGTGACTGTCTGCCCGTTATCGTGAACTCATTAAAAGTGCGGTTGCAAAATAAATGGACATTATCAGGAGTGAATTAGATAAAATCTATCTATTTAGGGTAGGTGTTAAATTACGGCATTATAAGATTTCAATTAGACAGGACGGTTTTAACCTTTATCAAAGAAAACTTTAAGGAAATAATTATTTATAGTAGGATTCTAAGTCAGAATCAGGTCTTATACTGCCGTACCTACTCAGAGACGTTAATTAAACCTTAATTGTCACTTAAGTAAAGATATTGACGTTTTAATAGAAATAAAGACTATCCTTAATCAATATAATGAGCATTAAGGTTAAATAACGTCTCTGAGTGCGGCAGTTACATTGACATTGAGAAAAAAAAATACAACGGCCCCCTAGCGTTGTATTTTTTCTATGGGAAAATGTCAATTACCTAATATTGACACAGAAAAACACCATTAGATCCGTCTTTTGCCGGGAGCCAAATAATACCTAGTAAGACGATTCGTACGAAGTACGAAGTCTGTATACCTGTCCTATTGTTTCTTATTATGTGTACTATGATACGTTTTGAAACTAAGCCACTATCTTAGATAAAGTTGTACTTGATCGTATGATCGTATTCAAATACATATGTTTTACCTAAATGGATATAATCTTTATTGCAACCCATACAAAATAATTACATTAAAACCTTGGATATTAGATACTTAACCTCCGCAATCTTATCAATATAAGCCATCTCTCTATCATTAATCAATAGGTACGATAGAATCACCTACCTAAGCATTGTCGTATGTTTTAAGCTAATAAGAACATAATCTGACGGCATCAAGATAAGTTACTCCCCCGCAGTGCAAGAATATCACTTGTATCTCAGACATACCATATTTTGTCGAAAGACGAAATACCGGTGCGATGTTATCGTCACCTAGCGCCATCTATTGGTGTAAAAGTAAAAAAACAAAGGGAGGGTGGGTCACTACTTGAAAACAAAGGACTACTAAAATTAGGATTTAATAAAGTCATTTCCCTCCATTTTTTTAATTTATTACCTACCCTGTATATTATGGAAATGACACTTATACCTATTAGACTAAGGGTATGAAGTAAAAAAAAAAGTTTTTAAAAATTTTAAATACGTACCTACTAAAATAGTTAAAATAGGCATCAGGGCTAAGTACTAACTGTTATAATGTAGGTAAATAACATGCACAAACAGATCAAGGTTCATTTACCGTCCGCTAATAAAACAGCTGTTGTGTGCACTTGCACTTCGTAGGTATGTCACCGCGCTGCATATAAAGTTGCATCATCGGTGCATTTATTTACAAACGATCGACTGTGCTACGAAAAATACAAGCATTAAGTCTCCCGGAGTTATTGACCTAGATCAGTACATATGTACCAGTGTAATTTATTATCAGCTGTGATCGATAGCGCCATTTTGATTTTGTCATCATAAATTAAGCTTTTTAATTGACAAAGGAATCTGGGACACGCGATGCCAACTTTTAACGAGTTGCCGATGAAAACCAATTTGTTTGAATTGAATACAAAGGCGCTTCTAATTTAATTTAATATTTACTCGAGCGAATTAGGCCTAAATTAAGTAATCGGTCATTAACGTGTTGTGTAAACAAACGAATTATGTTTTCAAATAACAAAACGAACTGATAAATGTTCCCATTTGGTGTTATCTTCGTAGTGTGTAAACGGCCTGTCGCACAGTTGGTGCTGATTTTTATTAATGTTTTAAGAAGTTATTAAAATAATGTTGCATCTTTGTGCCCGTGTTGTGAAAAAAGTTAGTGGAAGGAGGTGTTACACCGTGGTTGGATGGGATAAGTTGCCGCCAATCAATCCGAAATTTGTTCAAGAGGTAAGCCGAGTAGATAGGTACCTATATTATATCAAATAAAAAAAAACTGCACTACTTATACATTAAATTTAATGTCAGATATTGTTTAAATACCTACAAGTAATGTAATAAGTAGTAAGGCGCACTTTTGACTCTACTGGGTATTGCAGGTGTCTATTTGCGGACGGCAATCGCTTACCATCAGGTGATCTGTCTGCTCGTCTGCCACCTATAACATAAAAAAAAGATTTACGAATTACAAAAAGGCATTTGGCACTCTAAACTTTTGCCTTGTTTTAAGCCTTCTCAATAAACATAATTAACTATTAAACAAATGAAGACTTAAGACTTACGTAAGTAGGTAAGTAAGTACTTAAGGTAACTGGGTACTTTTAACATAAATAAAATGAATGCTGCGCAGAGACAATGTTTTTTACTTTAAATTGTCCACAGAAAAAAATCAATATCGTGTTATTATAAACATTTCTCCTTTACCTTGAAATGTTAAGTACCTGCCTATCTTGCTACGAATCCATTCATAAATTTAAAAGGTATGGAGAAGGAATGCTTGTATCTTATTAAAATGTAGGTACGTTCTAGTATCTATGTACCATGTAAACATAAGATTGCATGATGAAACACGTTTGATATCTTTGTCTCTAAGTATACGCAAACAAATCTTGTCTTTATTTATTTATCACTACGGTACTTCTGGTAGGGACTACTGTTGAGTGGAGTTCACTTAGATAAAGAATGTTCATTATTTGTACCTACCTACCACAAACAGAAGTAGTTTCGTAATTAGATCTACTTTTGTCTTCTATCAAGTAGAACTGCGCCTTCTTCACAAATATTCGTCGTCGAGTTTATAACGCCATCGGTAATTCTATGGGGAGAGCATTCACCATAGATTTAGGACCGACCTGAAGGCTCAACTTCAGAATTAAAAACAAAGAGATTAAAAATAATAGAGACTTAACTGGTTGAAGAGATAAGGTTCTATTTTTAGACTAAATTTCATGTCATGTTAGGTTTATTATTAAATACAGTCAACATACATAAATCTCATATTGATCTCTGACTCTAAGTAGCTTTAAGAACTTGTGTTACAAGTTATACCTATGATCATAAATTACTTAATATGCGTTAATATCTCTCCCACGGCAAGGCCGTCATGAAAATCAAATCATAGCTACTATGATGAGATTAGGCTTATTCATCACGATTACCTAATGCGGATTGGTGATTAGTACTCGATTCACAATGCTATGCTCTAAAAATTCTTTCGGTCATCGAACCCAGGGCCGCAAAACTAAATACTATTAAACCAACGGGGCGGATCTATTTAATAAATTGTAAAAAAATATCCCAAATATATTGGTCCTACTTTTATCGTATAATATTTGTTGAACTTTAAATAAATCCTGAGCGGAAAAAGTCTTCATTTGGTTTTTTTTTCTAATTTACGCGCCAGGATAATGCAATGAGATCTGTATTTGTTTTTTTACAGCATTAAGTTCTATATTGTGGGTTGAAGACTATAAATAGGAACTTACCTTATTGTTCAACGTAGGTACGAAAAAAAGGTATCTTCAAGATTTGATGTATGGGAACGTATGCAATACCCTAAAAGTGCCAGGTCTGACAGGTGCAAGGAAGAAGATTGATGAAGCGCCTTTCAGACAAATGGCCCTTCAACCCTTTTTTGCCTTTGAAGGCCGCGAGGTTTCCAGTAGGTTGTTTACCATTAATTAGGTACCTCTATATAGGATCTGTGATTATTTACATCCCTTTAACCACGTCTTCTACCAAATATTCTGAACTACATGTGTAGGCAAGCGTGGTGATTAAGCCTAATACCATAATAGTAGCGATGACTTGATTTCTAGGATCCGTCATAAAAATCAAGTTTAGTCATCGCCTTTGCCTTTAGAGCATTAAACCAAAAGCCTTTTCCCTGCAGTGGGACAGCATATACAGTTTAGGCTGATACACAAATGTGTTCTACGAATTTTGTCACGTGACCGTACTTGTATGAAAAGTTGAAATTTATTTATGCGGATAACAACAATAGCAACCTAATATTTATTAACCAGATTCGTGAGTGAACTTTGGTCTTTGAGTTACAAACCTCCCTAATGGCACTAACAAGTTTATGTTACGACCCTTTCATGTTTTTTACTCCTACTTTAAGTGTTATTAAAGCAAATGTATACAATGGCAAGGCACCATTTATTTTGGCTAAATACGACTTAGTGCAAACTTCACTTAAAAGTTAGAAGTTTATTACTCCACCTAGTGTCACGCGAGAAATTATACGGTTCGTAAGAATTTAACTCCTCTAAGGAAACATATTTTAAGACGTTACTTAGGTAACTACAGTGGAGAACGTGTGCTTTCGCTCTATACTCTGTTGGACTCTCAATCTCTTTAAGTATCAACCCATTTATTGACCCACTGCTGGGCCTTCACAGGTCAACCCAGGACATCATGATCTCTGTATCATGACCCGATACTTAAACCAATAGACCAAGGGTCACCATATTGCGGACCGCGGCCTACCAAGCACTTTGTACCTACGGACCCTGAGCTCTCCGTCGTAGTCGATATAACGAGCTGCAAGGAACCCTTCAGCGTAGTCGATATGTCGAGCTGCCCGGTTTAGGAAGAGTAAGAGTAAGAAAACATTTATTGACCACAACACATTTACACATAGATAAAAAGACAAAATAAAGAAAACGCAAAAGTTGCGGCCAACAATGTTCAGCCTCAGCATAATGCTGCAGCCGCCGCGAGCAGCTGTTGCAGCGCTGGTTTTCAGGCTGGATCTGGTCGACCTTAGTCGATATGATGAGCTGTTAGGAATCCTCCGGCGTAGTCAATATGACTTACCGCTGTGGGATCCTCCACCACCCCCCACCGTATCATCGCAGACGTCGTTCTTTGTGTGGATCGCGAAGGTTATTTCGCTTCTGAAACCGAACCCCGAACGAAACTAATTGGCGTCCCTGCACTAGATAAACTGAACGTCCAGCGCTTCTCCTAATTGCAATTAGTTATAGTACCTAGTGTCCTTCCGATGTCGTTGTAGGCTTAGGGTTAATTGTTCTACAGAGAAATGTCCTGACCGAAATTCCGATACCGACAGCCAGTATCTTAATCAATCTCCGGCCATAACGGAATTACGGTTACATTCACAAATGCATTATTAAACATAGGACTCGATAGTCGGTAAGCATCGATAGAGTATCTGCAACTTTGATAACAAATAGCCATGGTGACATTTCTAAAATTATTGAACCTTCCAATGTTCAACAAAATGAATAGGGTAAAAAAAGAAAAGACTCCAATTTGAAGAGGAACCTACTTTACCCTTCTTATTTTCTTACTTATCAAAATGCGTTCATCCAAGTTCATCCAAGATATTCTTGCAAGAGTGATTTTGAATGACTAACATACGACTTTTCATTAAGAAACAAAATAAATTAATTTAGTACGGACAGCGACATTCAATCGATTCTTACTTTAATATCGAACAATATCAAACAAGTTCGATTCGGTATCAATTGAAAAGACAGATTGTGCTAACTTGATGTGTGGCTGCCTGTACTCCAAATTTTTATATAGTGTTACTTTACTACGTTTCGGGACTTATTTTTGCTATTAGTTACAATTTTGCCAATAGATGGCGCTGGGTATCTATTACATCGCGTAAGCGTTTCGTCTTTTTGAGTCACATATAAGCCATGTCCTGGCCTATAGATACTATCTCATTAACGGTATTGATAGATATTCTGGTTATCGACATAGTAAAACATAAAACAAGTTGCAACACTATGCATTACATCAATAGCTTTTAGCAATAATTGGACGGATTACTGCGATTGGACGTTCATAAATAATGGTTGACACGTCCTTAGGGATTAGTGGGACGTCGAGGAGCCATTAGTAGAGATCTATGCGGTAGCCGTAGGTCCCCGGTTCAATTCCCAGTCCATGGCCCATCTCCTGGCATGTCCTTTATGCCCGTATTGTACATACGGCGAACTCATGCAGCCTACCGCTGTCATCGTGGCGGAATATTGGGCTGGCCAAATTTAATAACTTAGTGCCTTCGACACGGGCAGAAGTAAATTCCCAGTCGAATCAATTGAGGGGCCTAAGTTTCCCGGTAGATACCCGGAGGATATTCAGTAAAGTTTAGTTCACTATAAACAGTCTAGAACTTTAGAGGAAAGATAGTCCAATGATGAATCTAGTCTCCGTGGAAACGGTTTGTTTTAAGACAAGTTATAGTGCGAGCTAGAGTTTGAGTCGGCCTGCCGAGTAGCTGTACTGCAGTAACTCGCACAGTTTGGACGTCATCGAGAAACTCGCAGGAGCAAGCTAGAAAGTAACTCGCGTGACAAGCCCACTAACTGTCTTAATAGATACAGCGGTACTTATACACCAAGTGGTACCACTGCCTCACAGAAAACAGGCGTGAAGCAGCCCCTGTGCTGTGTTTCGCCGAGTGAGTGAGGGTACTGGAGGCCCACCCGGGGGGGAAGGGGATAAAAGGTTGGCAGCGCACTTGTAACTCTACTGGTGTTGCAGGTGTCCATGAGCGGCGGCATTGCTTGCCATTAGGTGATCCGCCTGCTCGACTGCTACCTATCACATAAAAAAAAAAAACCAATACAAAGCTTTACTATAAACAGGTGCTTGTCACTTTAATATCCAAATGTCCCGAGCAGTACTCGAATCCGGGATCTTGGTCCCATACTGCAGTAAGATTATTAAATACCTACTAGTGGTCCTCCCTCACTTCGTTTCGAGCTTAACTTTTTATATTGCTTCCTAAATTTTGTCCAATAGATGGCGCTGAGTGTCGATAACATCGCGCAAATGTTTCGTCTTTTCGGATAACCTATGTATTAGCCTTATCGTTATCCATATATCCCTTTATAAACAGCATAGGTAATGTATAGTTGTACTTATACACCATTATGAAGCTTTACTATAAACAAGTGCTCTTTTAATCTCCAATATATAGATTGACATAGACACGAGGCTGCGGTTCTACAAGTCTCGTTTGTATCAATTTACTCTGCGCCGGCGCACGCGCTCCGAGCGTGCGGTTTATCATACCCTCGTGACGTCACGGTGCATGTTAGTGTTTCCTTGTATTTACTGTTAGCGTTTGATACTAAATATACGATATACATTACTCTATTTATTATAATTATACACATATAAACGCTCGCACTAATGTTACACAGCACTTACTATTAGACAGTTAAGTATTCTAAACATAAAGCTGTAATTCGAACAGCTAAGACAAGTAAAAGTGTCTGTTCAAAAGATAAACCAATAATTCGTCTATGAATTTTAAGTTAATCGTTTATTAACGAAGTTAATAATCTGCTTAGCGGATTAACTTCTAAATTAACTTCAAATAACGTTAACGTTCTTGTTAACTTCCGTTAACATGTGCATTACGTTTGTTGACAGACAGTAACGTTTATAAATATGTTATGTCATCTATTTAAGCTACATATTTGACATACTGGTCTTATCTATTATTTATTCGTAGGGTAACTATTGTTTGACGATCTTTGATAATGTTAAAAAATACACCGTTAAATACAGTTAGTTAAATACTTATACTTACAATGTAGTGAAGGCCTTAGAGATGTTTAAAAACCTAAATGGAACAAAGTTTAGAATCCTTTTGGTTTCGTATCCATTAGCGGCGATGATCTAGTAACTCCTTTGCCTTCCTTTCTCATAATGGCCGTACGAGTACTGTAATGTACATTATACCTGAGTACACTGCAGTATATACCTACAAGATGTATTTAAGACAGTTTGAAGAGAAATGTTCAAATCACGAAGATATTTGGCAGAAGAACAAAACAACCTCTTCTTTGACTCCAATTGATGGCTTTGCCTTACTTTGTTATCTCGCAGAAAACCATCACCAGGTTGTAAAACTTCCGCGTTTTACCGTTCCCCCTTATCAGAGAAAGAAATCCTCGCCAATCCAACTTTTATCTCAACAGCCAGTTGTAAATATTAGGCACAATTTAACAGGCTGCATACTCTTTTGTATCCAACAAAGCCTGTAAAGCATCGTGCTATCTCCCACCATTCGCTTCTCTTCTGTATTATTATGATATATTCAGATTAAAATGTCCACCAAACGTGGCGTTATGGCTGCAATAAACTGACGAGTAGAGATGGCAAGCCAAAAGTATCGATTAAAAATATTTTTTATCGATTTATTTATACATTACACAGTACTTATTATATGCCATCGATATGATTCCATTGTAAATAAATGTAGCTTAGGCCCGATTCGACCAATCTTTAACAGAGGATAAATCTATGGTATAACGCTCTGTTTCGTGTGAAATGACAGCTTATACCATGGATTTATTGATCGAATCGAACCTTAGTCACATAATATATATTTAATCAACTATGTAGTATAAGTTATATGTCGATACTTCGATGATAAAAAAAATATCGAATAGCAAATGATACGATATGAAAACAACTTGTCAAAATTTATCAAACTTTCTTTATAGAGGTTTGTATTTTCAATAAGAATTTATCAATCAATTAGTTAAAGTTTGGACAGAATTGCCTAATAAGCTTATCTAAATCTATTTAAATCCCTGAAATTTGTAATGCTAATCGTTCTATCTAATCTATATTATGTGTTTTAGTTTAGAGATTAAGTACCTACCTACTAGACTGGCCAAGGTGCAATATTTATCGGAAAAGTTAAAAAAAAAACAGGTACATTTTTTATTCGAATTATTTTTATAGTATTCGATATTGAGTTATCGATACCTGTTCCGCATCCTAGCGCTGTTCACAGGCCGTAATTAGGTGCTCCTTACTTTACGGTCGCTAAAGTTGGTTTGCTTTATGATTAGGATATTGCAAGTTTAGATTAGTCAGTTTGTTATAGCCGCGGCTACGAACTGCGGATGTGATTTGGTGAAGAATGTTAGTTAGGTTTGAAAATTATTTCCACTATCCGTCCTCAAAAACTATTCAGGATGTAAATAGTATTATCGGATAGTATTTAAAAGTGCAATAGTACCTATCGATATTATTGATGGGGAAATTGGCACAATACTATTTACAACGCCAACATATATAAAAGATCAAATATGATATAAGGTTAGATATATTTTTTTCTAAACTGAATAGGTAGTCCGAGAGACACTTCCAAAGATACGTACTAGTATCTTCCAGTATCTTCTCCTCAGGCTGTGGGTAAAATGTGTGTCTGACGGTTGAGTGATCTAATATATTTATCAATCGGAGTAGAAAATAAAATACTTATGTACATCTATCTCATCTAACATTTTCAAAAAAATGTTACACAAATATTATTTTGTTTAACATAATACTTATTAGACGCTTCTCGGAAATCTTCACGAATCAAATACATTTGTTGACTGGCCCATTAGAGCTCCCAAACAGGAGTCAGATAAAACAAAGAACTCATAAGTACCTACTTACAACTTCTTTGCTCCGAACTTTCTAGGAGATTCCATTACCAGTACTACAGAAATAGATCTGAAGCGAAGTTTATGATTGATAAATGTGTTCAGTCATTTTCATTTTTAGTTACCAAGATGCCTAGTTCCTAAGGGATTTTAATGATTAGAACCTAGTGGCTTGTCGGTATCATAATTTAAGGCGGGAATGGATGGTTGTCCCCCTGTACAAAAAGCGCAACGAAAGAACCAAACAATGTCCGAATTTATCCGGAGGTCTGGCAACCTTCTAGTTGCAATCCATTACTGGATAAGACTCTCCAAGTGTTCAGCACTCTGAACGATCTTTGGCTACTCAAATTCAGCTCCTGTCAACCATGTAGCGCGAATCGTCTCTCCATGTGGCATTTCAGTAATAGCTAAATTGATAGTGCCGCCCGACGCCACTTATGTTTGAACTTTTATATTAGAATTTCAATTTAATCGAAATTTGAAAGAAAAAATATATTTACGTAGAACACATGACGAGCAATATTACAAAAAAAAAAAACAGTAACAATATCAGGTAAAAGCAAAAGAGTAGGTAAGAACATTCAGTAAGGTTTTCTAGATTAATGTTCAAAGCCTAAGTAATGCTATTGACAGCAAGGAACCCCTATAGAAGATTGCATTTTATTTTACGTGCGTACACAAACAGTGGAAGCGGTCCCAACCGGAGATTGAACGAACGCTCGACTTAGCATCTAAAAGTGCTGTTTTTCCATCTCATAACCATGTAACGTTTTCTTAAATGTATCTAAACGCCGCTGAGATGTGAAAAGTAGATATTTTTGCCGGCTAAAGAGACCCTAAGTATGTGTTATTATCATTATGTCAGTGCTAATGGAAAAAATAACTAAGCCTCGAAGGTGTCGAGAAAAGCGGTCGCCTATTTGGAACTGTTAATATTTTTGTATCATACGATTTAGTGTTGTTGTTATATTTTTGGTTATGTATGTTTATTGCATTTATTTTTTATGTGTCAAATAAAGAATATCATTCATTCATTCAAGCCATTACACATATATATTGCCAATTCTTATTCTGGTTATACGTATATTTTTTATCGGTCTCCCAAACTCACCTATGTAATATAATTACAAGAATGAAAAAATAAAATGTATCGGACAGACGTGTGTAGAATATCTTTTCATTATCATTTGGTTTAGGCAGCATAATTTTAGGCCATCTATTTAATAATAATGCCGCATCCACTGAAGCATAAAGTCTATTAGTAAAGCCTATTTGGATGAGACTTGGCTATTAGCTGGCCTATTGGGCCGAAAGCGGCAATTTGCTCCCTCCGGCCTCCAATCAGACACCAATATTGTGGAATAAATTTATTTGATATAATCTATTAATCGCTTGACTTTAGAATTAATTATAACTATGGTTTCATCAATTTGCTTTATGACGAACTAGTGGCCCGCCCTCACTTTGTTTCGGGAAATTAGTTCCACTCTATAATATAGATGGCGCTGGGTGTTAATGGCATCGCGCTAGTGTTTCTTTTCGGTTTGTTTATAAAGTCTGTTGATGCCCATAGAAATTGCCTCCTTATAAACAGTACTCGAAGCGAGCACTGGTTTCCGAAAAGAAGAGCCTCCATCTAGAACAGTCCTGCCAGTCATCAGCATGGAGCCTGTTCTTGACTTGAACAATGTTCTTGATTAAAAGCTCTTTGTTGCCAACGAAAAGCCTTTTAATCAAGAACAACAGAGCCCACGCAACTTCTTTCTTTTATTTGGCTTCGCCACCTCGAGAGATCGTGCGGCAGAAAGACGCTACCTGGGATGACCCAATGGTCGAAGGCCAGTTGACCGTCCAAGGTACCGCTGACGGGAAGAAGTTGATAAAGATTTCCGTAGACTTTTTGACGAATGGTGTAAAATATTTTAACAGTAGGAATTTGGTATCAAAGGCATCATTACCTAGTCTGTTAGTAGTTGAACTGTTATGACAGATTTTTGTATTATCTTTATTCAGATTTATTTTTTGAAAAAATCGCAAAGACTCAGACAAGAAGATTTTAGTTATTCTGTCTTCGAAACCATTTTGTCTCGTTATTAATTAAAGATTTCAGACAGAGACCATCTCAGCACTGTCTTCAGGGAATAAAGAAATAATTGCATTATTTCTCTTAGTACTTACTTCACTTTAGTATGATTTCTCTATTCTGGGGCTTTTGAGTCAAGTATTTCATTTATTAATTATAAATGACACCGACTACCACCACAAACTACCACGAGTCTTTGACTCGAATATAAGAGTTACTTCTCTTTGAAATTGACCATTTGGAAGAATCTAACTGTCATATTAATACTCTACATACGCAGTCCACTTGTTGTGTGAGTCCGTTGTTTTAATATTTTATCATAGTTATAAATAATGCAACGCAAAAATAAAAAAAAACAATACACTACCGTCAGCCACGAGTTTGCGTTTAGTATAGTCAGATGAATCGCATTAGTTCACGTAACTCCCTACAAACATGCTTTCATTAATAACGTGAGAATGATTCTGCAAGCAACTCGTTTACCGTCACTACAAAGGTTCCAAACCAGCTCCTTTCGACGTAACTAATCGACTAATCTTCGCAAGTTCTGAACTTGGCCATAGTCAAGTTTGCGGCAAGTTAGAGGCGAACTAATTGAAATCAAGCTCAACTGCGCTTGTGAGCTGAAGTCGCACTGACACCTAACTTAGGAGTTGCTTGTACTGTTTCCGAGTCCTTGGGTAGGTAATCCATATTTTGGGACGGACAAACTAGTAGTAACACTTATAAATAACAAATAATGCAAAAACACACTTAACTAACAGATCTGAAGTTTTCTTTGGCATGACAAAGACATTTACTTAGTTCTATTTTTTTTGTGTTTTAGGAAATGTGGATAGGTTTACAAAATAGCTTAAAACGATAGTCCATGTATAGCTTGCATCTACAGGTACAAATACACTTATTTTTGACCCATTCAAAAAATCAACGGAGATAACAATAATAAATTAAAAAAAAACTAAAATAACATTCTTCAATTAGTGTAAAAATAAGTTATATTACAATGTTGTTTTATTCTCATGCCACCTCCCCAATCAGGGGTGGCGTGTTTTGATATCAGGACGATCCTCAAAGGTCACAATGCATCTGGTAACACTAGCTTCAGTCATGGAGAAGTTAAACCGGAACTAAGTCAATAAACATTGTCTTCCACCAGTTTACACCTTCGACGTAAGGTGTTGATTGCCTTCCCGAATAGATAGATACTCTTCATTGCACAAACGTTTACAAATGATAAGTAATACAATACTGGAATAGAAAAAATGGGAGAAGTTCCTGAGGCAAAAAGATCGAACCTGGGGAGCAATCGAGCACTCGACATTGAAGTCGGATTAGAATTTTGTACCTATGGACGAATGTATGAATTCTCTACATTCGACTTTCATACCACGTTTCATAGACGGTGGCCCATAATATCGGAGGTTAAGATTTACTTTGGGTCACTGCGGTAGCCCAGTAAGCTAGTTAATTTATTTTATTTGGAAAACCAACAGCTATCTTAATACAATAATTTTTACAATGGCTATCACAGGTCTTCACTGATACGGTTATAACGTGCGAAAATAATAATTACTAAAATCTAAACAAGCGGTCGTCACACTTTACTGCTCAAGAGCCACACATATCAATGTGAGCACTAAGGTCCGGGCCGCATTATATGTGATGTGAAGTACGGTTGTGTAGTTGACTATTAATTAAAGGAATCTACTTTACCGCGGGCCGCATGACTAACGTCCGCGGGCCGCAGTTTGACGACCACGGATCTAAACTATCTAAATAAAACTATCGTCGACCAATACTTGTAAAATACTTACTAAATTGTACTTCATCAAACTAACACTATGCTTTTTACAGAGTGCCAATGTGGACAAGAGGACCCTGGTGAGTGCAGAGAGGAAGCAGCGGACCTTCACCGACCGATCCCAGCTCAAGTACGCCAGGAGGCTGGTGGTCAAGCTAGGGAGTGCTGTCATCACAAGAGAAGATGGAAATGGACTTGCCTTGGGAAGGCTCGCTTCCATCGTTGAACAGGTACGATCACAAATATTCTACTTCATTAATACAAGACGTGGTTTAAAGTATTGGCTTTAATAATAGGAATGAGTGAAGATTTTTATATATTGAGGACAGTCAAGATGACCTCACTCCGCCTGATGGTAAGCGGCCATGAAGTCCAAATATAAGGTTGATAGGCACAAAATAACTAACTTATTACCTATTGAGTCCGTCATCCTCACCCTGAAGGCCTGCTGAATATTGAAAAAAATATAATTTTAAAACAAAGTTTAACATTGGTATATCTATAATATTTATATAGAAACGATTTATGTATACATCAACAGACCTTAAAATAAACCGAAAAGACAAAACAAGTGCGCGATGTATTTGACATTCAGCGCCATCTGTTAGCAAAGATTAGTACTACTAGCAAAATTACGCCGCCTGGAATATAAAAACTGATTTCCTATTGGCATCTTCTCATAATTAGTACCTCGTATGTTGCTACTTCAATAACGGTAAAGGGGCACCGGCTTGCCTGTAGTGCTTCACTTTAATTAAGTGAGCCTTGCCTTTCATGCTCTTGAGGGCGCAACAGCTTGGTGAGCATTCTGGACCAGCCTGTCATGACTTGAGGGTCCAATCAGGAACCTTCATTAGGGAGAATCGAGATTTAAGAATGGAGACTTTTTTTTTTATAATAGAGGCGGCAAACGAGCAAGTGGGTCACCTGCTGGTAAGTAATCACCGCCGCCCATGAACATCTGCGAGATCAGAGAGGTCGCTGATGCGTTGACGGCCTTTTAAGAAGGAGTACGCTCGTTTCTTGAAGGTCCCTAAGTCAGATGAAATTGATGAAATTGATTCGTATGAATGGCACTGTTAAGTCGCGTTTGTAAAAATTTAGTAGCAAGTTAAATTTTTTAAAATGTTTGTGCTTTACTTTTTTTATGTGATTAGTGGCAGACGAACAGATAGATCACTAGATGGTAAGCGATTGCCGCCGCGCCCAAAGACACCTGCAACACCAGTAAAGTCACAAGTGCGCTGCCTTTTTACCTCTTTTCCCCCCAATTGGGCCTCTAATACCCTCACTCACGTCGAAACACAGCGCTGGCGCTGGTTAACTGTGTTTATAGGCACGGACACGAGATCAATAAAGTCGCTATCTATATGGCGAAGTGGTACCGAAAACTGAGAAAAGAGGAAATGTCCAATTAATTTCCTCCATCCCTGGTGACCAGACAATGGGTCCAGAAGACACCCGTCCCATTTTAAGTCCATTAATGCAAATTAAACTCCAATGAGAACGTTTCATTTTCTCATTGAATTATTGAAACGCCTTTCATTTATTGTAAAGCGAACTGAAAAGAATTTTGCTCAGAATACTCTTAATAAGTGGAGCTCTCTGTATGTTAAGAGCCTTCTAGTAACAAGTTAAAAGAAAGTAATGAAATAAAATGAATTTGTGGAATTAAATTCATCAGGCTGACTGCTTTGTTGAGTGAAATATAAGATTTTTATGTTAATTTACAGATGTTTACTCAGGGAAGTCGTTATTAAATTATTACTTCAAATAGGATCGTTGGTTTAGGTACGCCGAAAGTAAGAATAAAAATGATTAAAAAAATATATCTCTTGGTCATCCAATCATGTATAATCTTTAATATAAAAATGAATCGCAAAATGTGTTGGTAACCGCATAACTCAACAACGCCTGGACCAATTTGGCCAAATCTTTTTTTTAAATGTTCGTTGAAGTTCAAGGATGGTTTTTACGGCGACAAAAATTAGAATTACTTTTCCACGCGGACGAAGTCGCGGGCGGCCGCTAGTAAGTAATAACAAATGCGCACATCACAGATAGACAGACAATAATACTCTTTTTGCACAGAAGATTACGGAACTTAATATGGTCATTTATAAATATACATATATATAAATCCAGATAACCTTGGGGTAAGGGAATAATACAGCAAGGGTAAGGTAGTCATAAGCGTGTGAATGTGAACACTATGGATGACGCTATTTTGACTTCTGATGATGAAATTTCATTCACAATAAATGAAATATGATACTACTGCCTCACAGAAAACCGGCGTGAAGCAGCTCCTGTGCTGTGTTTCGCCGAGTGAGTGAGGGTACCGGAGGCCCATCAGGGGGAAGGGGATAAAAGGTAGCAGCGCACTTGTTGCATGTGTTCATGGACGGCGGCAATTGCTTACCATCAGGTGATACGCCTGCTCGTCTGCTACCTATCACATAGAAAAAAAAATGAAACCAACTGCCTATTTGGCTCGCATATAACAGCTACTTCCTTTTAAAAATAGGTACTGACTATTTTAAACATAATTTGTTCAAAATAGTCAGTACCTATTTTTGTACTGTCACAATATCAAATTTCATTCATAATTAGACGTAGTTTCATAAAAAGGATCCAACCCATACAATGGGTTGGATGAGTGGGTTGGGTCCTTTTTGTGAAACTAACTACGTCCAATTTACGAATATAATACTCTAACGTCTGCCATGGGTATTTACGTTTAGTATAACTGTTTATTTCACTCACAGCACGACACGTAGGTACAGGCCACGTTTAGGCATTCGATAACTGTGATCGTACAAAATATTTATACAAAATATACACAGAAGCCTAGATTTCGATAAAAATTGCCTACACACACATTATTAGTACACAAACATGTTATTTTATATTAATACACATCGGCGCGCTTACCTCAAAATCCATATTGACACAGAAGGCTGACTGCCCACTAAGAGCTAAAAATATGTCATGTACTGACGCATGCGCACTAACGGGCAAAAACGCCTTTTCGACCACATTAATCCTAACTTATGACATAAGATTGTCAAACTGTCGAGGTCTATGGTAGAGGCCGCGCGCTTATGTACTCATGCCGGGCAACAACCCAAGCATATGTCAACGAACTCTTCTAAATTCAAAATCAGGTCAAAGTCTAACTTCTGTGTGTAATTATTTTGTGCGCTTACTGTGATCTCGCCGTGTTTCGCAGTGAATGACAGAGACAAAAATGCGGGAAAGTAACAATAAGATATTCAGATAGCTATGAGAACTATAACGAACTTGTGTCAAGGACAGTTCGAGCCTTCCCTCTATATGTAACTAGCTTTTGCCCGCGGCTTCGCTCGCGCCCCCCACTTCCCTAAAATGGGGGTTAGAAAGGGCAAAAAGTAGATTATGTTACTCTCCACCCCTTCCCTCTCACTCAAAAAATCACGTTAATTCGTCGCTCCGATTTGCCATGAAAGAAAGACAAACATACTTTTCCATTTATATTATTAACAAAATAACGCTAAGGCTGACTGGGAGTGTTCAAATTACGTACATACGTAGTACTCACTATTAATGCCTTTAATAAGTTGATGAGGATACTTAAGCATCAAACCAGGGTTATCTGCTTCATGTTTGTCAAATAAGCAATTAAAAATGCCAATAGTTTTTCAAATACGCAATTATAAATACCGTATAAATAAATGTGTACCGTATAAACGAATCAGCCACAACCTGAACAGAAATATGAAGTTATTTCATCGCAGCAATTTACATATTCATGTACCGTATTTCATGTTTGATGCATAATTAATATTCCTTCATTATTATGCAGAAATGCTTAACCATATAAATAGGTATTAAAGCAAAACAGATCAGGTAAAATCGTTAGTGTAGTGGTTACTTTGAGGGTTCGTTGCCGCCTCGGAATGCAGCTTCGAATGCAACAGCTGCCTGCGCAGGCTGCAAAAGTCCAACTAAGGGTGTTACCAGATCAAAGGCGGCAATCGATGTTAAAATGGATTAATCAACATCAACATTGGTTAATCATTCAGCTATAGATTAACGTCTACTGATGGAAACAAACGATTGGTTACCTGAACGGTATATGTCGATTAAAGCTACCAAAATAATCGAACAACTTCGATCAACGTTGATCGATGTCCGCGATCGACAGTCAATTGCTAGGTCTGGACCACCCTAAGAGAATTGCAGCCTGTGGTCATACTTGGCGATTACAGTGATACCTAATCGAAAACGCACCTGAAATGCGACTGCCTCTACTCGTAGTTATAAATCAACTAAGTTGCTGGTTTTCTACAGTTAGCCCAGCGGTGAGCACGATACTTTTTCGGTAGTGTCAATATCCCATTGGAATATAGAAACTAAAGGCTCAAAGAAAACATTAAGCAGATACTAGATTCAAAAGAGTACCTACTAGTGGACCTGAATCCCACATACGTAGCTGAGGTTGGTGATCAGAGTCAAAATATTGACTGGAAGATATTATGTTATTTACCTATTAGTTTGTTGAAATATATGTTCCGGTAGTGAATTTATGAAGTTGTTCAACAAACTTAATATTTTTGCCAATACTAAAAGGAGATGCATACTCATATTTACATTCTCAGTCTACAAATAGATAGACTTGAGCTTTTTCGACACAAACACAATGCTATCATCTTTACTGGGGCGGAGATATAAATAAAAATGATGTTTACGTCAAAGGAAAATATTAACTCTTTTTAGATGCCGCACCCTTCTTGCGGTTAAGTGGGCAACATATATTTAAGTCAAGCGTGAACACATCGAAATGTAAGGAACAGCTGTTTTTTTCCGATATCACGGTGGGTCCTGACGGTCACATTGTGTTAGAGATGTTTGCTCAAGCCCGCACGGATGATTTCCTGCAAGAAAACGGCTTCACTACTTATAAGACTTATACTTAGTATGAGAGTTGTGATTTATGCTATATAGGTTCTATTGAGACTACTTAGTATCGCGTCCAGTTTGACTATTGTGTTGGGATCGCCGCTATGCTACATATCAGTCCCAAACCCTGCACTTTTAAGAAAGTGAAAGTTAATTGTTTGAGACTGAGATTGCTAGCAGCGTTGGGGCTCAGTATGTGCTTTCTCAGATGTATTCTACGTTTGCGCATCAGTGTCCGCATTACGTGATTATGTGTATAAAGGGGTTTCATCCGCCTCGTTGCACATTCTGCAGACTCTATTGTCGTTCAGTCGTATAGTCGCCATGTGCTTGTTAAGGAAACAATGACCGGCATTTACAACCGTTGAACACTTGTAGTAAGTATGCGCATTTGCGCTGTGTTTCATCGAGTGAGTGCAGCGATATTTAGATATAGGTATAAGTCCAATTGAGGGAAAGGTATCTTGTGATTCCATTGGTTTAGCAAGTTTACACGGGCAACGTCAATCACTTACCATCTGCTGATCTGTCTGTCTGTCTGAGGCGGCAAATCATCCGCCTATCACCATGCAAATCCGTAGCCGGGAAATATTTTGTTATTCTTTACTTGTTTACAAAAAAATAATGTAAGAGCCCAAATATAGTTATATGTTTACTTACAATACTAGATTATTAAATAATTGTTTCAAAACCATTATAGACATTTAATTAGTCGTAAACATGATGTATTGTATTTTTTGTTTGCTGACCGCAGTTGAATCATTTTATTAAGTTTTACTGACTTTGTAAAAGTAATTATTGGGGATTGGGATCTTGTTTGCTCAGGGCAAGAGTAAGTCGACCTGATGATTTGCGGGCAAGGAATTAATTCGAGATTAACTAACTATAGAAATGTTTGGGCGAACACAAACAAAACTTGTGGAAGCGTTAATTAATGGCCCACTTTCATACTACTTTGCATGGAAATTGGAGTTGAATACATAGAGCTAAATTGATGTTCGGGAC
Source organism: Cnaphalocrocis medinalis (assembly GCA_014851415.1). Lineage (NCBI taxonomy): Eukaryota > Metazoa > Arthropoda > Insecta > Lepidoptera > Crambidae > Cnaphalocrocis > Cnaphalocrocis medinalis. The sequence continues at coordinate 3,278,251 of CM026284.1, forward strand.
AACGTTTTCAATATGACTGGTCAAGCATATTTATCTTATAAATAATAATAAAATTTCCTTTATTTCATTAGTACTTTTTGCAATTAAGTAGGATAGACACTTGTATTGGGATAAACCCGCATCTCGCCATACGGTTTACTAGTAGGTATACTATTAATTTTTATCTGGAATTTTCGTTTTGTTTCAAACATTTTAACCCCAAAATATGTGCTGTTGAAGTTTATACACATGTCAATAGTTCCAAATAATGTTATCTAATTATCTCAAGCAATATTCAACATTTTTTAAGTGACAGCATATCGAGTGGATCGATTTCTTACGTTTGTAGACCTGACTAAAAACCAATTCATTGTGAACAAATGTATCACTTTTCATTTAAAAGAGCTAGTCCAGTTAGTGGTTCACAGACTTATATTATATGAATACACACATATTAATTCAGGTAACCAGTTAACACAAAGGCTAATCTCATCTGGTCTTCCTCCAGGTCGCGGAGTGTCACCACGAGGGTCGGGAGTGCATCATGGTGACCAGCGGGGCCGTGGCCTTCGGCCGGCAGAAGCTGACGCAGGAGCTGCTGATGTCCCTCTCAATGAGGGAGACACTGTCGCCTAGCGATCACACTAGAGAGGTGAGAACCATTTAGTATATAATAAATCATTATACATCATCATCAGCAACCCACACTCGTCCACTGCTGGACATATCTCCCCAAATGCACGCTACTGCTCCCAATTTTCGGCCACTCTCATCCAGCCCACACCAGCCAGCCTTCGAATGTAGTCCGTCATCCCATCTTGTCGCAGGGCGTCCAACACTACGCTTACCGAGTCGCGGTCTCCACTCAAGGACTTTACGGCTCCAACGGCTGTCAGTTCTGAGGCTACACATATTATTTCTAAATATGCAATATCTGTGACTCTCAGATAGCAGCGACTTATAGGTAAACCGAAAAGATGAAACGTGATGAAATTGGCGCCCAGATATTGGTGCTAATTGGAAAAAGAAGTTAAGGGCGGACTTATATAGAATAATTATCAGACTAAACTCCGAATCTGATCGATCCTATCTATGCGGAGAACTTTGGGGGAGCCTATGTCCAGTAGTGGACGTTTATTGGCTGAAATATTGATGATGATGATGACGAAACTCCGAAATCAATTACTTATTTTGCACTGAACAATGGCATATTTGGTAGTTTACTCTACAGTACCTGTATGCAAAAGGCCGTTCGATTAACACTCAAGACCAACATGGGATGTTGTAATATTTTGGACATCACCTTTTGATACAATCAGATGAGAAAGAATACTAAATGCTGCAGTAACTCACTCAACGTGTCTCTACCTCAAACTGTTATTTCTTATGTTTTTCCTAGGACGCTGGAAGCATTTTGGACCCCCGAGCAGCCGCCGCCGTCGGCCAATCAGAGCTGATGTCTATGTACGACGCCATGTTCTCCCAGTATAACGTCAAGATAGCACAGGTACTTATAATGCTTTTATTTATAAGCTGATAGTTATTTAATACGTAGTTTTTATTTTTTATTATCTTACGTCCGTAAAATAGTTACGACCTTTTACGTTTAAACTAGCGTTTTATGTTCAAAGATGTTTATATCTCATAAGAAATTTTACATTTCACTTAAAATGAGATACAAAAAGTTATTTAAATAAATAAAATTACAACTAGAAATCATGCACTAGTGCAAGCTGCTGCTATGTATGATTTTAACTGATTTTTAAAGCTGCCGAAGCATTCATAGGCCTTCAAATCATGTGGCAAACTATTGTAAAGCTGTGCTCCCTCAAATAGTTTTATAATATGCACGTATAAGTTTAATTTTTTATCGCGTTTTGGCAGTCATACGTGCGTTAACGCGCTTCTAAGCTCGTGTTGCAAACACGAACCAATTGTGGGGGAGCCACGTTTCGGCATGAATGGGCCGCTTGCTCGTCCGGAGTGATACCACTGCCTCATAGAAAACCGGCGTACAAAAGCACCTGTGCTGTGTTGCGCCGAGTGAGGGAGGGTACCGGAGGCCCACCCGGGGGGAAGGGAATAAAAGGTTGGCAGCGCACTTGTGACTCCGCTGGTGTTGCAGGTGTACATGGGTGGCGGCAATTGCTTACCATCAGGTGATCCCCCTGCTCGTCTGCTACCTGTCACATAAAAAAAAAAACAGAAAAACGTTGCTAAGGAAACGTTCTGGCAATTAGGTATTTTCCGGTTCAAGTGAACAAATCGAAATACGATCGTATATCCGCGTGTTGTTTTATGAAGCGCGTTTTTAACGCGCGGGTAAGTTCGTATGCTGAAACAACCGTACCTATAGCTGGAGGCACGAAAGTAAAGCGATGACCGTTATTTTGCGCACTTGTAAAAGAAGAACTTTCTATCAAAATTGGTCTGCGCACTCAAGGTCATAACTACACTTTCTTGCCTCGGACTATACCTATTTGAGTGGAAATTATGCTAATATGAAATCACTCTTAGTGCTTATGAATTTTAGCCGATCCTTGCTTCCCTGGAGGGGGGGGATTAACCCCTACATTAAGACCCATAGTAAGTAAAAAGGTAATTTTCAGCCTATATAGGTACTTTGCCCACTGCAGAGCAAAGGCCTCCATCAAGAGAAATCAAGTCATTCCGCTACTATGATGGGATTAGGCTTAATCACCACGCTTGCCTAATGCGGATTGGTGGAGCACAAACCCGAGCTATGTTCGGTAAAATTTGGAAACATATTTTTTGCTCTACCGGGATCGAACCCGGGACACCGAGATCAACGGGCCCGGTATTAAACCCACTAGACACCAGTACGCTCAATATTTGGATAGGTACTTCGCTTAAGCGGGCGTGAGCATAGAATATTTGAGTAGCACCAGATATATTGTTAAAGGAATAAAGTGCTTACATAATCTTTTTAGAAACTGTATCTTCAAAATAGAGTTTCGCTTTGAATAGTAATAGCCTTCCTTTGGCTTTGTCATAGTCGGGTAAAGTAAATTTCATTGCGCACAGTACGGTTTTATTTCCACAATCGGTATGGTAAGTAGTTCTATTGAAATAACATTTTCCTTTTTCATAGAATAAATCACAATATTACTTAATATTTTCTTCAAAACAATTGTAGAACGTAAATCGATATACGCTTATACTTGATATTACATAAGTAGATATTACGCGATGTAATTGAGCACAGCGCCATCTATTGGTTCATTTTTGAATTACGGTCCCGAAGCGAAGTGAAGGCGGGCCACTATTTACTTAATATTTTCTTGAAAGCAATAGGGTATTTGACTAATCTCGATATAGTAAAAAATATTTATACTTTTCCAAAATACTGGTAAATGAGAACCAATGGCCAACATTTTTAGCTAAAAATATAACGTCTAGCTGGTTTTATGAGCATTCAAAGTTTCATGGGCAAGTCCATTTTTAAAGTGTAAAATTTAAAAAAAAATATTTTATCACTGAACTACCAGTACATTTTTTACTAACTTTTATTATGAAACCATTTACTTAAACGAAACATTTGATATAGCTACCAAACAAAATTTATTAGACGCGCATACAAGATACGAGCGTGTGACGTCACTTGCCTGTAGTCATTTGTATAGAGCGTTTTTGGGCTTGCCCAAAATATGTGCTCTTAGAGTTATGATATCTCTGGTGATTCAAATTAGAATCGAGCAATTCTTTCAATAATGTTTCTTAAATTGAGAGGTTTTTTGATTAAACAAATAATTTTTTTTTGTCAAATACCCTATACGCTTATACTTGATATTACATAGTTAGATATGGTTATATGTATTAACTAAGAAGAATTTCGTCTTGGTGGATAGCACGAACAAAAGCCTGGTTTACTTGCGAGCTAGCTAGCTAATGAGACAAGTGAGTGACGGTACCGGAGGCCCAATTAGAGGGAAGGGGGGCGCATGTGATTCTACTGATGTTGCATATCTATGGGCAGCGGCAATTGCTTACCATCAGGTGATCCGTCTCCTCGTCTGTCACCTATCATATAAAAGAAACTTATTCAGGCAATTAATACTGTAATACCCCAGAGTTACGCGATAGGTGGGTCCAAGTCATTACCGCGTAAGTCGAATTCGCGTAGGTCGAGGTAAACCCATTCCGATTGTAGTGAACCCTTCTGTAAGTTTGAAATCAGCCTGCTCCATATTTTAATCATACTCACGCATAATATGTTTACCTAAGGGTCATAAGCTAGTCCATTTTAAATATTGACTATGAAATTCCAGCAATTAGTTGGCAAAATTAACCTGTTTGTTCAATGATGAAAAACCGCGTATCTACGAATTCGCGTAAAACGGGGTAGCGTAAGTCGGGGTATAACTGTACTTAAATAGCTTCTGATGTTCAAACACCAATAACGATACTGCCTTGTGGTAAGTCATGACTTTAGTTTATCGAGAAAATGGACCAGTCCGTTTAAAAAGCCAGCATCTCTTTAAGTCCCATGATTTCAACTGGTTTCAAAACACTGTGGTTTTGACAGGCCATAATTTATTTCGAAAAAGAATTGGGTCACATAAAGTAGTCTCTTTTATATAAAACCCTTTATTCTTTTCCAACCAGATGCTTTGTGCATGATTGTCCATTGTACTAGCACTTTGCAAACTTAAACCAGCTTATAAATCACTTTGGGAAGCAAAGAAATGAATGTTCGTTTAACAACAGGGCGAGTAAAAATCTTTTCATTTGTGGGTTATTTGATTATAACTTTTGTGTTGAACCGCGAACATTAAAATAGGTACATGAAAATATACGCTGGTATTCAAATATTCTGTATTCCTACTGTATTATGGTAAGTGAGGCGGTACTTTACTGTGAGGCGGTAAAGTTATAGCGGGGCTGTCATTAGGATTTTTTAATTGACTAATGTTACTATGCGCACAAAATAATTACACACAGAAGTTAGACTTTGACCTGATTTTGAATTTAGAAGAGTTCGTTGATATATGCTAGGGTTGTTGCCCGGCATGAGTACATAAGCGCGCGGCGTCTACCATAGACCTCGACAGTTTGACAATCTTATGTCATAAGTTAGGTCATAATTATGTGGTTATATGTGGTCGAAAAGGCGTTTATGCCCGTTAGTGCGCATGCGTGAGTACATGACATATTTTTAGCTCTTAGTGGGCTGTCAGCCTTCTGTGTCAATATGTATTTTGTGCTATGCGTGTGGTAAATTGTGACTATTGTAAGCCTCATAAATAAGGTAAGCCACAGTTAAGCGCATTGCTAACGTTTGTAACATCTTACCCACATGCGTTGTCATTTACCTATACCTAGCTAAAAACATTTAAAATGCCTATTTTTCAAAAAATGCTTCAATTTCGAGTTTTCAAAATGCAAATTCCCTAAAGTAAAGTAAAGTTAGTCAGAAGCACCAAGATGATGTACAGTAGTTCTCGACGCGGCGTCGCTTGCCATAACTTATAAAACAACTTCGGCGCCGAACGCCATAGCGCGGCGCCCTGCAGTTTTATATGAAAAATTCTCTAATTAAACTCACCGTCTAACATAGACATGTATTGCCAGCATTTATAAATATATTTCAGAAAAGCATGAAAGATTAGGATTACGGTAGTGACTATCCACTAGGATTTTTTAATCTATTAATCATCATCATCATCATCAGCAACCCACGCTCGTTCACTGCTGGACATAGGTCTCCCCCAATGCACGCCACGGCTCCCAATTTTCGGCCACTCTCATCCAGCTCACTCCAGCCAGCCTTCGAATGTCGTCATCCCATCTTGTAGCAGCGCGTCCAACACTACGTTTACCGAGTCGCGGTCTCCACTCAAGGACTTTATGGCTCCAACGGTTGTCAGTTCTGCGGCTAATGTGACCAGCCCACTGCCACTTCAGTTTGCTTATTCGGTGGGCTAATCTATTAGTATTTATAAAAAGACAACTGAAATATGAAAATCATAAAGCTTATAAAATATAACCCTAAAGTGAATAGGCTACGTCTGGGTTAGCCCGCTCCATCGAAGGCTTCTTCTCAACTCTAGAGAGAATAAAGCCAAGGGCAATCCAATTTTCAATAAAAAAAGTATGGGTAGCCTACACATTGATTAATTCAAACACATTCTGTATTTATTTCTCGTAATCGTTGCTGTTTTTCTTCATAATCGATTTACCCTCTTTCTAGTCGAATGCTTTGGTTTACTGAACTAGAAACAGGATAAAGAAAATATTGAGATCGGCAAGTCTCTTTTAACAGAGTACTTTAAAACATTGAAGTTAGTCGTAAGGAAATAAAAAATGTTTTTATTTTCAGGACAAGAAATATTACACATAGTTATTTGAATGTGCGGTCTAGAAAGTTTATCTTGAACGACCAACTGAACGTCGTCCTGTGGGTAGTTAGAGAGTTAGAGAGATAGAGATATCGCTAGAGGGACTCAGTCACCAAGGACCTCAAAACACTTACAATGCACAATGCAGGAAACACCTAATTTGAAAGTCACGACATTAAAATTCGGTAGGAGGCCATCACCCATTTCGGATCAATGAACCAGCTAAATGAGTTAGTAGTAAAAAATGTTACCACATGTGTAGAAACTAGAGGCACGTAGCAACACTTTTCGCTCCTGGCAACAAAGAACGTTCATAGTTACGCTCCTAAAGCGTGATAAATTATACATACTTTGCGGGAAAATGTTTTGAGATAATAACTCGAGAAACAAAGGATTTTGTCCGCATTTATTTTTTACTAGTGAACACCCGCCGCTCCAGGCGCGTCAAGTTTGGTTTGCCAATAATAAACGCTTTTTAAATAATATATTTTTTCCCGGGTCGGGCAAAATTTATGTTTCGAATTTTTCGAACATAGCTTAGGTTTGTGATCAATCACTAATCCGCATTAGGCAAGCGTGGTTATTAAGCCTAATCCCACCATTGTTGCATTGTAGCGACAGAGGCCTTTGCCCTGTGGGACAGTATATAGGCTGACTAGCTAGCGAGCTTATGTTCTATATGTGTTCACGTTCAGGCCTAACAGCTACTATACAACAGTAGCAAGCATCTGGGAAAGCACATTCTAAGCCCCAATGAAGCTGAGGATCTCAGTCCCAAACAATTAATTCACTTTCTTAAAAGTGCAGGATTTGAGACTGAAATGTAGCATAGCGGCGATCACAATAGATCAAACTGGTCTGAATAAGACCTGCATAGCCGCCCGCTTAAAATAATAAAAAAAAAATACTATACAACAAATTGGAGCTCGAGCTGCTTCTTGAAAAAGACAAATCTGGATTGACACAGACTAGGAGCGCATTTTAGTAATAATAATAAATTATTTTTACCTTGAAACAAAAGTAACAAATACATTTTTTTCCCAAAAATCTTTGGGTCACAGAAAGACAACTTCATGTCTCAGAGGCCGTTTCCTTCCGAAGCCTTGTTCCTATCTTATCTTCTTCTTCTATATCTTCTATCTTCTATACTATTAATAAAGAGGTAACGCCTCGGCCTGTGACTGACTGACTGACTGATCTATCAACGCACAGCTAAAACTACTGGACCTAAAATCATGAAATTTGAAACATAGGTAGTTCATACTATGTAGGGGCGCATTAAGAAGGGGTTTACGTTAGTATGAAAGTCTTTCAATTTAGATGTTAGAGATTTGAACATTTGGATTATGGTTGATGATCAAAAATAAAGATTGACATGTTTCAGTTTTTTTTAAATTCAAGCCATAAAGGGGTGAAATGGGGGTTAAAACAATGTATGGGAGATTTATTATTTTTAAAGCTAGAGTCTTGAAAATTGGTATTTGGTTTTTCCATACAAATTAAATGAATGTGATTTCAGCATTTTTTTTTCTTCAGCTTACAAAGGGGTGAAAGGGGGTTAAAAGGTCGTATGGAAGATTCGTCATTTTTAAAGCTAGAGCTTTGAAAATTGGTATTTGGGCTTTGCATGCAAATGTAATGAAACTCAATTTGGCATTTTTTTCTTCAACCTAAAAAGGGGAGAAAGGGGGATGAAACGCCGTATTATCAATTTTAAAGCTAGAGTCTTGAAACTTGGTAAATGGGCTCTGCATACAAATGTAATGAAAGTGAATTCGTTATTTTTTTCTTCAACCTAAAAATGGGGGGAAAGGGGGTTGAAACGAAGTATTGACATTTTTTGAAGCTAGAATCTTGAAAATTGGTACTTTGCATAGAAATTTTATAAAAGTGATTTTGGTATTGTTTTTTCTTCAATCTTTAAAGGGGTGCTTTCGGTTTCTTCATATTCAACCCCTATAGGCGTGAACGGGGGAACTGATTAAATTTGACAAAGTAAAGTTATAGAGTTTCCAGCATTTTTTAAATCAAATCTTTTTGAGATTCCTTCATTAAGGCATACGATCACCAAAATTGATTGTTGTGAATTCTACTTCGTTCAAAAAATTAAAATACCGAAGCGAAGCGAGGGCGGGCCACTGGTTAATCTAATAAAGGTCATCAACCACGCCATTCCGCCTAGTATGGCAGATGGCTGAACAGCCCACAGGAGAAGAACCGATTCAATTCATATTAACAGAAACAACTTTGTCTGTGGACATAATTGTCACCTAAAAACCATCCAGTTTATAAAACAAGTGAATGTATAAAATATCAATTGTTCAGAACTTCAGTAGGTATGGAATGGAATTGTGTCTCTAGAGATTCGAAGAAACAATAAATCCAAACACTTGCCGGTAAGAGACTGCAGCGCGCAGTTTCAGTGGAAACGCAATTAGTGTGCGATCACAGCCATGACTTATGAGCGCTCACTGGGACTTGCAGATTTTCCTCGCAAGGTAGAAATTCACCCTTGTTACGTGACATTTGAAGAGAGCTTGTTACGTTTAAGACTGGTTTACACATATACCGTCGGAGAGCCACGCTTCGCGGTCCACCTTTATGTCAAACGTGTTTGGTTCAATATCAACTGAGGAAATTTGACAGATTGTAGTAACCTGATGTGCGGCTGTCCGTACATACACCAATCCGTTAGCTTCTTCATTTAAACAAGCTTTTTTTTATTAAAGTGGCAGACGAGCCGACGGATGGTAAGCGATTACCGCTGCCCATGGACACCCGAAACACCAGTGATGACAAAAGTGCGCTGCTTACCTATTAACCCCTCTGCCCCTAGATTGGGCTTCCGGTACCCTCACTCACGCTGCGAAGCACACCACATGCACTGCTTCACGCCGGTTTTCTGTTAGGATGTGGTATTACTCCGGTCGAGCCGACCCATTCATGCCGAAGCGTGGCTCTCCCACTGTTATATGATTTGAAATAACAATGGCCTCTGCATTTCAGTTTCAAAGTAAAAAAGAAAAGTATCGCTGCGCAATCGCAATTAGCACAAGTACGAGCTCTTGATTCAGCGCTTGAGATCTACGATGCAAGTGCCACGTTTCCACTTTATAATGATATTGAATGGAATAATATCCCTCATTCCATTTCAAGTCTTTACCATCTGACCTGTGCACTAATTATATCCGGTATCGATTCCAACCAGGGCTGCCAGCTCAATCGGAGAGTGTTTTCTATAGGTACCTACATGATCATTTCGTGTAATACCTTAATAACATACCTAATGGGATGAAAGAAATTTGTTGTAGATTGTACGACGTCTAATTGATCTTGTATTGGACGAGAAACGATCCGAAAAATAGGTAGGTATAAAAAAATAGGATTGGCAATTTCATTTCAGTAATCAATACAATCATTATTAAAGATACATTTTCTCTAAGAAACAACATTTCTTTTTCGTTCCTTTAATTTACTACTAGAATTGGTGGATTTTAACATAAATTATAATGTAGGTAATAGTTATCATAATGAAGGTAACCTAAGTTGCATTCGCACCGCCCCTTATTTGAGAAATATGCATCAACCGGTTAGTAGAGCACTACGCTCCGCCATCGCGCGAGAACGAAAACACAAGATGTGCTATAGTTAATTAAATGTACACACAGCGCAAGATTACTCAGCTGTTGGACTTAATTTTGATTTTAACATCGTTATTATATGTACTGGACTGAAAATTGAGAAACGTACTGGAAGCTTGAGTTGAATAATGCACTGCAGTGTGTTAATAGACGGTCCGGTGGTAGAATCGCATTATGTCTATTTGTTTTTTAGTATATCTTATGTCTCAAGATTATATATTTAATAACATTTAAATTATATTAACTAAAAATAAAAAGTTTTAAATATTTTTTAATGTATGACGATTTGTAAGTGCTGTGTACAAGCCCATAGGCTAACCCAAATAAAGAATATTTTGACTTGACTTGAATACGAGGAACTAATGGTTCGACAGACGACCCTTACCCTCTTATTACAAAACCGAGACTAGAAATGGTACTGTCACTATTATAAAGATCACAAACATTACATCGTGCTAGCAGTACCTATATTTAAATACAAGAATAGTAAAATTGATCTGTCAAAACATTCAGCACTTAGTTAACCAGGGTAGTATTAAAAAATGGGATTATATCCAGACTAAAATATTTCACCCCTAATCCTGCCGTTTCTATTTGATGAAGTTTTTAGCTTTTACTTAATCTTAATCCTCCAACTAGGTCTCGAATGGGACTTTCAATTAATAATAAATTCAATCGCAAACACGAGTTTGAAACGCTCCCAAATCGATTACCTTAACAAAAGGAACCAAAACAAGTAATACACCGTTGCGAAATTTGCGAAATTTTATCCGCCCTTTGTATAATGAAATAAATTTAAGGCTACGGGTAAGACTCACTAGCGACGCCAACTGATTTAAATTGTTAGCTACTAAACTGGATCTATTCTTAACAATTTCGAAGCTCCACGCTCTCGACAAACACTTTATTTAAAAACTAACAAATTTACTATTTATTTTAAAACTCTGCAATCGAATCGATTATTATCAATTCAAAATTTCGTCTCTACAAATTATGTAATAATTACTTCCTATAAATCACAATAATTTTCATGATTGCTAAAAGCAGCTACTTTTCGCAATTATGAAAATTATTGTTACTAATTAGTGTAAAAATATTATTACGCATCTTTTTTTTTTATGAGATAGGGGGCAGACGAACAGACGGATCACCTGATAGTAAGTGATTACCGCAAATGCGCTGCCGACCTTTTAAGAAGGAATACGCTCGCTTTTTGAAGGTTTGTAGGCTCAAAAAATGTAAATGCATTCCTTTATGATTTCATAGCTGGACTTTTTAAAATATACCTAATAATCCTCACAATTAATATAAATCAATTGGCGCTAGTATCGTCGCGGTGTCGCCTTAATCAATCCATTCCAGGTTACTTCACCCGTCGCGCAATTATTCTGAAAGGTCCGATATTGAACGTTTCATATTTTCGTTTTCTTAAATTCTGTGTCTCATCTCTTTTGTAGTCATTTAATAAATTATCGCTCCAGAAATTATTCGAAAGCCTTTGAAAGTGAATTGCGTATTGAAATAATACCTCAACGTTTATTTAAACGAACGCTTTTTGGAATTGTATTAGGTATATTAATAACATAATTTGTTACGTTTTTATTTAGCAGTTGAGTATTTTGATTTTTACTTTTCAATTAAGACGTGTGTTTAACCGTTTGACCTTTGGATCATCTGCATATTTCTAGATTAGTTTTCAGGTTTCGTTCTTTGCACTAACGATTTTAAAAAGTATTGTGATAGGTTTTACTGGGTTTCTAAATGCCGCATTCGTAGACGTCATTTAACTTTGATACTCATTTTCTTAACTATGGATAGTCTTTATGTCTATCAAAATACAGAATAATATTTTTACTTAAGTGACAATTAAGGTTGAATTAGCGTCTTTGAGTGCGGAAGTAAGTCTAGAAAAATAATCAGTTCTATGGATAATATGACACTTTTTGGCACGTGCCGTTATATCTGACGGTCAGCAGAAGAATTTGTTTAACTCTTTGAACGCCATGGGGGTCACCGGTGACCGGCAAACAATACTTTTTCTATTGTGTCTAGTAATGTGGTAGTCAAAGCCTTAATAATATGGTTCATGATAGCATGAACATTATAGTAATACCTAGTTAATAGAATTGCTCTATCACGCACCATAATATTTTGATCTCCCGTTGCTCCTATTTAGTTACGTTCTTATTCACTCAGCATCTCGCTCCGCATAAAATCATTTGCTATTACTCTTCATCTTTAATTAAGTCTGATTAAGTAAACCAAGCAATTTCAAGCGACTTATTACTATTAACGTTTTAATATGTAGGTTCTTGGCTCCAATTATTCCGAACTAAATGTTGTAGTAAAGCTGTAGAATCTGTTTCTTGTGCAAATATTATCCAAAGTATTAAAGAAGTCAGATTACTAAAACCCGTTGTAGAAAAATATAGTTCTTCATGTCATCATATAATTAGATTTTAAATGGCTCCTGAAATCAACAGTTAACAGTGGATCTTTATTTTCGACTACTTTGCACAACTAACTAGACATAACTTTTCTTCTTTTATTTAGTTAAAAATCTGGTCGTTTCTTAATAAACCCAATTTAGCCGTCTAACTCCATCAAACATTCTAGGATTTGGTATTCTAAAGGCGGCGTGTATTTCGCGAGATCCAACCAATAGAAACAAAGTTAGACTTCAGGCCAAAGTCCTAGACTAAACTTTGTTAAATCCCTAATACAACTAAAATGTCTTACCCCGAGACAAACTGATAGGATTAAATTTCTAATCAACTTCAATTTACTTGTGCACTGCGATTAACTTGAATCTCGACATTTACACAAGTTATCTGTTCACTTCTGAATTCCCCAGATATTATCTAGTTATGTCTAGGTATATGTAAAGACTATTGGTGTAACTAACACGAGTATTTCTGTACATGTTTTTTTATGTCAAAACCTATAAAATACGGTTCTGTGTAGTTAGTAGAGCAACTTTTAGCCAAGGTGACCAACCTGTTTAGTTTACTCCTAGTATGAAAATTAATCTCATCTTATATTATCGTATATAAGCTAGAGTTAGTTATAGCTGAAGAAACTTGGGTAATCTTAAGATTAACAGAGGCTTCTGCTATATTCCTAGTTCTAGCCGGCTGAACCTAAGTGTAGGCGCTCTTCAACTTCAGGCGCTCTCTTTAGCCGTATCACATACATACTGAAGTGATTTCACACTGATAATCTGATATAAATCTAAAATAAAACATACTTATGTAATGTCTTTAGATTTATATGTAAAAATTAACAACATTTTATATGTTTTGTGTGTGATGTAATAATATTTCTCGTTGTTTAACTACTCGTACATCTGTGTAATATTGAATAAACGATTTTCATTTGTCAGGAAAATATCAGATGTTACAAGAAGTCGTAACTTTTCGCAGACTCCCTCTTGTACATGAACGGATGAATATGAAATTGTTGGTTCAGTGAGATATGAGTCTTTCCCCAAGCCTGACACCACCTGACACGCTACACGCGCAGAAAAAAACACGGAATTACAATTCAATTCCGTCCGTATTGCCTTCGGTATTGGATTCAGATTCCACTAATTTCCAAATGAATAATTAACCTAGCCTAGACTCGGTGTTGTATTTAGTAGCGATTTTGCATTAGAAATCAAGGAAAAGATGATCCGTCTGCTCGGGGTAATTTCTATAGACAGCGACAGGGCTTATAGCTAAACCGAAAATGCTAAACACTTGCGTAAAGCAATCATCGACCAGCGCCATCTATTGGAACTATTGTCCCGAAACGAAGTGAGGGCGGGCCACTAGTCACATAATATGAAAAGAATTGTGTTTTGATATTTAACCAGGCAAAACTTTCGTGAGATAAAAATACTTGTCGTGATAAATTTTCTTTCCGAACTCCATCTTTCAAAAGTAGTACAAAATCGGATCATCCATTCAACTAGTAGGTCATAAAAGACCATACTAGCCACGTAGGCATAGAATTTTATTATTAATTCCCTTATTTTGTTCCAGGTGCTGGTGACCAAACCAGACTTTTACAACGAGGAGACCAGGAAAAATCTGTTCTGCACGCTGTCTGAGCTGATATCCTTGAATATTGTACCCATCGTGAACACTAATGATGCTGTTAGTCCGCCCATGTACATCCATGATGACACCATGGTACCCGGCACTGGGAAGAAGGTAAGAGTGGAAACCCTAATTTCTTAGTATTGGGCCTCGTTCACCATCTCTGGGTAAAGTTTCAAGTAATTTACTCCTCAATTTAAGTGGGTTTGGAGGAAACTGGCCCGTGGTCAGCGGCCTAATTAACAATTTGAATAATTTATTCAACACAAAGACCAGGGGCCAATTTTCTCCGAACCCATTTTAGAAAATTACTTGGAACTTTACTCAAAGGTGGTGAACGAGGCCCTTACTGTTTATTTCTTATTACGTGTGAAGGCACAAACGCAACACGCGTGAGGTTGTTTCGGTACCCGGGGAACGCGTAGACCCTGTCTCAGAATTTGGTGATAGCCCAAAATCGAACAGTGGGGCTCGATACCCACTGCAAAAAAAGTAAAGAAAAATATCAGCCTGTATACTGTCCCACAACAGGGTGAAGATCTCCATTATAGAAATAAAATCACCGCCGCTATGATGGTTGACACTCGAGTTATGTTCGAAGAATTCGAAACATACTTTTAGCACGACCCGAGATTTGAACCTAGTACTTAACCCGAGATCACGGACACGGGTGACACTTTCAATTAATAATTCTCTAGATTGGTTTCACGTTCCGAAACTTTCCGAAACTTTCCGAAACGTGCAGGTTTCTTCCCGATGTTTTCCCTCAGCATTCTCAGCGCCATTAAAACTGTTAGGTCATTTAAACGGCAAAAAATGGGAACGAATATTTTATCTGCGAATAAGCCGCAATTATAAAGTCACATAAATTACACTGTGTGTTTTAGTTAGCCGATCCCTAGAATTATCCCAGCCGTTTTTATCGGTTAGTTAGTTTACACTTTGTTGTACAGCTGTTTTAAATTTGTAATGTTATCTAATTTGTGATGTCAAGCAACAAATGCCTAAGTTAGACAAAAATGTTAAACAAGTCTTTGTAAAGTATACAGTGAACTTGGGGTACATTCAAAGTTAAAGGTTTGTTTAACCTTTTATTGGAACAAAAATAAAATGCGAGTTTTCATGTTTAACGAAGAGAAAATAAGTCAATGCAAAAGAGTAGAAACTGATAAATGATACTGTCAGATATAATTAAAACAATGTTTTTACATGAATATTGTACCAAAGCAATGCGCCCTATAATATACATAAGTGTTTTCCAGCCAGCATTAACTAGGAAAGGAGATAAGTAGTACAGAAAAGTTCGTTTGCTAAATGGACCCAACCGGAAATTGAACCCGGAGTCAAACTTGGGCTCACCCTGTACCATTGTAGTCGTCAAGATAGATAGATAGATAGATACTCCCTTCTATTAAGTTAATATGTTTTTCGTGAAAAAAATCTCAAAAAAGACTCAATTCTAATCTAAAGACTCAATTCGACGAATCATTAACGGAGAAAAGAACTTTATAGAACCTTGTTATAGTATAATTACGATTCGTAGCATCCATACATTATTCTCGGTCAAATATTGGTCAAATCGGGCTTGAGTTTGGTGATTAGTTCAGTATTAAAAATAAGCCTGTAACAAAAATAAGGTAGGATTAGTAGAAAAATAAATATAAAATAGGAAACGAATTTGCATGTTTGCTCAATTCTACCAAAACAACATGAAAGCAATATCGTAAATTTACTATAAAAAATAGATCGAGTAATACAAATATTAAGCTTTCCCGGATCAACAGTGCTCCATGTTCAAACATATATAAGCCTATTTAAATCAGTTTTGGCTAGTACGACCAGATTTCCCGAATTGTAGGGATTGTGTCGGTTTTGACGTTGCACAAATATGAAACTTTCATCAATTACCGTGGGCAGTTTCCCGGAAAAAGAAATCAATTTAATGGCAATGACTAAGGATTCTACGGCGCATCGACTGAGGTGTTGCGCCCAAGCGCAGAAGATTCTAGATTCGGTGCTCGGTCAGGTCGATTTAGAAAACTGATATTTTTTTAACGTTGGATTTTAGGCCAGCCCGACCAGATGCACCCCATCATAATTTTAGTATGGTGGGTACATTAGGGTATGGATAAATCGGAATTCGGAACTGATTGTTTCTTGCACAGAATATAATACTGTAAGATACAACAATACAGGTGGTCTTGTCTTTGTAGTTTGTTGTTGTGTTCTGAGGATACAACCGCTCGGCAAAATGAATTGCAGCTCCAACCTTCTTGTGCAAGTATACCGGAAAATCATCATCATGTCAGCCCACATCCACCCACAGCTGAGTATAGGCCTCTTCTTTATTACGCTACTCCCTACGGTCACCAGCCAGCCTCATCCATTGTTTCCCCACTACCCTTACAATTCAATACCAGAAAATGTGTCTATTTAAATAGAGTCTAATGGGCACCCTAGCTGTCGGGTTTGATAGCATGATTTCCATGAAAACAATGTGCAACCGATGCATGTTAGTTGACTCCTGGTTATGGTTGGCACTCGTGCTATTTTAATTGTTAACATCAAATATTTCAATCGGGGAATAATTTTCAAACTTAATCGTATATCGTATAATCCTATTGAAATTAATTACAAAATGTATCATGGAATTATTTTGATCATTGATCACCGGAGATATTTCTACAATGTTAAATTGTGTGTTGCACTTATCAATAGCGGTTTTTATAACTGTACATATTAAGACTGAGCAAATTTTGTATTCGTCTTTACGTTTACTGTAGGCTGTAGGTTAGTATCTTATTAATGTTTTATTAAGAAAGCATCAAAGGCAATCATATGATTTTTTATTTAAATAAAAATTGGCAATTTTGTTTCATGCGACCTGTTTCATTAAAATTTGATGCATCAGTGCTTTCATATCGCAACTTTATTGCAAATATTATTATGTATTTTTTGTCTACTCATATTTTGATGCGAGTTATTTGGTTAAAAAGCATTTAATTTTGAAAAAAATTGCACTGAAAGGACATGTATAACACTTGAGCCCATAAATACATAAACCGGTTTCGTGCTCCTTTACAGTTGCTTTCTAACTTAAGGATGACGCTTACTTTTTTATATGATAGATGGCAGACGAGCAAACGAATCACCTAATGGTAATCGATTGCCGCCACCCATAGATAGGTACCACAAAACCAACAGAGTCACAAGTGCGCCAACCTTCAAACCCTCTTTCCTCGTTTAAGTCATCAAACGTGAAATAAACTTCCGACTATTTTAAAAATAACCCAAAACCTACCCGTTTGAGAGCTACGATTCCATAGACAGGCAGACAAACAGATACGTCAAACTTATAATGCCCCTTCAATATTCCGCTTTGTCCCAGGCACAAAACGTTTAAACTAAAAGCGCCCTTACTTTACAATATTTCTAATATTATCAAACAATTCATAAAAACTAATAGCCTCCTCATTAACTCAGAAAGGTATACTTATCTAATAAGAGACAATTCAAAGACAATTTGCGCACTACTTAGACGAGAACAATAATCGTACAGTCGTTTGCAATAATTAATTTCGCCTAACGATCCTCGTTAAACAAGACGGTAACTATTGCTAGCTTGCTAACTGTTTCTTAATTTGACTTTACTGTTTTCTTGAGTTGACTTTTATGTAACTTTAAGATACGTTAAAGGACTTACGTTTCTGCTCGATGAATTAGCATGCAATAGGCTGGGTGCTACGCCGATACGTGCATTTGCCAGGCTCTAGTCAGGAGGTGGTTGCTAGGACATAATAACATACGCTGTGTCATCATCATTCATCATCATCATTTCAGCCAATAGACGTCCACTTCTGGACATAGGCTTCCCCCAATGTTCTTTACACAGATCGGTCCTGTACCACCCGCATCCAAGGACTCCCGCGACCTTCATCGGTCCACCTTGTGGGGGCCCTGCCACGGCTGCGGCCCCCTGCACGCGGCCTCAACTCAAGGACCTTTCCACCCCAACCGCCTGTCTGTTTTCCTCGCAAGGTGCCCTGCCCATTACCACTTGAGCCATGCAATTCTTTGGGCTATGTCTACGACCTAAGATCTCCTGCGGATGTCTCATCATGTCTGACACGATAACGCAAGCAAATTCCGAGCCCTCTCCATTGCCCTCTGAGTGACTTTGAGCATTCTTAAGCGGCCGATTGTAAGCTACATGCTAAGTGATGTTGTCTAAATTTCGCTCGAACGAAGTGGTTTGACTTTCGATCATATAATCCCTAGATACAGCGTGAATGCACTATACTCGTAACTTTTTCCGCTAATGAACACTCCATTGGCAAACGAGCGCTATTTGTCATTTTCGGAATTTAAAACCAATAATTACTAAACTATGGATTAGGGTCGAAAATAAAACGTAGGTAGGTATATAGTGACGGCATTTTCGGAATTTAAAATATCTATTGTGATCTATAGCTGGAACTACTGATGACAGCGCTGTGGCATCACTTTTTGAAACTCTTTCAGTACTTATATAATCTAGAGATCGTATTATTATGCTTCAATAGGTTAGTTCGTTAGTTTAATGTTAAAGCTAATTGAGGAGTACGGTAGAAAAGTTTGAAACGGAAAAGACTTTATAAATTTACAGTTCAACTTTATAGCAGTATTAGCAGTTTTGATTCGCTACCCCGGTGAAAAGAATAATCAATTAAACTGACTGAAAAGACTAACTAATTGCTTAGAGAAATGTGCAGTATACGGGTGGTGGATTGGGAAGGTTCCTTGTAATTTTGTCACCATCACATTGAAAGCTTTGAGACCGAATGAAATCCCCGATCAATGATGTTCATTACTGTTCTAATTGTATGCCCCTTCAAATGCAATTTGGTCTAGCGGATTTATATATTTGTTCATTTGGTGACAACAAAAATACTATCAGTGCACTAAAAATGCCTTTTGCAGACGAAAACATATTTTTTATGTGATATGTGACAGACGAGCAGACGGCATCACCTGATGATAAGCAACTGCCGCCGACTATACTTATAGACACTCCCATTTAGGCGCATTTGGTAGTGACCAAGCTTCATACGCCAAAGGTCGGTTTCAAACGCCAAAGGACGTGGGTTCGATCCCCACCCTGGACAAATATTTGTGTGATGAACACTTGTTTGTTCAGTGTCTGGGTGTAATGTGTATTTAAGTATTATATTTGTGTTTCCTCTGTTGTCTAGTATCTGTAACACAAGTGCTCAAGCTACGGATACAGAGTCAGGTCAATGTATTTTTTTTTATTGAAGACAATCAAGATGACCTCACTCCGCCTGATGGTAAGCGGCCGTGAGATCGAAATATGAGACTGACAGGCACAAAAGAACAGACAAAGTGTCCATTGAGTCTTTTACTCTCACCCTGAAGGCCTGCTGAGATGCCGTTTCACGCCCCGCCTAAAAACCTAGGATTGTAAGAAGGAAGGAGGTATGAGATGTTGTGTGAATTTATTTACCTAATATTTGTCTTTGTTTTCTTAGGGCATCGGTATCAAAGACAACGACAGCCTATCCGCGTTGCTGGCGGCAGAGATCCAGTCGGACCTGCTCATCATGATGTCAGACGTGGACGGCATCTACAACAAGCCGCCCTGGGAGGATGGCGCCAGGATGCTGCACACATACACGTCTAAGGAGCAAGTCCAGTTTGGTCAGAAGTCCAAGGTAACTGTTATGGGGCTTTGATAGCATTTCCTAAGCCGTATAGTGAAATACAGTCGTTTTAAGTTTCTCCTTTGAAGTTCTCCATAAGTAACATCTTCTTTCTATGTTACTTATTTACAAACAGGTTAAATTGATAAAAAGGTTAAGACAGTCAAATGTCTTTAAATTATGAACCCGTAGAGTAAGGTATACTTAGGTTTTACTTTAAGGTAAACCCTAAAAGCGAAACGCCTGGCGTGTTATAATCGAAGCCCAGTGCCATCTATTGGAACCAATGTGAAACTAAAATTCTCCAAAATGAAGTGAGGGAAAACCATTAAACTTAGTATTAAACATGCGAAAAATGTTTACGCCCAAACGGCTGGATAAAGGTGGTATGCTATACGAGTATGCTTGCACTCTTGATTAACACATTCTTCAATTCAATTGATTTCTGTGCATATTTTACATAAATTAACTACTATATTAATATGCGGGGATCATACTCAACAAATTCATCTTTATAAAATTAGCATAAAAATATAACATAAAGTATGTGCCTATTTACTGTCCCTCTACAATGCACTAGTCTACATCATAAAAGTCGCTACATACTAAAGGTAAAGAAATATAGATATGAGATGATTCCCATGAAACAAGCATTAAAGTATAATTTAACAAGTTAAGGTGAAGATTGCAATTTTGTAACCGTTCCGGAGACACTCCACGGTTAACGATGTAACTTTCAAAGTCAGCCACTTCATCGCTCGCAAAGGTATCATCTTAGTGGTCTAGTGGCGTGTCAAATCGCAAACGAGTTCAGTAATCACATTTTAGATGAGTGGCGCTTCTGTTATGAAACCTCAACGCCTCTGCCAGGTTTGCTCGAAGTTTTACTAATTTTGGGATTGGTGTTAAATTAGTTTGCACAAGAGTATAAGTTGTAATGTGCCTTTACTACGATGCCGATTTAATTTCCTTTAAACATTTTAGGAACGTTTTTTAACGTGATAACTTACTGGGCCCAATGTTTTTTTCAACTCTATACTATACTATACTAGCACACTACCGCATACTGTCGTAGGCCTTTTGTTTTTAATGTTACTGTTTCTACCTTTGCCCTGATAATACCGATTTTAACTTATTTTTTACTGTATATATAGTATAGTAGATTAAACTTAGCATTAATAAAAATAAAAGCGACAAATGAAACAAATATTCCATACGGAATCCTTCAAAAGAAGCATCTCGCGGGGCAGTCAGTATGGCAGTGCCAAAGGAAGTAATGCCATGCCATCGCATCCGTTGTAACAGGAACTCCTTTTGCTTAACATCTGCATTCCATGATTGAAAAACATGTTTATAAAAACTTTAGGTGGGCACCGGAGGTATGGACTCCAAAGTGAACGCAGCGACCTGGGCCATGGCTCGGGGTGTCAGCGTGGTCATCTGCAACGGCATGCAAGAGAAAGCCATCAAGACCATCATCAGCGGGAGGAAGGTCGGCACCTTCTTCACAGACTACGCTACGAACGCTTCGAACTCCGTCGACGAGATGGCTGAAAGTGGTAAGTCAGAAGTTTTCCCGTGGGACTACTGTATGATGTTACCAAAAAGGAATACCAAGATATAAAGGGTCACAAGTCTATGCAAGAATATGCAAGTCCTCTGTAGTTGCAGATGGACGAATGCACCTCCTCCATCATCAGGGGAGATGCACACACTTGCTTGCACCGACGTCGACGTTGAAAAACATTGGACTTTTATTAGTGTAGTATTGTGTTCACGAACTCAAAATTGAGCAATTGTTCAGTACACAATTATAATTTATTGAAAGTAATATATTTAATTCTTTTTTAGCACGCAGTGGCAGCAGAGTCCTTCAGCAACTTTCTCCATCAGACAGAGCCGCCGCTATCCACTCACTCGCAGACTTATTAGTAGACAAACAAGATAGTATTCTAGAGGCAAACGCTAAAGATCTCGAAGAAGCCACCAAAGGAGGCTTAGCTTCAGCACTATTGAGCAGGTTGTCGCTAAGCCCTGGCAAATTGAAGACACTGTCGATTGGCTTGAAACAGATCGCCGATTCCAGCTACGAAAATGTCGGTAGAGTTCTCAGAAAGACGAAATTAGCCGAAAATTTAGTTCTACGCCAAGTAACTGTTCCTATTGGAGTGCTACTGGTTATTTTTGAGTCAAGGCCTGATTCCTTGCCGCAAGTGGCTGCTTTAGCAATGGCGTCAGCCAACGGTCTTCTCTGAAGGGAGGTAAGGAAGCTGCTTACTCGAACAAAGCTCTCATGGATCTCGTTAAGGAATCTTTAAAGACCGTTGGTGCTGAAGACGCGATATCCTTAGTGTCTACTAGGGAGGAGATCAGCGATTTACTCTCTATGGAGAAGCACATTGACTTGATCATCCCTCGTGGATCTTCGGACTTGGTTAGGAACATTCAGAAGCAGTCGCAGCATATTCCAGTGCTGGGTCACGCCGAGGGTATCTGCCACGTGTATGTGGACAAAGATGCCGATCCAGTGAAAGCATTGAAGATTGTCCGTGATGCCAAGTGCGACTATCCTGCCGCATGCAATGCAATGGAGACGTTACTCATACACGAGGACCATGCGACTGGGCCGCTGTTTAATGACATCTGTGCTATGTTGAAGAAGGAAAATGTTAAGATTCATGCTGGTCCCAAGGTTGTCTAGTCAGCTGACGTTCGGGCCACCTCCAGCTCGTACTATGAAACACGAGTACGGCGCTTTGGAGTGTTGCGTTGAAATTGTAAAAGATATGGATGAGGCCGTGGAGCACATTCACAAGTTCGGCAGTTCGCACACGGATGTCATCATTACTGAGAATGGTAAGTCAATACTGTTTTGATTTCCCCACATTATAACCGCTAGGTAATTATGAAATAACATAGTAGGTAATTATGTGGGTGATAAACAGGGAAGTCGTAAAGATAACATTGCCTCAAGGAAGGCACATTGTGTTTGGATGTGAGCTGATTATATGTGTGATGTTTACTTGTTGTGGCATCTAAACCTTGAACTATAAATACAGATACGGTTTCATGTTTAGACGTCATTATTTTGGTAGCAATTTGATAATCTTATTTGCTTTTCCTATCGTACACTTGGAGTATTTCAAAAAATAACTAAAACATTAATAGATTGAATAATATCATGTACGAGTATAGGTACTCGTATTTGTTCTCGTTTCGAACTATTTTTCCTGCTATGTAACATCATAAAATTTTGTTCTTCCATCCCCACACTTCGGCCTACCAAAGTGTGTGACTTTTCACTGTGAACTATACTTGCGGGAAAATTACTGTGAAAACTATTGTAAAAGGAAATGTATTTTTATTTTTTTTCATTAGAAAGCGCAGCGAAAAAGTTCCTGGGTACAGTCGACAGCGCGTGCGTGTTCCACAACGTGTCTTCCAGGTTTGCCGATGGATTCCGGTTTGGGCTGGGCGCTGAAGTTGGGATTTCCACCGCAAGGATACATGCTAGAGGTATATTCAACTTTATTACTTAACTACTACGCTACTAAGATAGCTTAACTGCGCTGCGAAATCGTACACGCGCAGAGAAAGAGACTATTAGTATAATGATAGATAATTAGATACGACTATTTAGTACATTTTAAGAAATAATGCCGACTCTTTCACTCCTCTCAAATTGCCTTCCTAGCATATGCCGGCAAGTCCGGTATACGTTCGCTAGTTCCGCTTCTCATACGTCATCCATCATAGTGAAGATACTCCTAGACCTCTATAGTGGAGATGTGCTACGGCTTTTATACCTAGGTGTGAAACGTTCATTAAAATCGAAGTAATTAAAGCGGTATTACCGGTAATTACGAGTTAATTGAAACCTTTTTCAATTAAGAGTAACAACAGCTTGTGGCTGGATATTTTTTAAATCCCATCAAAAACATAAATGTGAAATGTGTTAGCCAAGGTAAAATAAGTGCTGTTTATTCGAGTTCACCGTCAAAAGAAATGATATCTAAATAGGTAGCCAAGGTAAATGGTGAGACCTACTTGGCTATTTTCATTTTATGGCAGGAAGATGATACTTCCAATTTCAATGACGATGTATTGTCAACATAATTATAAAATTTTTGAGTTAAAAATTTGTAATTTGTCACGTTTGTAACGTATAACCTAAAAACTACATACGCGACTGATTTTTACTTCTCATGTTTACATAAACATAGTCGTAGTACCTACCTATCCTTGCGTGATCGTGTCAGAAATGATGAGATCCGCAGGAGATCTAAGGTCACGGACATAGCCCAAAGAATTGCGTGGCTGAAGTGGCAATGGGCAGGGCACATTGCGAGGAGAACAGACGGCCGTTGGGGTGGAAAGGTCCTTGAGTAGGAGGCCACGCGCAGGAGGCCGCAGCCGTGGCAGGCCTCCCACCAGGTAGACCGACGATCTGGTGAACGTCGCGGGAGTCCATTGATGCGGGTGGCACAGGACCGATCTGTGTGGAGAACTTTGGGGGAGGCCTATGTCCAGCAGTGGACGTCTATTGGCTGAAATGATGATGATGATGACCTACCTAGGTACTAAGACTTTTTTTCCCAAGTCGTAGTCTAGTAGCCTTCGATGCTAACTCTCGCTAGTGCAACCGTAAAAAATCCTACGCAAATTTGTCCACTGCTGCTTCGCAACCGCAACGATATTAAAAAACTTTGTTGTAGTGAATTTGTTGTCCGGTGCTATTTTTGTGGAAGAGTTACGCCTGTGAAACAATAAAACGGTTAAAAGTTTCTCTGAAATTGTTCATTCCTGCTTTGTAGTTCACAAAAACTCTTTTTAAACACAGCTCCAAATACCTTCTTGATTAAATAATATAACCTTTATATTTAAAGCTGCATGTTGGTCACCGATTAAATTTACAGACAGCGGTAATGGAATAAAAATTTTAGTTTATACATTAGGCCGGCTCGACCGGAGTGATGATACCACGGCCTCATAGAAAACCGACGGAAAGCGGTCAGCACAGTGTTTCGCCGTGTGTGAGGGTACCGGAGGCCCCATTGATGGGGAAGGGAGTAAGGATAATCCACCTACTCGTCTGCCACATTAAAAAAAAATCTAGTTGGTTTATTGTCGGCAATAAATTCCTCTAAACTTAGTATAATATTTATAATTAGTAGCTTGCCCTCACTTCCACAGTTCCACTATGTTCCAATAGATGGCGCTGGGTGTCGATTTCATCGCGCTTGTGTTTGGTCTTTTTGTTTTGAATATAAGATACTAATCTTCGAGACGTTCTAAAGACGTCCATACATTTATCTCTTTACCAGTGACCCGTCCTCACTTCATTTTGGGACAGTAGTTCCATTGTCTGCCAATAGATGGCGCTGGGTATTGATTGTATCGCACTAGTGTTTCGTCTTTTCGATTTGTATATGAGATTTGTCAATATCTAATAATTGTCTATAGAATTTATCTCTTTATAAAATAGTATAGAAGAAGAAGAAGAAGAAGAAAATAATTGGTTTATGTATTACTTATCGTACATAATAATTTTATCTAAATACGAGAACATAAGGACAGTAATTCAATTCGTTTCTACAAATAAGTAAATTCCTTCCGATTTCCGGCTGACTACGCTAAAGTAAGTAACTGCGACAGCAGTAATCTGTAACATTTGTAAACAGCCAGCGAACTGAATAATTCAACGACTGACAAGACCGTTTTAGACCGAAAGACGGAACACCATCTATCTAATTCACTAGTGTCCGAACATTGGTAGTACATTTAGAATAGCTAGTGTTAAAAAGGTATTAAGTATTCGAAGGTTTCATTTACAAATAGTACTTTTTGATTGTGGTAGAGCTATGCTTCGGCATGATTGGCCCGGCTCGACCGGATAGCGTGTTATAGCGCCTGCGCTTTTTTTTTATGTGATAGGTAGCAGACGAGCAGGCGGATCACCTGATGGTAGGCAATTGCCGCCGCCCATGAACACATGCAACAAGTGCGCTGCTAACCTTTTCTCACTCACTCGGCGAAACACAGCACAGGAGCTGCTTCATGCCGGTTTTCTCTGAGGCTGTGGTATCACTCCGATCGAGCCGGCCCATTTATGCCGAAGCATGGCTCTCCCACAATAATGCTATGCCTTCACTAACTTGCCGGAGGCCCAATCGGAGGGAAAGACATGCTAGAGACATCCTAGACCTCATAGTCATTTTCCATCAGGTGCAAAACCATTTAACCCCCTTGTTAAATGTTTGGTAGTGCCCATTTGTCCTCAAAGGGGTTTGTGGGCGGCGAAAATGGCTTACCATCAGGTAATCCGCCTGTTCGTCTGCCACCTACCACATAAAAAAACGATACCACACGAGTATATGTATAATACATCAGGGTGTACCTGTGAACATTTACATCCCCTTGACCACGTCTACTACGAGTATCAACCATTGTGAACAACTTGTATTACGAATTGAAAATTCTCGAACTTTCCCATACAAAATTAACAAGTCATGTGGCTAGCCTTTGTAGGAAAAGTAGTTTTTTTTAAGAGAATTCCCAAATGTTGTTCAGAATGATTGGCAGAAGACGTGGATAATACAGCGAAATCATCAATGTAAACAACCGACAATCTCAAATTCAACTATTGACAAGATCGTTCTGGAACCGTTTTTCGGAGAACTACAATAATGCAGGAGAAGCGGTGTAATTAATACGTCTGGAAAGTTCTATTCGGTGCGCTTGCCTGACAGCAAGCGATTACGTTGCTCCAATTGGAATTCAAACGTTAAATTATGTTAACTTGGAGCATTTATCCTTGTAAGTAGACGGCAAGCGCCGACGTCAATCAATCAATCAATAATTTATTTGCAAGAATACATTTATTTATTTGCCTGGCCGGATGGCGCATTTGGCCGAAAATCGGGAGCAGTGGCGTACGTAAGGCTCCCCTTATGTACGCCACATAGGTCTCCACCTATGTCCAGCAGTGGACGAGTGTGGGTTGCTGATGATGATGAAATTCCAATAACTAAATTTTGATCTGAAATCAACATGAGATTACGTTTTAAAAAAAGAACAAGTCGGTAAGACTTGTTTTTGTGAGTTACTCTAAAGAGATGAATTTTCCAGTCCTGTGATTAAATTACGTAAGTTTTTGATCAAGACTCGTTAATTTTACAGTTCATTAAGAATAATAACTTCAATTTAGGTTCTACGATAATGATTCCTTTAGGTAATTATTAGGCGTGTTGGAAGATTAGTTCGCATCAGGTGTGGATTTGAGTACTAACTAATTTAGTTAACTCCAATTTGACTAATGAATTATATTCAGAATACGAAAGTAAATTTTACTAACGTGTACCTAATTAATCTCTTTCTATAGTAGGTTCTTCGGTGATGGGGGGGAACATGGGTTTTAGGTACGTTCATAACTATTTCGGAAAAGTCGTTCAGTTCACATCACAGAAACCGAACATAGGATATCTATGATATTGATCAGATGTAACTTTATTACAAAAATATCCTGGAGTTACCTAAATTCATCTGCCAATTATTTAAAAATTAAGCTTGTTATTTATATTTTTATGTGGAAACTTCAGCTATTAAATAATGATTAGTTTTATTGTTTGTGTAAAAATAAGTAAATAAGAAATTAAAATTTGAATACTCAAATTTTTGAAAGAAGAAAAATGAATGAATATACCTAGTACATTTTCATGGATTGTGTAAAGAATGACATGACAGAAAAGGGGGTGGATGATACGATGACGCATGTCAGGGATGATTGGAATACGAAAACATACTGCGCCGACCCCAGGTAAAATGAACCTACCCTTTAGGAAGATGATGATAGAGTTGTTGACAAAATAAAACGATGGGCAACAATCGAAAATAACAATGAAAGAATAAAATATTTCATTTTCCCATGACTAGAGTTTATAACACTGAACATAGTGAAACAAGCGAATATAATTCTCGGTGAAGCCAAACATCGTACAATACAGACGCGTTTTGTCGGAGCCCCCGCCTGCTCCGAGTGATAATTGTGATCGTTAAAGGAAACACAAAGGCTGAAGGCTTAACAACGGTTTATTGTAGACTTCTTAATTCCAAACTGAGGGTTGCTTTGATCGTTCTGGCGTGTTTGATTGTGGGTTTTGTCTTCTAAAAGTGGATCGGTGCTGTTTAATTTTAGGCGTTTGTAGTACATTATTGATTGTGTTAACGTTCTTGTTTTACAATATTTTAATATTGTACTTAGGTATTCAATTAACCAACTATTAAGCCTAATCACAACATGGAAGCGATGAGTTGTTTTCTATGATGGAGGCCTTTGCCTTGCAGTGGGACACACGCTTATTTTACTTATTCCGTAAACGGTGTGATTTTGTCATAAACTAAAGAGGCCGTCAACCTAAAGTATACCAAAAAATCTTTGTTCAGTTTAAACATTATATATTTATGAATGTCAAGTATGAAATCTCCCGCGTCAATAAACCTGTCGCGTTTCCGAATTAATACACAAAATATAATATTGTCTTATGAATTACACAGACAGACAAACGGTCAACAATACGATCTTGTTACGGTTCTATTTTTTGAGGCCCTATAAAAAGGCTACCATAACCAGCCTCACCGAAAAGTCCTATGTTTTATCCTATACCGGGTACGTACAGCCACACATCAAAGTATACAAAACTGTCAAATTTCTTCAATCGACTCTCATCTTACTGTCATACACATTAGGTTGAATATCAATTGAGAAACTTTGACAGGTTGTGGTAACCTGATGTGTGGCTGACTGTTCCTTACTGTTACTTACAAATTAATAAAATACGATCTTCGAATTTACAGGTCCAGTGGGAGTGGAGGGTCTTCTGACCACAAAATGGATCCTCGAGGGTACAGACCACACCGCAGCCGAGTTCAACGAGGGCCGGAGGTCTTGGGTCCATGAAAACTTGCCCGTTAACTGACTAGCTAGTAAAAATAATACCTTATTTAGTAAGATTAAAGCCTTATTACGAAGCAAGAGATTTTGGAACAAATGATAATGTTATAATTACCTAGATAAGATACCAATTAAAATTTTGTTATTATCGTCGTAAGACCCAAAAGCCTTTTAAAAGGCATAAAACAATTGATTTTCCATTATATGTGTTGTTGAGCCTTACGACGTTAAATATTATAATATTAAAATAAGGACGTACCTAATGACAAGACCAAATAGCAAAAAAAAAACAAAGTGTTAGCTTGAAATTATATAAAATACAATTGTACTCATAACATTGCCGTTTCAAATATACTTTAAATTGTGATAAGTAATTTATAAAACAAAAAATATCACGATTATTTACAATTTTATTGGTCTATATAACAGTTCTACTCTCGTATATGTATCTACAATTTGATCACGGAGTAAATCAAATATCAATCTATCCCTATTAAAATCAACTTGATGAATGATAAGAAAATACCTATTTTAGTGACCGGTAGTTTAAGCAAATGTTTTAAGCAAATTTAGACTAAACTAGTATCTTAGCAGTTTCTTATCTTATCTTTTAAAAATATTTAAAGAACTAAATAACGGCAATCAACTGTATTAAATACGAGTTTGATAATATAATTATTGCTACCAGCACAAAGTGTAGATAATAAATTATGTAAGTACCGTACTAATAAAATGTGATTAAAATTTCTTTAAATGTGTTTTTATTTTTTTAATAATGTTTGCAGTGCAGAATTGAATGTTGTATCCGTGTTGTTGGGATAACATCCCAAATATCCAAAGAAAGTAAATTAGTGCACAATTATCAAACCAAAAGTATAAGTGTCTGTTGATAGGTTGGAGCCTTGAAATTGTTAAAAATAAGTCCACTTTAGTACCTAACAATTTAAATGCATTGGTGGCGTGCGCATTACCCGACGCCTTAAGATCATAGTTAGTACGTGGTAGTACTACGTAGCTACGGTTGCTACGAATACTTTGCGTAGTGCTACGAACGATGCTCAAAGAGAAATCATTTTACGTTTACTTTTTGACAGTTGAGTGTTTGTAGATAATAAATTAGATCACCGCCAAAAAACTCATAACGCGTTTTTTTGTTTACCAATTTACATGTTCTGACGCTAAATTACCTTGTATGATCATTTTTGTACGAAAATTATGCGGTTATTAAATTGATGATGATACAATACTACCTACTAATTAAAAAAGACACAACACTTACCTACTTACTACGACAAATAATGCTATTACACGAATGTTCTACTATCATCATTGCTTCACTCTTTTGTGGTACGTTCCTGTACATAGATAAGTACTTAGTACAAATGTTATGTTCGTAGGACCTACTTAGTCATCGTAATGCAGTACGTACTACGTGACTAATTAAGGGGCTCGGATGGTGTATGGATAGCATATCTGCCCGGATTGCAGAAGGTTGTGGGTTCAAGTCCTACCTGAACCCTCCGAGGAATTTTTTAAGTGCAATATTTACTTGATTTTCGATGTGTTGTTGAGCCTTACGACGTTAAATATTATAATATTAAAATAAGGACGTACCTAATGACAAGACCAAATAGCAAAAAAACAAAATAAAGTGTTAGCTTGAAATTATATAAAATACAATTGTACTCATAACATCGCCGTTTCAAATATAGGTACTTTAAATTGTGATAAGTAATTTATGAAACAAAAAATATCACGATTATTTACAATTTTGTTGGTCTAATAACAGTTTTGCTCTCGTATATGTATCTACAATTTGATCACGGAGTAAAACAAATATACAATCTATCCCTATTAAAATCAACTTGATGAATGATAAGAAAATACCTATTTTAGTGACCGGTAGTTTAAGCAAATGTTTTAAGCAAATTTTGACTAAACTAGCTAGTTTCTTAGCAGTTTCTTATCTTATCTTTTAAATATATTTAAAGAACTAAATAACGGCAACTCACATTATTAAATACGGAGTTTGATACTACTAATTATTGCTACCAGCACAAAGTGTAGATAATAAATTATGTAAGTACCTACCTACTAATAAATGTGATTAAAATTTTCTTTAAAAGTGTTTTTTTTTTTATACTGGTATGCAATGAAGATGAATGTTGTATCTGTGTGTTGGGATAACATCCCACACTATCCTAAAAAATAGTAAATTAGTGCACAATTATCAAACAACAAGTAAAAGTGTCCGTTGATAGGTTGAAGCCTTGAAATTGTTAAAAATAGGTCCACTTTAGTAACTCTAACAATTTAAATGCATTGCTGGCGTGCACCTTGCCCGACGCCTTAAGATCATAGTAGCCTTACCATGAGTTTGAAATACTATCCTCGCTATCGAAAACTATCGCTTTGTCTCTTTCATTGTGATGCATTTGAAAGAGACAGATCAATAGTTTACGTTATGTTAGTTTTCGATGTCAACTCATGGTAGCGCTACTGTAGTACTACGTAGCAGTGAGCAAAGTATTCGTAGCAATCGTGCTACGAATACTTTGCTCACTGCTACGAACGATGCTCAAAGACAAATCTTTTATGTTTACTTTTTGACCGTTGGGTGTCTGTTGTGTAGATAATAAATTAGATCACCACCGAAAATCTCATACCGCGTTTTTTTGTTTACCAATTAACATGTTCTGACGCTAAATTACCTTGTATGATCATTTTTGTACGAAAATTATGCGGCTATTAAATTGATGATGATTACCTACTAATTAAAAAACCGGCCAAGTGCGAGTCGGGCTCGCGCACAAAGGGTTCCGTAGCAGCAAATATAATATCTCAAAAACTATAAGAGATACTTTGATCAACCAAAAATCGTTGAAAGAGGTTAATTAGCATGCATCACCTCTATTTTTTTTAGAATTTTATACCCCGTAGTTATAAAAATAGAGGGGGGGGGACATACTTTTTACGACTTGAGAGCTGATATCTCAAAAACCGTTCACTTTAAGAAAAATGTTTTTTAGAAAACTTTATATCATTTTAAAAGACCTTTCCATTGATACCCCACACGGGTATGTACATTGAAAAAAAAATTTCATCCCTCAGTTACATGTATGGGGGGCCCCACCCCCAATTCTTTTTTTACTATTTAGTGTCATATTTTGTAGCGGTTCATACAACACATATTCCCATCAATTTTCATCACTGTAGTACTTATAGTTTCCGAGTAAATCGGCTGTGACAGACGGACAGACGGACAGACGGACAGACGGACAGACGGACATGACGAAACTATAAGGGTTCCTGTTTTTGCCATTTTGGCTACGGAACCCTAAAAAGACACAACACTTACCTACTTACTACGACAAATAATGCTGTTACACGAATGTTCTACTATCATCATTGCTTCAATCTACAATGGTATGTTTCTTTTAATAGATAATAATTACTTAGTACAAATGTTATGTTCGTAGGACCTACTTAGTCATCGTAATGCAGTACGTACTACGTGACTAATTTCGGAAGTACCTGTTGTAAAAACCGGAACGGATGCGTAGGTAATTATCCTGGAATTAGTAGTTAAAGTAATCCCGTAACTTGAACTTTGGTTACGAGGCTATTAAAACGAAATAGGAAGTCCTCAAAGCGAGCGCACATAGCGCCACTTGTGGAGGCCACAAATCGCGACCACAATGGCGGCTACCAGATCGTGTAAGTAAAAATTGATATCAGATGAAGTCGGTTAAAAATACATACCTATACATGAGTAAATAATTCACTTAAAATGATAAATCATGCACTCAAAATAGCCATCCTGTATGTGGAAGGATGTGGGTTGTAGTCCCACCTAAACCCGTCGATGAGATTTTTAAGTGCATAATGTATGACCAAAAATTTTGGTAGGAGACTCTTAGGTTGCGTCTAGTGGGGCCTCGCTGACTCGAGCCTAGTAAGTGACTAGAAACAAGTCACTATCAGACAGACAATAACATTTTGATACAAATACTTCATATAAACGGGACTAAACGCGACGAAAATTAATAAGTACATTCTAGCACTAGAATGTTAATTTTCGTCGCGTTTAGTCCCGTTTATATGAAGTACTTGTATAATGCAACGCGAAAGTTTAAAAACATTTTGATACATTTTAGAGCACATTAAATCTTTGCAATCTTTTAGAAAATAGAAAACTCTCAACAGAAACTACAACAATAACGTAATCAGAAACACAAAACCGGTAACAGCTGGAATTTAATCATTTATTCTCGAAAAAGGTCGGAAAGGTCCGGGTTTCCCTCGAGTAACTTATTTTAAAACGGTTCATCAACCAAAAGGCCTTTTCGTTTCTTAACAAATAAATAGGAAAAATTTTGAAACAAACGGAGCAATTCCGTAGCTTGACAATTTATTCAATGGTTAAAAGAAACCTTAATTACAAGTTATCAAGTTTAAAAGTTAAATGACTGCAGTTATTACTCCTTGTACCTATATCTCACTCAACTTAGAATTCAATTCCCAGTTGAGTCCAAAGATGTCGCTTACGAATACGGGATACGTTTAGATCATGTTTTAGATTAGTAATTAAGTACAATGGATTGACCGTTGTCTGACCTTCACAATCCTTTAACAAGTGTACCAGACCAGCCAAACTTTGAAAAAGAAATAAAGAATGGCATATACGAGTATATTGCGGGCCAGTATGGCAGTATGGAAGCTTGGCTCTGGGATTGGTTCTTCGTGCCAGTCTCGCCTACTGTCACTTCAACCTAAAAATAATTTAGGCTGACTACATATCAGGGTACTGAAGTACAACATTATGAACCTTGAACACAATCATGATAAATGTATCACGAAAAACATCTGCTTTAGATCGCGAAAATTATGTTGTCATCTAACCTAATTGTCATGTCATTATTCATCCTTCTGAAATCCAGCAGGTTGTATCTTTCTATCTACTTAGACACAACATTTTTCGTAACAAACAGCTCGTCAGGACCACGTACCTACGCAATTTATCTTTTTTGTAAGGCTCCAACGAAAAGGTAGATAAATTTGCCATTGAATTTAGGATGACTTATTCTTACATGTACATACGACCTAGACCTGGATGAGGCAGACGCGGGATCGTTGTAAATAGCGAGCCAAGAGAAGGACTAGCTAATTATGATGACCTGCCTTTGTTAACCGTGGGAGAGCCACGCTTTGGCATAAATAGGCCGGCTCGGTGCGATACCACGGCCTCACAGAAGACCGGTGGGAAGCAGCGCCTGCGCTGTATTTCATCGAGTGAGTGAGGATGCTGGTGGCCGAAGTACGGGTATAGGGGGTTGAAGGTTGGCAGCGCATATTTGACTCTATTGGTGTTGCAGGTATCTATGGACGATGGTAATCGCTTATTTTAGGTGATCTGGCTGCTTGTCAGCCATCTATCATATAAAGAAAACCTACGACAAAAGTAAATATCCTCGTCATCATCACCTTAGTCCTCATTCGCCGACTACGATTAGTACGGAGTCAGGTCAATGTATGAGATGTTGTGTGAATTTGTTTATTTATTTTGACATTGGTCAAGCCCGAATAGAGCTCGTACAGAGATATCAAAGATCATACTTGCAACTTTACAAGCAATAATTGTAAGAAATACAAATTGGTTGGATTTATTTTGATATACACTTCGAGGAGCAGACCGATCATGGTGGGTCGCATGATAAACCAAGTCAAAATCTGTAGCTAATAAAATTCACATAGCAACCTGTTTCAATGATATCGATTATTACTGGAGGCCCATTCAGGCCCGATTCTGGGAAGCTATTAATGAGTAAGTAGTCACTATTCAGTAGCTACTGAATAGTAGCCCAGAAACTCAGGTCACAATGGTCAGCTCGAATGAGCCTGTGAAGCATTGTGTACCATTTGTCATATTATAATGATAGTTACGATTACGAGGAGCTGGTCGCGAATGCGTCTATTCCCAGTTGCCCCCGCAAGGATTCCCATCGGTGGCAATGGCAATTAAAAATTACGGTGACTTGGCCGTTGCATGTTTTAAATTATAGGTATTTATACCCTTGCAATTGCTTGCAATGCAATGTTTCATAAGAAACTTTTTTGTTGATATTTACTGCTTGCATTATTATGTAAAAAGCATATATGTATAGTGATTATTATGTAGGTAAATTAAAAAACCTATATTATAATTTTATGATTTTGTAAGTTGGCGTTTGCGTCTATGAGGGAAAAAAGGTTTTTATAAAGGAATCAAACAATTTCCTTCTTTTCCTTCACTTTTATAATAATCCTAGGTAAACAGTGGAACAAAATCCATCCAATATAGCTAAGATTACACCGGAATTTTGAACAAACAGCTTCCCGGATAATAGCGCATTGTTTGGTTTACGCTTCCGAAAACACCTGGAGATTAGTGGTGAGTCAAAATTCGAGTCGACACATTCCAACTGCTCCGCCGCACATGTTTCTAGATGCTGAAATTCTCTCATGCATAGCATAGCCTAACGTGTTCGAGGATTTTAACTAGCAGGTACGTATATAAGTAAGTAATGGAATTCTAATTGTAGCCTACAATATGATACCACTGGCGGAAATCTGTGATTTTGTGAGTGTACATTTGAGCTAACACACTAAAACTAACCTTTTTACTAGTCTATAATACAATACCAACCATAAATTGATTAAAATTGCTCCAGACATATGTCTGTCAATCATTTTTTTTATGTGATAGGTAGCAAACAAGCAGGCGGATCACCTGATGGTAAGCAATTGCCGCCGCCCATGGACACTTGCAATACCAATGGAGTTACACTTGCGCTGCCAACCTTTAATCCCCTTCCCCTCCCCGGTGGGCCTCCGGTACCCTCACTCACTCGGCGAAACACAGCACAGGGGCTGCTATACGCCGGTTTTCTGTGAGGCAGTGGTATCACTCCGGTCGAGCCGGCCCATCCATGCCGAAGTGTGGCTCTCCCACAATTGGAATTGGATTGAGTTAACAAACTAAACCAACCTTTATACCAGTCGTAATATAATATTTTCCTGATAATTTGAACCCTAATTCATTTATTTACACATTTGATTTGACCTAAGCAGGAATTCCTACTCGAAAGCTCAAAATTGACTTTGGGTATTTTTTATTATTTACAAAAAATATATCTACGTTTGCAAACCAAAACGCCATTCCATAGTCCCAATCACATGTTTCAACTCTTCATTCAATTCCGACGAAACCGAATACCCATATACGAAATTCAGTTAAATCATTAATATCCGACTAATTCTATTCTGATACTCCGAGTATAACGGGCGAAGTAGCGCGATTGCATTAGTTATAAGCATTGTAACGGCAGCCGCATTCAATATTCGAGCTTCAATATCCCAGCTCGGGAGAATCGCTAACTGCCGTGAAGTTGTATCATAACCCATACCTTAGCCGGTTCAGCGAGGATACGGTGCTTTGAGACAATGGAAAATTTGTGGTAGAATGCGCCGAGGTTCGCAATTGGGTATTTGACTAAATTTTTTTTATGTGTTTAATCAAAAGACGCCTCAATTTAAGAAACATCGTTGAAAGAATCACTTGATTCTCATTTGAATTACCTGAGATATCACAACTTTAAGAGCACATATTTTGGGCAAGCCCAAAAACGCTCTATACAAGTGGCTATTGAATTGTGACGTCACAACTCAAACTTCTGTATGCGCGTCTAGTAAATTTTGTTTGGTAGCTATATCAAATGTTTCGTTTAAGTAAATGGTTTTATAATAAAAGTTGGTGGAAAATGTACGGGTAATTAAATGATATAATTTTTTTTTTAATTTTATACTTTAAAAATGGACTTGCCCATGAAACTTTGAATGCTCACAAAACCAGCTAGACGTTATATTTTTAACTTAAAATGTAAGCCATTGGTTCTTACTTACCAATATTTTGATTGAGTATCAATATTTTTTACTACATCGAGATTAGTCAAATACCCAATTGTTGTAGATAGTAAAGTAAAGTATCAGGCTATATACTGACCCACTGCAGGGCTAAAGCCTCCATCATAGGACATCACTACTATGAATTCATCGCTACTATTAATGGGATTAGGCTTATCACCAACCCAAACCATACTTTTGTTCGCACCGGAACGGGACCCCGAGATCACGACCCGGTACCTACTTAAACGACTAGACCAACAGGGCGTTGTAGGTTATAGTAGATTGTAGTAAAATATAACGTCCTACAAAGAGTCAGGATAAATAATTACAACAACAATTGAGGAAAACTCGGCCCCACTATCGGTCATACAAAAATTCTGACGTGGGCGGGCAAACTAAGTCTTAGAACAATTCCTGTAGCCTAAGTTGTAAGGAATGGAGAGTGCACTTGTGTTTGCGTACACACTTGTGCACTATAAATGTCCTGTGTCGATCGTTGAGATTGAAAGCCATTGCCGTATTATCGGTAAGGAGCACACTATTAGAATTCGTAGAAGAGGAGATGTAGAAAGAGGATGTAAAGTTTACCAATATACCCTTTAAACTCTTTACCTTTTACTACCCTACTTACCATTTATAGCTTATTATTCCCGGCACCTAGTCATTTAATACAGCAATTAAAATATTCACGCCACGCTCAAGCGCCTGATTGGCAATTACAGCCGTATCCACCTCATAGTGCGCCCGGAGTAATCGCCGACAAATCCACACAAAGGGAGCGTCGGAGATGTTAAAGACGCACCGTTGCCCGACCGCTGCGGTAATCCTGCCTGGATGAATATTAGACAGAGGTTGCCTTTTGCTATGCCTTAAATAGTAATGCCGGCTTCTGCTCAAAATACCTGTGTCGAGGACTGATTTCTTGGTCATAGTTTTTTTTTATGGCTGCTATGCGTCGTCTTGCGTCCGCAGTCAATCTGCCAATTACTAGTTGATAAAGAGACTCGTAAGTTAATAGAATAATGTATCGGTGTTCTCTAATTGAGTTTCATTTTATTTGCTAAACAGGTAACTACGATCTAAAACAAACATCACGTATATAATTCAAACAGACAAACAAAATTAGAAGGGGGATTCATGTGTTATTTTTTCTTTAGGTACTTAATTTTTTGCCAGCAGTTGTCATTCTATTTTATTTTATCTGTCTTGAATGGGTATTGTAAAAAATATTGACCCACTGTAGGACACAAGTAACACAATCCTCCAGCATAGAAATCAAGTCAACGCTACGTGTTGTTCTGTTTTTAGTAGAAACATCTTTTGAAGATTAATAATTTTAGTCTTTTAAGAAGTCATTTCCTGTATTTCCCTTCGTTTGCTACAATCTGGATGGAGTGTTTTAAAATAATTTCCACAAGAACAGTATTTTTTTAGTCATGTTACCTTCATTTCTTAAAATTTGAATGTAGTCTAAATAACAACTTTACTTTCACTATAATTTTGCGGTGCTCGCTATGAAGGTTTTAAGTTTTTATTGTGTGGTTAATCTTTATTAGGGATTGCAATCCAGCGGCGTTTTCAATCCAGCTGGATTATTGCTGGATTGACCTGAATCCAGCTGGATCCAGCGCAGGTCCAGCAAAGCACGGACGTATATATAGCTTTGACAAGGGGGGGTCCCCCTTGCAATATTTCAAACATGTGCGAGTTGACACCCCCCCCCCCGGTGACAGGCAAGTGCATGCAAAATCGGGGTCAGTCTAAAAGTGGAATATAACCAAAAAAAAAGTAAAAGTAGATTCTAAAATTTAACATACATAACTGTTCTGCAAAGGACTTAAACAGAATAAAGAAATTTTCCCAGGGCTATCAACACTTTGCTACCCCACCAACCTTCACCCCGAACGACCCCTTAATTATGTCGCCC
The DNA here is from genome assembly GCA_014851415.1 of Cnaphalocrocis medinalis. NCBI lineage: Eukaryota > Metazoa > Arthropoda > Insecta > Lepidoptera > Crambidae > Cnaphalocrocis > Cnaphalocrocis medinalis. Next base: position 3,316,832 of record CM026284.1, read on the forward strand.
TGGGTTATAGTCGATTGAACCCTTATATCAATCCAGACCTCAATGGGGAGTGTCCGGACCCCCTGGACCTTCCCCTTATATACGTCCATGCAGCAAAGTATGGAACGCAAATAAAAAGATGACATTTTTAAGACTTTTTTTATTAATTTGTACTTCTTACGATAATAAATGAAATTTTTCACTCATTTGGTGATATTTATATCAATTTACTTCAATTTCCAAAAGAATCAACTTAAAATGAAATAATACTATTTTTATGTTCAATAATTTTTTTGTATCAAAAAAAGAAACTCCGAAACTATCTCCGAAAAATGTCTTTGCTCTAAGCGTGGAATGAATCTAGTTTGTCTATTAAGACTAAATATGAGCAAAATATTATTATTTGTATACTGACATATATATAATAATAACAAAAAAAGTAATGCGCATGATGCCTAAAGAAAAATAAATAATATCAAGATGCAATAACTTAACAAAACCAATAATGTATGGACCTACTTAACATTTCATTTAAACTATCGCTTCCTTCTTCGGAAAAGTAAGAGACATGAATCAAATCAAAATTAATAACTAAATTATTTAAAATAATAATTTTACTGTATTACCATCCAACTCAAAACCCAACAATAGAAATTGATGCGTTTGCGGATCCGCAATGCTGGATCCAGCACGGTATGCTGGATCCAGCATGTTTAAAAAGGCGCTGGATCCAGCTGGATTGCTGTATGCTGGATCCAGCAATTGCAATCCCTAATCTTTATACAAATGTCTGCAGATCTACTTCATTTATTTGTCTCCCAAAAGAAAAGCGCAAAGATACTAAAACTTAACGGGTAGATCTATAAAGGCTTTTAGTAGATATCTTATTTGATTATTCTTTCTTTCATTTTAAAGCTGAAGATCCAATCCTCGTTTGAATTTCAAGTAAGTCTTTCCTAAAAGTTTTCTCATATTTGGAGAAGTTTGTTTCTCAACTTCAGATATTTACGACATTTCTAAAAGCTACTTTTGTAAATAATTTTAGGAAAGAGAAAACTAAAAGAAAGTGCTTTCAAAATGTAGTTAGTTTACTAAGTTTGGACAAAAATATGATCCATAAAGTTAGATTGTTTTTAAGATATTATGACCCACAGCGTTTTGTTGAACTAGCGTTTTCATTGTAGGTACATGTTTTTTTTTTATGTGATAGGTAGCAGGCGAGCAGGCGGATCACCTGATGGTAAGCAATTGCCGCCGCCCATGGACACTTGCAACACCAGCGAAGTTACAAAGTGCGCTGCCAACCTTTTATCCCCTTCCCCCCCGAGTGAGTGACATGTAAGTTAAAACGCTTATTAGGTGGATAACTAAGCAATACTTTTTATGTGTTATATGAAACGAAAGAAAGAAACTACATTTATTTGGCAGACGAGCAGACGGATCACCTGATGGTAAGCGATTGCCGCCGCCAATAGACACCTGCAATACCAGTAGAGTTACAAGTACGCTGCCAAACTTAACCCCTTTTCCCCCAATGAGGCCTCCAGTATGCTCACTCACTCGACGATACACAGCGCAGGCGCTGCTTCACGCCGGTCTTCTGTGAGGCCGTGGTATCACTCCGACCGAGCCGACCCCTTAATCACAAAGTGGTAGTTATAAAGTTTATTTAGTAGTTTAAAGTTTATTGTATTGGCGTTGCATAAAAATATGAGCAATGTCTCTAGTAACGAGCGTCAATTCCGCTTGCAATTACCAAAGGAATTTTCAAATAACACTGCCTTTGTATTTTTGCAAACGTCGAGAAAAAGGTATTCCGTGGAGAGCTAAAGACAGACTGGAGTGGTTGTAGGGGGGTTCCAGCGATTTATAGTTCCGCGTCCGTCTTGTTGTTTGCCTGGAATCCCTCGGGACGCCCTTATTCTTCGTTTTGGCTCTTGATTGAGTTACAGTCTAAAGATTATCAGTGTCTCGATATGTACTAGTTTCAAAGATGAGGCGATGGCTTAACAGAGTCGTCGCATCACGCACGTACGATCCAAACTACTACCGAAATACCGATCTAGAAAAAATCTGATCCAAACAATTCAGTGGTCAAGAGATCTTAACCAGAATGGCTATTCATGAATGACTAAGAGACATTGGAAGTCAAAAGGCAGATCATTAGAAATGTCGTTTAAAAATTAGGACTGTTCCAGGTTGAATTTGCATCGGACTTACTCTTAGCACGAAACACTCTTAATTTGCTCAGATGAACCATCGCTGCACGTGAATATACATACATACCTGTCGCATCCAAAGAAAAGAGTAGCACAGCAAGGACAGGGACGGGGATAAAATTCGGTAGATTCTCGAGAATCGTCGAGAAAACTGTCGTTGGGCAGCGCACACGTCCATTGTTGCTGTCCCATATTCGTGTGATTTACCAAGGTTTTGGCACCCTATTCCTTAATTTTTGCTAGGTACTGGAAATTGTTATGCTGTGATTAAGGTGAGCAATCAACATTTTTATCCGAAAAACCGTGGAATGTCGCTGGAGAATTGCAAATTAACCCTTGATTTAAGAAATACACTTTGTTTTGTTTTTTCTTTCGGGTTTCCTCTTTTCGGTTTATTTATAGGTTGATTTTAGTCGTTTCGGTAATTGTCTGATAAGTAAGTGTTTATTTTCACTGTTACTTAGGATATCCTAGGTAAAATTTAGGTAGGCACTTAGGTAGTTGCTCTATTTTTACTTACTTACTCCACTGACTGAGCGACCCGAAACAAGTCTTAGCCTACGCCACTTCGGTCAATCCTGCACTACTTGTTGCCAGTCCTTAGTCTGAAGTTCTTGCAGATAACTCTCAACGACGTGAGACCAAGGCGCATCGTCTTCGCTGGCTTGGCCATCTCGAGAGACTGTACGAGGATCGTCTCGTGAAGAAAGCTTACCAGAGCTGACCGATAGGCCGACGCCCGGAAGGCCGATCTATTTTTTTATTTTTTAAATAGGCAGAAGAGCATGCGGCGCCTCTGATAGTGAGCATCATCATCATTGGCCGCAGCATCATCAATAACATTAGCAGCGCTGGATAGTTGGTGGGACTCCAGATCTACGGAGACGGTTATAGAGCCCAGCGAATTGTAAGCATACACTAAGATAGGTAATTAGTCCATGTTGTAAGTCAGAAATTATCATAAGATCATATTATAAAGCCTTACGAGAATCGCTTATAATCTTAGCTCGTCTTCGTGACTAATCGTAGGTCATTCCTTACGAAACTATTGGAAGTAACTATTATGTTTCCCAATACTGAAATATAGCTCAACTTCGGATCTTCGGAAATTGGACTATTGTCAGCGTTAATGGTGACAAAGTACGCGTACTTCGTCTGGTATAACACTTTGCCGTTATATTGCTCTAACGACCAGATTCCGTAATTATTACAGCACCCGATAGAGTTGTAAGGCCTGCGCATAGTGACAGCTATGAGGTGACTTGCAGAAACTTTTTGCCCCGTACGACAAGACTATGGAACACAGGTCCCTCCACCAGCCCTTCTTCCTATGGTCCTTCCTACCGTCTCGGCATGCAGACCGAATCTTAGGAGACGCTCACCAGATAGTTGCTAAGGGCTCTTTCCCCGGTGCGTTTCTTCACTCCCTACAAAGTCTGTGTCTTTGTCCCATCTCAATGTCACTTCTCCCCAAATGGGGCGTGAAATACCACAGCACAAGCGACTCGCGCTCGGGCAGTTCTACAACAACCAAACCCCTTCCTCCTTCCTTCTAGAATTTCTCAACAGAAAAATCAGACACAATTTTTTGGCTCGGCCCGGGGATCGAACCCGGGACCCCAAGGGCAGCCGTCGCTTTAAAGTGTGACACCGAGGCAGTCAGGTTGTAGATGTACACGGGCAGCGGTATGTAACTTCATACAATCAACTGATTTCTCTGCTGTCTATCTTATAAAAACACCTAATAAATAAATGCTCCTGAAAAACATGGACTGACGATTTAGACCACCACCGAGAGGATTGGCAAGCGCTGGCTACTGACTGACTGAGGAGTTTGGGAGAGGCCATTGCTCAGCAGCGAGAGACTCTGTGTTTCGTTGTTCGTGTGATCCTATCTGATAAAAAAAATCTTCAGCTCATCTCATCACCTGTCAAAAACGGACTGATTGAGGCGAAAATCTTTCAAAATAGATTTTCGCTATGCAGAAAATAGTTTTCAAAACAGATATTTCCAATCCCAACGCGAGGGAGCACGTAACTGAATGAAAATCTCTAAAACACAAGCAGAAAATATTCTGATCGTATCAGTTTTCAAATGTTTGCCTCACGAAATTGAACAAATAAAACTGCGGTAAACCATAAAATAACGAAAGGTGATTTTATAGTCAAATAGAATCAAGATTTTGTATCCTGAAAATATTATCTGAAAAGAGATTTTTTTTTGCGATAAGACTAGCAGCTTAGACTAGCAGACATATCACCTGTTTGGTAAGTGATGGCCGCGCCCACAGACACATGCAACACCAGTAGAGTCGCAAGTGCGCTGCAAACCTTTAACCCCTTTCCCCCCAATTGGGCCTCCGGTGCCCTCACTCACTCGACGAAACACAGCGCAGGCGCTGTTTCACGCCGGTCTTCTGATCCTTATTTTGACTAATTTTAATGATAATAATTTACTGACATTTTACTTATTTATATTTGTGACTGTATTTTAATCTAATTAATGTTGTACTATCAATTTTATTTGTGTATTTAGCTATGTTTTTCGTTTTAAATAGCATGCTGACATTTTGGGTCAACTGTAAGCCAGCATGTGTCGAATAGTAAATAAATAAATAAATTCTGTGAGGCCGTGGTATCACTCCAGTCGAGCTGGCCCATTCATGCCGAAGCGTGGCTCATCCACGGTAAGAACGCCACTTTCGCCACTTATCGCTTACGTCTTCGCTTCCACTGCCCCCCGGCATGTCTTTGACAAGTGATCTTAGAACAATTTCCTCGGGAACATTAGCATTCAGTTTACGCGCGCGGATATTAGAGTCGGGCCAATAACAGCAGTTGTAGTGATAGCTTCGCGTACGCAAATGTGTTATTTGTTATTAATGTCTTAATTAACTCATCGGCGCCGACTGAACATCGTTTACGGATTTATAGTTTCAAAGATAGGAGATGACATTTATAATGTGAAATATTCGTTCTGCGGAATTGGCCTTTATTATGGTATTTTTAGGAAATAGTTTCCCATATTTTTTTTCTTCTAAATTTAAAAAGTTGCTTACTATTAGTGCTACTATTCCGTTAGGTAAATGCTTAATAGTTGTTCAGAAAGGCTTGCTTATTCAAAAATGTATGCATGATTAAAACGACATTTTTAGTGCAACAAAAAAATTACTTTATCTGATCTGCATTTTACATAAACCTTCCAAATATTAGGTAATACATGTTCTAAATAAATAATTTAAAATAAAATTTGTGGTTGCGACTACGATCAAAAAGCACTTCAGTGACATTGTACAAATGTTCTCCCTCATTGTACAAAAGTTGGACAACGAATTTTCAAAAGTAGCAAAATTTTTTGTTCAGAATGTAGTTCAGTAGAATTTTCACAGATACACCCTATGTATGTTACGAACTGTTAGTTACTACAGCCATTAACTATTCGCAGGTACTTAATTGTGATTTTCCAAGACTTTAGACCTGACCTTTGGAAAGGAACACCGCTCGGTATTCCCACGTTGAGCTCTCGAGTTCTCCCGCGGGGCCATTAAAATAACCGAGTCCGCTCCCGGCTCCAGGCGCGCCAGGAGTGCGATGTAATGGCCCTCATATTATAAACTACAAGAACGCGGGTTTTATTCTTGAACCAGTTGGAGAAGTTTTAAATATAAATCTGCACCGTTAAATTTTAGTCGTTTCGATTCCGAAGTCCTAAGCTCATAAAAGATTAACACGAATAAAACCAAAACCTGCATCCGAAACGGCAACGCGTTTATGATGCCTCAGGTGTTACAGATGTCATTGGGTGGCGGTGATCACTTACCATCAGTTGAGCCATCTGCTCGTTTGTCCGTTATAATGTTTTCCCACGTTGAGCTCTCGAGCTCTCCCCCGGGGCCATTAAAATTACCGGAGTCCGCTCTCGGGCTTCAGACGCACCAGGAGTGCCAAGTAATGGCCCTCATATTATAAACTACAAGAACGCGGGATTTATTCTTGAACCAGTTGGAGAAGTTTTAAAATATCAATCGAAACAGTTAAATTTTAGTCGTTTTAATATCGAAGCCCACATAATAGGTAACACGAATAGACCTGCGTCTAAAACTGCGTCGTTGTCTTAAAAGCCGGCAACTCATTTGTGATCCTCAGGTGTTACAGATGTCCATCAGCGGCGGTGATCACTTACCATCAGGTAAGCCATCTGCTTGTTTGTCCGTTATAATGTAAAAAAGCCTCTTTAGCATGTTTATTTATTTATTTAAACTTTATTGCACAAACATTTGTTACAATAGACTAACTTAATGCCCAGGGGCATTCTCAACCATGTTAAATCATCAAAATAAGCAAAGTCAAAATCAGCTGTTCCATGCAAAAAATAATACCTACTTATTAACCAGCCAATAATGTATTTTGCCTCTTTCTGTGAGAACGTAATGTCACAGAAAGAGGCCGCTGAGCGACTGTGAGGGGAGGATCCCCTTGCAAGCGCTCCCAGAAGGGAAAAGAGAGGGAGGAGACGCCAACCAGATGCGCGTCTCCGTTGTCTTCTAGGAAGGGGCCAGTCAGCGCGCGGTGCAGGGGTACCGCCACTGGTATTGCACAGGCCTACGTCTCAGCTCGGTAGGGAACGGCTTGGCGCTCCCGGCTATTTTTATGTGGTAGATGGCATCTACAGCAGCAGACTGATCACCTGATGGTAAGCGATTGCCGCCGCCCACAGTCACCTGCAACACCAGCAGGGTCACAAGTGTGCTACCAACCTTTAACCCCCTTTCCTCCAATCCGTCCCTAGCCGCTAGCTAAGTTTTAAAGAAGTAGGTAAGTACCTATTTATTTTTGGTTGCAATTATTTAAAATAAGCACAAAATATATTATAATAGATTAAATGCTAGTGCAAACGCTAATCCTTACTTATTTTTATACAAACTTATTGTTTTTCTGACAATATTTATCAAAGTTTAGCTTTTTTTTAATCTTTATTTAAAGAGACTATGTCGCTCTATGAACGATTACAAAAATACAAAATTACAAAGCACTGCCTGCACGAGCATGAATGCCAAATTTAACAAGCTTATAAGTAAATTTTTCCCCATCAGACGCCAACACACTAGTACCTATGAAAATTGTATTGATGTCTAATTCAGCTTCAACGTACAGTATATTCCTGAAACAATCTAGACTATTCCCAAAGCAAGATACTCTCCAAAGCGAATACCGTACCGTATTTGAAAGCGAGTAAGGTAACCGATGGTTTAAGCTAACAGACCGCTACCATTTTTCGTTTGAGACTCAAAGGGATTCAGTGAGGTATCGACCCAATAGACCGACTGATTGAGGCTAAAGGCTGCTTTCCAGGAACCATCGGAAATGGTAATATAGGATCTCATGTGCGTCTATTTGGCGCAATGGTTTGAACGCCGGTTGAGACGCAAGGGTCGCGGGTTTGATTCCCGCACCAACACAAATGTTTGTTGATGAAACAGATATTTGTGTTGGGTCTGGGTGTTTGTAGTTCCTTCGTTGTTTCTGGTTTCCATAGTACAAGGGAAAACCTTAGTTTGGGACCAGGACAATGTATGTGATGTTGTCTCAATTTATTTATTTATTTATTCTACGCAACTCAACTGCCATACTAACGCCCCAATGGTCTAGTGGTTTAATACCGGCCCGTGATTTCAGGTTCCGGGTCCGATTCCCGAGTCGAGCAAAAGTATGTATCGAATTTTTCGAACATAGCTCGGGTTTGTGATCACCAATCCGTATAAGGCAAGCGTGGTGATTAAGCGTCCTCAACATAGTAGCGAGGACTTGATTTCTGTGATGAAGACCTTTGCCCTGCAGTTCCGTGATGCGGTTTCACGCCAGTCTTTAGTGAGGCCGTGGTATCATTCCGGTCGAGCTGGTCCATTTATGCTGAAGCGTGACTCTCCAACGGTAAAATACATTCATACACAACACATAGAAAAATCTTATCTATAGAAGTGATGTCTTTAAAAATAATCTGGATTGAACGAGCTCATAAAGCTGTGTTTTATTTTCAGTCTCCCCATAGCACCATCGGGTTTAAAGTCAGGGAAAAGATCGTAAAGTTCGATTATATAGCAGTAACGCAATTCCGGCTATCCTAGTGATTTTATACCCCATTACTCGGCAGAAGCTCCTGATTATTGCATCACTTTCGTGCATTTACTCTACTGTTCGCTTATACCATGGGGAGTGCTCCGAGGAATTGTTCGGTTTGATTCCTGCCGCCTCGTTTCGATATCGTTCCACGCGGCAGCAGTTCCATCCATTTCATCTGGATGGCTGGCAGTCCACTACTGTGCGCTTTGCTTCCTTTCTGCCGCGTACGACAAAAATATGGAACGAACTGCCACCTGCGGTATTTCCGGACCACTACGACCTACAAACCTTCAAGAAAAGGGCATATTTATTTATTTATTTATTTATTTAATCATGCAATTTGTAACATACTGGCTTACAGTTTCCCAAAACGCCAGGCTGCTCATTTTACATAAAAAAGTAACAAGAACTTAATACTAAATATTAAGTTTGTCAAATAAGATACAATAATATAAATGTCAATAATTCATAACTTAATGTCAAAATAATACATAACAATAATAAAGAAAATTCAAGTAGATTAAAATAATGTCAATGAGTCTTAATAATACAATAGTTTGGCGCCACAACCGGGTCACATTTTATAAGTATAGTCAACGTATTTGTGGGCTTTCGTTAATAATGATGCAAAGTGATCAGCATATAGGTCAATACCATAGTCACGAGCGAGCGATATCTCGCTCTGAAAGGCCGGCAGCGCACCTGTGAAGCCTCTGGAGTTGCAGGTGTTCATGGGCGACGGTAATCGCTTAGCTGGTAGTAAAAATAAAGTCTTAGCCTATATACTGGCCCAATCCATCATAGAAATCAAGTCATCGCTACTATGATGGGATTAGGCTAATGCGCAATACCATTTGCCTAATGCATAATGGTTGGTGATCAGTATCAGTGATCACAAACTCGAGCTATGTTCGAAAAATTCGAAACATACTTTGCTCGACCCTAGAATCGAACCCGGGACCCCGAGATCACGGCCTGGTACTTAAACCACTAGACCAACGGGGCTGTCACTGAGATAGCATCACTCTTAAATCATTACGTTCCCTTATCCCCATCAATTACACGGTGACTGATGACTGGTAATACCGGACGCGTAAGCCCCTACTTCTCCGTCTCTCAAGGTAGGTGACTGCTGTATCAGTATTTAAATGTAATGTATCAGTATTTAAATGTAATTACACAGTCTAGTAACGATCCCACTTCTAAAAGAGAGAAAGAGAAAGAGAGACAGAGAGAGAAAGAGTGAGAGAGAGAGACAGGGAGAGAGAGATGCGTTCTAAAATATATATTATATGTTTTCTTTCTTTCTTTCTTCTACCATCGCTCTTAAATCATTACGTTCCCTAATCTCCATCAATTACACGGTGACTGATGACTGGTAATACCGGACGCGTAAGCCCCTACTTCTCCGTCTCTCAAGGTAGGTGACACCTATATCAGTATGTAAATGTAATTACACAGTCTAGTAACGTTTCCACTGCTAATTCCGAACGGCGTGGAGATAGGTAGGCACGATATGTGTTTGTATTTTAGCATGTAGATTGCTATTGGCGACCGGTAAGCAAACGTGAAATTGTGTGATAAGGTGACCTGTGGTAAGCTATTTGTAGAGACTTTAAGATGAGTTTAGTTTGAATATGCGTTTATATATATACTAGTGGCCGCCCGCAACTTCGTTTGCGTGAACTTTATGACTCTTGGCTTAAAGATGAACAAACTTGGAACCCCCTTTTCGCTCCATTAGGGGTTTAAGTTCGGAATATCCTTCCTTATAGGATCTCATCCAAAAATGCTCATCACATTTGACATTTTTCCATTCCATTTCATTCCATATTTGTTATAGTGTAGCTGGGCTCTTAGAGGTCCAAACCAGATGTTCCATGATCTTTGATTTTTTTTCATGGCATCATAAACTGCTTATCAATATGAACATTTTTTGTTAAGGTGCCATTGACCTACCTCTTATAGTTTAGCTGGGCTGTTGTAGTTCTACATCAAGGAGCCTGGTCTTCAAAATGTAATATATCCTATAAGTTGCCCTGATATTACAGCTATACAATAAAAAAAGTTTCATTCGAATTGGTTCAGTAGTTTCCGAGATTAGCGCGAACAAACAGACAAACAGACAAACAGATAAACAGACAAACAGACAAACAGACAGACAAAAATTTTAAAAATCATTGATTCATGTTCTGCTACTGTTTTTTAGTCGTCCTAAGTTATTTTGAGATAAATATCTTCAATGTACAGACACAGCTTTTTTACATTTTTATTATATGTATAGATGATGTATGGGTTAACAATTACATCTCTTTAACCATATATACCCAAAAGACACTGATATAAAAGGTGCTGGTACCCCTGTACGGATGGCCTCTTACTCGGAGAGGAGGGAGACGCACATCTGTTCGGCGTCTTCTTCCCCTCCTTGCCCTTATCCGTGCAAGCCAGAACATCTGCCATGTTCTAGTCGTACGCACGCACAAAGGGTTCCGTACCATCATATGAATGGGGCTTACTTACCATACTTGTATTTACGTCCCTACCTGACGGTCAGAATACCATAATAGTTAAAAATTACTTATGACTTTTCACCAGCTAAAATAGACTTTAGTTTTGTTGCTTCTAAAAGCTTTGAAATAAAGTCACTGTAATATTTGGACTGACAGACCACAGAAACATGGCGGTATTTGATATGCTATAGCAAAACGTGTCTTCAATTAATTTTAAACTAACAAAGCCGAGAATACATACCGTCATCTCCTATCGCAATTTTTCGGTTTCTAAATTTCTTTGTAACAAAAATTGCCAATTTACCAAGCAACGGTAACGCAAAGATTTTGTTTGCATTTTGGTGTGGTTTTCACTGCTTTGACCGAGATCCAATTTACAAGTTGAGGTGCGTTTCACTTTGTTCAATGAAGTCCTTTGATCTTTGTACCGTGAAAGAGAGTGCTATGAAAATGTAGTTTTAAATGGTCAAGAACGTATCGGGTACGTGGTTTTAATGGTTCCGACGTTGTTTCTTTATTCGCAACTAGTGGCCCGCCCTCACTTCGCTTCGGGACCGTAATTCAGAAATGAACCAATAGATGGCGCTGTGTCCAATTACATCGCGCAAGCGTTTCGTGTTTCGTTTTCTTCTCTTATAAATAGTATAGAGAAGATGTGTCTCGAAAACGGCTGGAAAAAAATATCGAGATTCTTTGTCTTTTTTTGAGTATCTGAAATCACATTCAAAATCCCAAAAAATGCTTACAAGGTTAACGTTCATATGTAATGGTACTCTTTTTTTAGTTGAGCGTGGTGGCTCAGTGGATAAAAACGCGCCTATCCTTATATGGGCATTTTTTAATTTATTTTTTGTTTTATGCATACCAAAATAGTTTTGCACATCATCAATTCTATTGCTTCGCTGCTGCGGTTTGGCTAATGAAAACCATGGCAACAAAAACAATACCAGTCCCTATTATAAAGAGGTGGTTACACGTAACATGGCTATTACAAGATGCCTTTGTGTTTACTACGGAACCCTAAAATTCGGATTGTAAAACCAGCGTCAGAACTGAATACACGCTACGTCACATTTCAGCAGCCATTAGGCTTCTGTGAAACAATGACATGTGCAGACTATTTCCGTAGTGGGCTTCATTTTTAGAGTTCTGTATTCAAAGAGTTAAATGGAATAAGCCTTTCCTTTGACGACCCATTTAGCGTAGATCAAAGCCATTTTTCTGCATGTTAAAAAGTAAAAAAAATCTGATGAGTAAGAAAATGGATAACATTTCCAAAAATACGAAAAAGCATCATGTAACCACTTTTGGGTATTTTTCACAGTTTGACAAAACTATACGAAACGTAATTACCTAGGTAGGTACCTATGTTTGAACATACTTTCCGTTTAGGCGCGCCTTTTATCTTGCTTGCTTGCTTTTTTACAACATGTAATGTCGTTAAGATAAATCATCAATAGCTATTTCATGCTTTTTAGATACTCCGTGTTGATAGGAGCAACAATTTCTTTTTTAATTACCGTGGGAGAGTCACGTATCGTCATGAATAGGCCGGCTCGACCAACCGCAGTAATACCACGGCCTTACAGAAAACCAGCGTGAAGCAGCGCCTGTAAGTGAGGGTATCGGAGGCTGAATAGGGGGAAAGGTTGTTGAAACGTTGGAAGAGCACTTGTGACTCCACTGGTGTTGCTTACCATTACGTTATCCTGCTCGTTAGCACCTAATACATTTTGTAAATTCACTAAGCGATTTCATTACAAGGAACTTAAAATATTACTATTAAACTAGTGGCCCGCCCTCCTCACTTCGTTTCGGGACAGTAGGTTACACAGTCGCCAGTGATGACATACGGAACTGAAATGTGGCCGCTTACAATGGGCCGCTTAAGAAGGCTCAAAGTCACTCAGAGGGCAATGGAGAGGGCTATGCTCGGAATCTCCTTGCGTGATCGTGTCAGAAATGATGAGATCCGCAGGAGATCTAAGGTCACGGACATAGCCCAAAGAATTGCGTGGCTGAAGTGGCAATGAGCAGGGCACATTGCAAGGAGATCAGACGGCCGTTGGGGTGGAAAGGTCCTTGAGTGGAGGCCACGTGCAGGAGACCGCAGCCATGGCGGGCCTCCCACCAGGTGGACCGACGATCTGGTGAAGGTCGCGGGAGACCCTTGGATGCGGGTGGCACAGGACCAATCTGTGTTGAGAACTTTGGGGGAGGCCTATGTCTATTGGCTGAAATGATGATGATGATGATGATGAGTTACACAGTCTACCAATAGATGACGCTAGGTGTCGATTGCATCGCGCTAGTGTTTCGTCTTTTCGGTTTGTGGATGTCTACAGAATGTATTTCTTTAAAAATAGTATAGATGATAAAACATTGTAGGTACACTTTGTACGGAACTCCTCTAATAGTAGTATCAAAACTAGAGCTTGGCCAGTTTTTCCCACTTTTGTTCTAGTTTTGCGTCCACAACGAACGGACGAACGGGGTAGATTAGACCGTAACTCCCTTATCGTCGGCGCGCATTCGTGTTGTTTACCCGTTGTAGTGATGTGAATGGAGAATCGATTTTAAACGATTGATTTTTGTTAATCGATTTTCATATTATTAAACAATATCCCATATCTTACGGCGACATGTGAAGGTCTTCCTCAGCTAATTCCATTTTTTTTCATGGACATCTCAGTAACTGTCCAAAATGTCACGACCTTCGCAATTATTTGTTTTTTAATGTGTAATACATAAATATTCAAAAAATAATTACAGGTCATAGCTGCCATTTTTTATAAGCAATCATGCATTGAATACCTGCCTCAAAACAACATTAAGATTATATTTCATCAAAAAAACAGATGCTTACTTGCAGAATTAAGTTGTGTGATTAAAATCCCTCAGGAGAATCAAGTAGTGTGAGGTTACCTTTTGGTTAAATTGACTTTAGTTAACTTTAACAATAGGGTATTTTACTGTCGTTAAAATATCGACATCTGATACCTAGACTCGATAATTTACTGTATAAGTGTACGATTACTGAAGAAACATTTTTAAAAAGTTTAAATACAAGAATGTTATAGAGCAACAAACTTTTGATATACCTGTCTCTTTCTTAAACAAAATTTTGTACTGCGCTTGTAGGAAGCACTAGCTTAGTGACGTCATTAATAGCGTATCGCTCTCCTTTTCTGATTGGGAACTTTGCAACTCTATATCTTTGGAACTAATGATGATAGATAAAAAATAAAAAGGGAGCTGTGATTTATACTTCAAAAACTTTACAATAAATAAATAAAAAAAAAGTCGTAAAATACCCTATTGGTAGCAATTATTGTTCGAAAATATTTTTTTGTGTATTGACCATCAGTTACTTTTTTAGAAATTCGTTGATGACTACGGATGGACTACGGATCAGAAATTTGGCCTTAAGTAAAACGCACAATGGACAAAGTAGACAGCAGACACCTGAGGCCACTTTACAAGGCGTTAAAATTATCTGTTTCATTCCAATGGAACATCCCTACTCCATTGTACGAGGATTGTATTTATAAAGGCTAATAGCGAAAGGTTGAAAACAACGTTAAATTAACATTAACCGCACTAACCGATTATTTAGCCTTTCACTTTTTGTTAACGTTGCGCGTGATGTGGTCTCGGTTAGTTAATTTGGCGGGCTTTGAGAGAACGTGGTTATTTGCCATAACTATGGGGTATGTATGATTTTGCGGTCCGTCAGAGCATTCAGTAAAATATAATAAACTTTTTTTTATGAGACAGGTTTCAGACGAGCGATAAACATCTCCTGATGGTAAGCGATTGCCGCCCCCCATAGACACCTGCAACACCAGTAAAATCACAAGTTGCCTTTAACCCCCTTAACCCCCAATTGGGCCTCCGGTGCCCTCAATCACTCGACGAAACACAGCGCACGCTGCGTTACGTCGGTCTTCTGTTAGGACGTGTTATCACTCTAGTCGAGCTGGCCAAATCATGCAGAAGCGAGGCTGTCCCAAGGGTGCATCTTCGTGTCGTTTACGACAGAATGGTCCCAGCGGCGCCGTTCGTACCTATCGTGACCCTTGGTATATACTTTAGTACTACACTAGTATATGTATACTGGTCAAATAAGCCCTCGAGGCTTAAAAATAATGGAAGCCTTCACGACCCGGAGTCGACTCGAATTTGTCTGTTTCCAAAAATGTCCCAAAAAAGCTAAGCAAAATGGCTTAATCCAATCCTCGAGTTAACCGCGGGTTAAAAATGAAACGCATTTGTGGACCGCTGTCTACCCACTTACCAATCTAACGAATGGATTCATATACATTTAAAGGGATTTACTCCAACATTAAGAAGAAAATGTTTTAACTACGGCTTTAATTTTTTATTGGAAAGAAAATCGGATCCGTTTAACGATACAGCACTGCTGGGAAGATTTTTTTTTGCCATTAAAGCGAATGGGTAAAATAAACATATTTTCATTTTACTTCAATTATTAAGCCTGTTGTCGAATAAAAAACTGACTTTATAGGTAACTTAATATTGTAAGTAAAAAAAAAATCATATTAAGTTTGCATGTGGAATTATAAGCTAAAATCGAAAAAATAAAAACCTCTACATTTGCCATCTAACTCTTAACTACGGGTTAGCCGTAACTAAATTTAACCTGAGTTTTTATTTGGTCAGAGAAATTTATATCGTCAAATTATTTATGGCGGTCAGAGCGTAGTAAGTTTGAAATATAACGCTTTCTTTTACACTGTTCGCTGCATTCTAAATGAGAGGAAACATTTTTCATTCTATGAGATATCCCGCTTAGAGTAATGCATTCAGGTAGCAAAAAATAAAAATACTTAATACTGAGGTAGTAACATCAAAAGAACGTTTAGTACTTTATGGCTTTTGGCTGACATCTTTTTGTCTACTATTCTTTGTTTTAACGTCGTAAGGCCCAGACAGCAAACATAATGGAAAATCAATTGTTTTATGCCTTTTATAAGGCTTTTGAGTCTTACGACGTTAATATGAATAATTCAGCGTTTCACTTATCTTTTATCGTCTTATGTTTTGTATGTATTTTATTGTGTTCAGTAGCGCTACCATGAGTTGACATCTAAAACTGACATAACGTAAACTATTGCACTGTCTCTTTCAAATGCATCACAATGAAAGAGACAAAGCGATAGTTTTCGATAGCGAGGATAGTATTTCAAACTCATGGGAAGGCTACAGGACACAGTTAATTTTGCCAATGTCAAGTGATTAAAGAGATTCGTTCCTTTGGAAATTGGTCGGTGACTGAACTAATTCTCTTTAATTATTGAGTTTTTGAACACCTAAAACAAACGAAACATACACAGCACATTTGTTTGTTACACTTATGTTGTTTTTGTCACGGAGTACCTATTATTATGTCACCGAAAAATAATCCAAATCGTTAGTTGATCAATTTCCTTGGAAGCTGGTCAACTTTCGAAAATAGGTACTGACACAGTTTCTAACCTAACCAATCGTCCGAATCGCAAGTTGATCAATTTTCGGAAAATTAAAAATGGAGCATTTTTTTTTCAAAATAGGTTAGGTTGAGTTGAAACTGGTGCCCCTACAGCTCAGCAGTTCTAACCTAACAAATAAAACGTGAAAGAAATGCTGTCTTCCACCATTACCTGTCTTGAAAAGGGATGTACTCAAACCTCAGCACCTATTACCCACTCGGAAAATCACAAAGATAAATCAAAGTTAGGGTTTAGTGGTTTTATGAGGTGGAAATATTGTTTTATGATTCGAGATATATTTATCACTTTTCCCACATTATTTCGCGTACTTTATTTCGATGGTTTGAGCAACTTTTTGCACCCAGCGGTTGTCGGGGCCATTTCCTTATTTATAGTTTTCTTCGGTTTCAGTGACAGTGTGCTGAATAGAATGAAGAATGGTGAGAACATTGAACAACAAATGGTGACCGGTGGAGTCAAGGCCAAGGTTAAGAAGAAATGCCTATTAAGATAGCCTGTCTAGGAGGCAGTTTACTTGCACTCGACATTAAAGTCGAATTTAGAGATTTCATACATTCGTCCATACAAATCTCTAATTGGAGTGCAATGTCGAATGCATTGTGCACATTTTCTAGGTATCTCTGAATTCAAAATTGTATTGAAGCGGTTGTCCATTATCGCTGCCTTAGTAGGAAGAGTTAGTTCAGTTGCTACAGTAAGAAGGATAAGGAATCAGTGGTGGCTTAAGTATTTGACAGACATGTTCTGTATGGACTAAAATTGAATATAAATACAACATTTATATTTCTATTCGACAATCTAACTCGAGATTAGTAACCGTAGCCAAAATATCTGCTGCTACATTATAGTATACTGATTGTGATGTTGCCTTTGTGGTTACAGAATATGTACCTTCTTTGACCTATTGGTTCGCACGTCAAAGACATTTCTAACAATGATACAGCCTATATCGTATCTGAGTGCGATGTACAAACCAACCTCAGTGTGTTTTAGTGACGTGTCTGAGGTGGCAATACATCTTCTATTCAATGGTGTAGTTAATGTTCTGCCTGTGCTGAATAACGGCATAATACAGGGTACACACTGACACTGAGAATTGTTGAGGATATAAAAGAAGGTTTTGAGATACACATAGCACATGCAATCAAGTCCTAACAAATCAAGTCTGGGTCAGTCCCGCGGGAAGCGTGTTTTAGGTTGTATGTATTCATTCGGAAGCGGTTAGTTCTATCGACCAATAGAATTTGTGAGCGCTTCGGTGACCGCGAACAAACGAAAGTCGTGGGGCCTCCAAGTTTATGAAAACTTTCACAATTAGACGGCCAATAAAGCCATGTTTTATAACGAACCCGTTTCCGTCCGTTGAATCTTTCCGTTGTTTCTTGCAAAAGGCTTATATTATTCTGAATTGTGATATAAACTCTTGATAACTTTGTAAGAACGCTTACTTTTGTGGCGTGTTACGTCGATGGCCGCCTACAGACGGCTCGTCCAAATTTGAGGAAACTTCCCATAACTGACAATCAGTTTCACAACAAACTAAGTCCTCCACCCTTGCCTATAGAAAATCAACATCATGTTTATGCAGATTATCAGGGAGAATAAGTTGAATTGCGATATTGACCGTTAACAAAATGGTACTGTAAGTCACAGAGGATTGATAGATCGCTACCAGACATTTTTCAGAACTACAGAAGTGTAATAAAATTCTCGTTAGTATTTCGGTGTCCCTTTCTACGAAATTGTGGCGCCTTTGTGTACTATAAAAAGGCGCCACAATTTCGATCACCTAAGTAGTCTCTAACTAGGGAATTTCATATACATACTATGAGTTTTAGATTTTTGTAGCCCTGCGGCTTTTGTAGATCTGCATCTACAGATGCCACAAAAGAGAATTGTTCCTTTAAAAATAAAATAAATAGGTTTATTTCACTGAAATATCGAAACGTTTCCCATCTTTTAGCTTAGTTATAGGATTTTGAAACACCCATAAATACTTCAGTTAAATTCCTAAAGCTTAATGAATTGTTTACAACATTATTGAATTTCGTTCACATTGATACTGTACAATTGTATGTAAAAGGTCAAAACGAAATGGCCACTTAACCAAAAATACAAATCTGTAAATCCCCTAACTTGATAATTAAACAATATTACCTAAAACAATTCCCGGCATCCATTAGGAGGATCCTACGACCTCATTCGAGGAGCTATATGAAGCTTCGTTAGCGTATGTTTGCGAGAATTAGCAGACAACAATAGTTTTTCTTGATTATCCGTAGTGTTAGACAAGGAGCAATTTTGCTTACTTTAGTAAATAACCAATAACCAATCGTCCCTAATTTAGTAAATAAACCAATGTATCCTATTGGTTTATTTACTAAATTAGGGACGATTGGTTTGTCCTCACTTCGTGTCGGGATTTAATTTATACTAGTAGCTACAAATAGATGGCGCTGGGTGTAGTTAGCATTGCGTAAGTATTTCGTCTTGGTGGTTTACCTATAGGTTTGGCCTCTGTCTTTTACATTTACCTCTTTGTAAAACTATTTACACACTACACTAGTAGATGAGATATGTATATTTTAACTTACATTTCGAGGCCTATCTTTTTCTTGGTCATGAGACAACATTTCGACTAGCACCTCCCCAGTGGCTTTAAATGGAATAGTGCGGTTGTCAATATTTTTATGCACACGCATTCACAACCATCCTTAAGACTCCATAAGTACGGAAACAATGAAATCGGTACATAACTAGGATACGAGAGTTTTTAACTGAATAGCATAATGTATATTAGTGACCGCTGTTCACAGTACAGTACAGTGCACTAATAAGAATACAACCTCATTTAAATATGAACCTTATAGTCCTGGCATAAGAGTCGAGGTGTTTACATTTTATTGCAGGCGACTGTACAGTCTAATTTAAATAAACGCTCTATACGACCTTGAAGGAGCTGAGACAAAAGGTAAGCTTCGCAGAAATCTCGTTAACTTGCGTTACATTATACTCGCTTTATATACAATCAACAACTCATACGCCAATACAACTATTTATTCCACAATTAAAGCCCGTCAGAGACCTAGTTATAATATTCTGTAACGTCAACAAACTGTGCCCTAATAGGTATTTAAACATATAATAGTTTCAATTATTCACATTAACCGCGGTTTGTTGATCTACTAAATCTATGGGCGGCGGCAATCCGCCGCCCATAAGCCCATAAGCCATTGGGCTTACCAACCATCAAGTGATCCTTCAGGAGACCTATTTTTGAATTGTCGTCTCACTAAAAAATGTGTGACTCGCATGATTTTTGACATCCGCATTTTTTGAATCATTCGAAAACGAGCAATTTGCAACGAGTGGTGTATACCGCTCGTTAATCGAGTTAACACTAAATACTTTGATAAGATTGGCGACACACACTACGACACACTAAGCGAGTGATTTCAAAAATAGGAAAGATTATTAATCATGCGACTCATGAGACGACGTGACTTGAAAAACGAGTAGTTTTGTTTGGACGAAGCGAAAATTCTAAAATAGGTCCATCGTCTGCCACATATCTTTAAAAAAAAAATCTAGGTAATTAAGTAAATAACGATTCGGGTTATTTTACGGAGACATTTGTAACGAGGGCGAATAGGTAGGTACACCTTTTTTGTTTACTATAGGCCAAACCAAATAGTATACAAAAAAAGTAAAGTTTTTACTTAAAACAATTTAGTTGGATAAAGCATAAAATGTTTTTCAGAACTGAGGCTGATTATTACAGAAAGTGGTACTTTTCACATGAGATTTGGTCTCATGATATCCTAGTTTTAAAATTAACGTCCTTCGCCTTTATATAATACTAGTGGCCCGCTCTCACTTCGCTTCGGGACCGTAGTTCATAAATGAACCAATAGATGGCGTTGGGCGTCGATTACATCGCGCAAGCGTTTCGTGTTTTCGGTTTACCTATAAGCCTTGTCATTGTATATAGAATTTAGCTCTTTATAAATAGTATAGAATGGAAGATAGAAGATATCTGAGCCAATTTCAAACTGAAGTTTTTGAGAACTACTGGCCATGTTCTTCTATTTTAATTGCTCTGTGAAATTCCTTTCACCTTAACAAATTTACAATTTTACACCTAAACAATTACAATTAGCTAACATTTAAGCCTGAACCGCAAAGGTAGACCGCTACGTTTTGCGGGTGTCGCCCACACAGTTAACAAATTACGCAATCTCAGAACACTCTGTACTTATGAACAAGCTACTTCGCAACTGCCTACACACAGGATGTTTCTGTGAAAAACGCGTCGACTTTGACTTTATCTCTTTTAGTTGCCCGCCCTCACTTGGTTTCAGAATATAAATAATAAGTAAATCAATTCACACATCACCTCATAAATTAATCCGACTCCGTACTAAGTAGCTTAAGCACTTGTGTTCTGCACATCTGTACAGATATTAGACAACAGAGGAAACACGAATATTATCCTTAAATAGGTATATAAATAGCACCCAGATACTGAACGAATACATTCAAGTGTTCTTCACTCGAATGTTTGGTGTGTGGGCAGGGTCACTAAGTACTACTGCGCCATCCGGCCAGTCAGCAATATAATTTTGCTATTTTTGTAGTCGTTTGAATTTTATCCAATAGATGGCACTTGGTTTCGATTACATCGCACCAGTGTTTCGCCTTTTTGTGTTACTCAGAATCCTTGTAGTTTTCTATAGAAGTTATCCCATTATAAATAGTATAGATATTAGATTTCCACCATGTTTACTAAATATTTTTGCCCCAAATTATCATTCCTAATTGTAAATTATTAATGATTAAATATTTAAAAACACTGCCTTACAACGATACCGAACTTCTACTTGCAGTTTATAAATAAGACTAGTTTTAATAAGTTTAGTTTTATAAAGTATAGTGTATTTTCCTTAAACTATTTCTTCACTTTAACTAACATTGTTATAGTTGAATAGGAACCGCAACTGTAGCGGTGGCTTCTATTGCCAGGTACTATTGAAATTAGTTTGAGCCTTTAGTGTATAATAGTGCAGTTTATATAACAGGGCTTCTCAAACTAGACAGTAGTATTTTGTTGAATTTGTTAAACATTTTTGAATTTTGATTCTGCTCTCTGTATTTTTTTGAATTGCACCTGAATGAGGTCTGACAGAACACCAAAGTCATCGACGTAAATGAGGTCAGGAGTGGGGACACGTATTTGTAAATGTAGTGTAGGCTCCGATAAATAGTAATAACTAGCGGCCGCCCGCGACTTCGTCCGCGTGGAAAAGTAACTTTTTACCCCCCTTTTAACCCCTTACAACCCCCTTAATATTATTATGTTGATAGCCTATAGCCTTCCTCGATAAATGGACTATCCAACAAAAAAGAATTATTCAAATCGCACCAGTAGTTTCGGAGATTAGCGCGTTCAAACAAACAAACAAACAAACAACAAACAAACAAACAAACAAACAAACAAACTCTTCAGCTTTATTATATTAGTATTATATATTATATTAGTATAGATACCCTCCCACCATATTCGGCTACGGCGGCTGGCCACGTACGCAGGATATGTGCTCGTGTGTGCGCAAACACAAGTGCACTCTATTCACTTACCCTCTTAATTTGATGGTGTCCCAGCGTGACACGACCGAAGAGAGATCGGACCAAACGTAACGTGCTTTCAGATGTTCGACGTTCTTGTAATTTGTGTGTAAGTTAAACAAAAGAAGTGTCACAAGAAAAATGGTAATATCGCGGTGTCTCTGTAGACACAATGCTATTTAGAATTGCACAATATTCCCGCAAAGACAGGATTTGTTGAACACACGTATATTTGCGGGGAATTTGTGGCACATCATGTATGAGACCTTATTAAGTTCGGGTTCTCTGTGTTGGTACGATGTGGAAGCTGGGATGAAGCGTAGGTGTAAATGTAGGCAAGGGCAACGTGGCCAGACGTCATGTTTGAAAAGGGAGAATGCTGTTTTTGGTTACCTGTCCCCGTTCTTCTAAAGACTCATCACATTTTCTTTTTGTAATGGCGCATTTATTATTTTGATGAATAAATGTTTTTTCTTTTTTTGACAGGTAGTTAGATTGCGATATTTTAAACCATCTCAAAAATTTCTCGAGGACATTATACTGTTTCGTGTGATTACAAAAATTTTTTTCGCTAGTAACATAGGGTCTAGGATAAGAAACACGTTCCTATAGAAAGTGATCAGCTGATTAATGCAATTTGTATGGCAAATTTAGTAACATTAGTGCTTGTTTATGCCCTCGAAAATCTAAGGCGATAATTAAGCACGGTTTTTGAAATTCTGCATAAGATAAATAATACCTTGACTTTGAGCTCGGGAATTGCTATACGTACTTACTTGCAGTGTTGTTTTCTGTACATTTGATGAATGAAGTGACGGGTCACTGTGTCAAAAAAATGTTTGCATTAAGCATTATGTTAATGCGTACATGCGTTCAAAATAGAAATAGATATGGAATGAATAAACAAAACAATAATTAAGAAATAGAACCAATGTCCCGTTTTATGCCAAACAAAATATGGTCACGCTAGACATGACTATTGCCAGTGTTGTATCGTTTATCTTAAAAGAAAACCACTGATTTGACAACCTAAGCCATTCGTTTTCTCAGCTACCAGTTTGTCGATTCGATTTCTTTCGATTTTCCATTTGATTCGATTCAAGTCGATTTTTTGTGTTGTTTTTTATGTAATAAGTAAGTGGCAGGCGAGCAGACAGCAAACAACACCAATGGCGTTACAATTAGTATGCTTCGAAACTTTAAACCTGCTTCCTCGATTGGGATTTTTAAAATTTTGGAGAGCTTGATTTAAACTGTTAGTATTTTATTATTTGTATTTTTTTATGTGATAGGTGGCAAATGAGCATACGGATCAATAGTCAAGTTGTTGTGTATTGTCAATGTTCTTCTAGAGTCTATGAACTTTGTGTCTGAACTGCAGTTTTTCAATGTTAAAGTTAACTTCCTCTAATTTTGAATATTAAATCATTTGTAAACGTTTCAAAAATTGTTTTTTTTTTCACATTATCATTTTCACTTACATGTTCTGGTATTGTATTCAATGCGAAGTAGTTTTCACATAGATACAACTAACGGACTAAAATTATCAAAATGTTGTTAAACAAAACAAAGTTTAGCACAGATTTTGCACTGGATATGTTGCTAATGGCGCATGCACACAGTTTGGAAGCTCTGATTACTTAACTACAGGAACAAAATTTGTGGTTACAAATCATTTAAACTTCTGCAAAATGTATTACTATACCCTAAAACTCCTTGTATTAATTCCACCTCAATACAGTGTAGAATATCCAGGCTGGAAGTTATGTAGGTAAAACCGGCTTTATCTTAATCAGATACTGGCCATTAAGTTAAGCTATTCTGCATATGATTTTTGGATGTTTTTCTATGTGTCTATAGTGTCTCTCGTCACTTCCTACCTAATTCCTACCAAGAACTCTGTTCAACTCTGTTTTACTTTTACGTTATGTAAATAAATATTTACATCTAAGACGGCGGTTAATATATTTCTTCACTGCGTCCTCTCTACATTTCCAAGAAGTTACTGGGTAATAAAATATCGAAAACATTATAAGATCAAAATACAATCATACTTAGGTGGTGACGTAACATGATTTTTTTCGATATTTTGTTCTGGAACTTACCCCGGGAACTTCCAGACTCGGCGTCTCCTAACTGTAAATATTTGTATCTCCTTAACTACGTCTTCTACTAACCATTCTGAAAAACGTTTTTCTATGATTTGGAAATTCGAAAAGGGATGTCATGTTCACAGATACATTTATACTATTTATGGAAAAACAAATATATACACCGACAAAGCTAATCATCATCATTTCAGCCAATAGACGTCCACTGCATAGGTCCACTAGATATAGGCCTCTGCTGTAGGGCGAGACAAAAAATTGGTCAAACATACTATACCTACATACAAACATACATACGTACATACACTCGAAAATCATTACCCTCCTTTCTTCGGCAGTTCATGTAAAAATCTAGAGGTGCATGGGATTCAAAGCTACCATTTGGAAGGCATTTCTTATCAACGGAGCTTCCAATACTTTTTTTATTATGTGTAAACTACCTAGTTAGGTATCCAACCTATCTAAAACAATTCAAACATTTGAAAATCAATCTTCTGTCATAAAGTCAATTTATTCGACTAATATGGCCGCGAAGTATTTGTGGTCCGAGTGGTTGGACCTGTAGCTAGTGCGTCTAGTGTTGTTCTAACCATAATGGTTAAATTAATATCGATAAGATACATTTCGTTATTTTATTAGATTTTTTATCTTATACTTATTTTAGAGTTAGTTCTGGCGCTCTATAATAAAGATATCTTGTCTCATTAAGATACCAGTTTTCTCACAGTCTTCATTTGCATATTATTATATTTATTAGAAAATATTTGTTTATTTGCCGTTGTATAATGTCCAGCTTAAGATTTTGCAAGACAGCTGCGAGCAAATTTATTTGCTAATTCATTATACTTGGTAATACTCTTGAACTTTAATAATATTGAATGAAAGAATGAATGAATATACTTTTTATTGCACACAAAACAGAGGTATAAAACTTAGAATTATTACTACTAACTTTTTTTTTATTGTACCATATAAATACGAGTGATACGATGACGTGTTTTGTCAGTGAAAACAAATAATACAAAAAGACGTTCGATGTTATAACTCAAATGCAAGGTTTAATTATCGATATTTTACATAGATCCTTATCGAGTGTTATGCAACATTAGTTTTCTCGTCGTTATAATCCCAGTGAAAGTTGGAATTTTAATTTGTTTGTCTAATGAAATTTACGTTGAATAATTTAATTGAGGAATTTTCAATTCTGATTCAATTGAAAAGTTATAATAGTTTTACAAGCCTGGGGAGAACTTTGGAGACTGACCACTTTTGGTTTACTCAGTATCCAAATGGATTGAATTTAAAATTTTGATGAAAAAAGCTAGGTACTGTAATATTGATTTAAAAAAAATAGTTTATAGTCGAGATAAAATAGACATTTGAAAGGAATAATCGCATAGAGCTAAAAATTGGCAGAGATGTTGATTTTGACTAATTTAAACTAGGATCTTAGAACACTGTATCGGGAAACCAGTAAAATAAATGTAGGGCATACAATTATATGAGTAGTTTTTAAAGTAGGTACATGTTTTCCAGAAAAGAGCAGGTATTCTTCTTAGATACAATGCATATTTATTATGTGAGTGAGTTTAAGCGTTTAGCTTAATATCAGGCGGTCTATAATCTTTGTAGTCTCGTCTGCCCCCTAAGAAAATAAAACCTACCAACAGATATTTTAGGTATCTAAAATGTAATTATTCATTTTAGACATAGTAATAGAACTTCAAATAAAATAGGCACTGAAAAGCAATCAAGGCCTAAGACGCCAAACTTTTTAATGCAGAAGCCGAATTTATAGTAAGTTAATCAAGGTGATTGAAGTTAACTAATAAAAGGACTTTCAAGTCAATTGAAACAGAATACTTTTCCAATATCTAACAATTTTTGGGACCGAAAAACTCCTAACCATTGACAACAATGTCTGCGTATATTTCAATGTCACATTCCATTTTTCAACGCCTCTTTGATATCTATCAAGTGAATTATAATCCCTAACCAAAGCTTAGCTTTCAAGTGCAAAGTCCTTGCAACACCGTACTACACCTGGTGCAGTATTTTGTCGTTGCTATTTACGGTGCAAAGTGCAACTCTGAGTTTAATTACGGTTTCCTTTTTACCTTCAAACTTTCTCTTTGATAAGAATCAGTCAAGTGCAAGTTGAACTCGTGTGATGAAAGTTTTTAACTATCAACTTGAAATTTTAAGACTTGTAGAATTAAGTTAGTACTCGTAGTACACACTTTAACGAATTGTTACTTATATAATATAAACTACTAGCGGCCGCCCGCTACTCCGTCCGCGTGGAAAAGTAACTTTTTACCCCCCTTTCAACCCCTTACAACCCCTTTTTCGCAATAAAAAATAGCCTATGTCCTTCCTCAGGGTCTAGATTATCTGTAATACCAAATTTCATTTAAATCCGTTGAGTAGTTTTGGCGTGAAAGAGAAGCAGACAGACAGACAGAGTTACTTTCGCATTTATAATATTAGTATGGATGAGTAACGGACTGGGAAATTATTTAATACGATGTAACGAACATACATACAGACAAACAATTTACTGTGGCATCAGTATCGATCACTAATCACCCCCTGAGAGTTATTTTGAAAATATATTTCATGTACAGAATTGACCCCCATACAGATTTATTATAAGTAATAGAATATGTTGCATGCACCCGCCCTAACTTTCTTACGGTACTTTTTTTATAAGACCTGATTCCTTGTCAACTAAACGTATTAGTTCCAGTATAAACCAAAGATGGCGCTGGGTGTCGATAACCTCGCGCAAGTGTTTTGCCTTTTCGGTTTACCTATCGCGTTATTTCAGCTTAGACGATCTCTAAGAAGCTCTTAAACTGTAGAATAGACCAGATTACAGTTACTCGCGTAATAAATATGATGAAAGTAAAATTGTTCACTTCAAAGGCATTTACACATCAAAGATCAAAGGTTGGATCTGTGTGGAAATATTTAGTCGTTTGCTTTTTGCGGCGTAAAGGTGCTAGCTTGGAGTCTAATCACAGACTCCTTTGCCATTTCCAATGTTCATTTTGATAAAAGCTACCGCCTGAGCTAACCAGCAGCTGCAGAATACCCCAATTAGCAATCAGACACGACTAATATCACGAATAAAGATTTTCATTCATTCATTTATTCACTATAATTAAAACCGCCAAAGACGAGGTTGCTCAATGTTGGATCCGTATTTTACCTACACAAATAGTACCTATATGGTATTTTTTTTATATTTCAGGACTCGACATTATATTTTAGTTATTTGTAAATAACTAAAATATTATGTACTAGATGCTCATTTCGTTTTGGAGTTCTACCAATAGATGGCGCTGGGGGTCTTGAAAAAAAAATACAAACCTAAAAAAAAACTTAATTACTCTAGTCGCGCTGATTGCAAAAAGATGCCTACGCATAACTACGCAAAGATTAGGCAAAGTAAAACGACACTAAAATTACATGGCACTACATCAAACGATGTCTTGATCTTAGTGCCAAGACTGCCAAGCTCGAGGGCAGCCGCTTGAAAGGTTTCCCGGAGAATTAAGTGCTATTTCAGAGAGAGCGTATACAAGATATGACGAGTGTACTTAAGTACAGTCTGCAGTAGATACACCTTTTTCATGATATAGGAGGCAGAAGAGCCGACGGATCACCTGATAGTAAGCGATTACCGCCGCCCACAGACACTTGCAACACCAGTGGTGTCAGAAGTGCGCTGCTTACCTTTTAACCTCCTTCCCCTGGATTGGGTCTCCGGTACCCTCCTCACGCAGCAAGACATAGCGTATGCACTTCTTCACGCCGGTTTTCTGTGAGGACGTGGTATTACTCCGGTCGAGTCGGTCCATTCATACTCGTAACAACAACTATTTGGGGTTGGCTTTTTATTTATTCTATGCCAACACACTCGGTCCCGGGTCGTCTTGGTCCTTTTGTTTGCATCTCACACGACTTTATTTGCAGCATCCATCCCGCTCCCGCACACCTTGAAATATGTACTAAGGCTGAGTTAAGTTGCACCTGGCATAATTCACAGCTCGCTTCCAGAACACAATGTATGAGACAAGCTCGTCTTAATAGGATCAAATGTTCTAGGAAGTGAACGCTTCACAAATTATTTTTGATGAAAAGGTTGTCCCAGAAAGTATGGAGTCTCGGCGTGGTATATGTACCCTATGAACAATAGTTTTTGACTATCCAATTTCTCTACCGAAATCCGCTCTAAAACCGGAGTAGCAGACGATGGGGTGAAAAGACCGCTAAATTGAAATTGGATTGGGCAGGACACGTTTGCGGAATGCACCCGGAGAGATGGACCAAAATCGTCACGCAGAGGCAGCCTGCAGATGGCCGTCGCCTAAGCGTCAGGCCTAAGAATAGATGGCGTGACGATTTGGATCAACTCTCCCGGGACTGGGAAATTCACGCCACTCTTCAATAAAATTATTTTTATGCGAATTTTCAATTACCAAAAAACAAAATAATGTTCTTCAGAATGAAAAATCCAGAGGTCCGAGGAATTGAACCTACGCCCCTTCGGTGCATGTTCTTATCCACTGAGTCACTGTCGCTCTTAATTACGCGGTACCTAATCGTATTAACGTTACTCGTACTTACTTATAAGACAATTTCCGACGAGTTTGTTACTCGCCTTAGAAAGAATTCTCTTTAGTTTTTGTGGTTAGTTTATGAATAGAAAAACCAATCAGTCGTCGCAAAGGGCCCAGGAAAGGGAAACCCTATTAATTTGCTTTTTTGCCCGTTCATTGCGAAAGGGTTAAGTTTGAAACTGAAGGTTTAAGGGCTTTGGAGGAGCGATGTTGACTGGCATTCAAGAGTTCACCCTTTTTCTTAATTAAAATTTCACTAACAAAAGAACTGGGTCCGACAAACACTAATGAACGAGGTACAAGGGTATTTTTGGGTACGGATTAGGCCGTTCTACGGCTTGTGTTCATTATACCTTGAGCAAACAACCATATTTATGTACCTAATACATAGGGTTGGAAAAAATATCGTTTTGTACAAAGAACATTGATTTTTATTATAAAAACAAATTTATTATTAAAATATTATATTTTTTAAAACTTTTACTAACATTAGCATAGGTTTTTGTGGGATTGCTACCATCTAACTTTATTTTTCAGTTTCCAACATTACTACATACTTTGTCTTTTATTCATTATATCAACTTTATAACCAACACTATTATAAAGTTGTATACTATTCCAGGCAGTTCTATCGTTTGTGTAAACTTAGTTCATTACCCGACTGGCTTCCAATACGTGGGTTGCCAACGGCCTGTTACCAAAAAGTGCTAAATAAAACAGAAAGACATGTTTTGCTCTGTTAGGTTCGAGACAAATTTTAAATGGTATATTTTGTGACTCGACTCAGAATATTGTATAAGTTTTTATCTTTTTCTCACGTCACAGCTTTAATTTTATAATGATGTTATAATTTTAAAAACGCCCTCGTAGGCAGAGGGGTTTTTTTAATCGGTAAATTTTAAGATTCTGACACCAATTTCGGAGAGATATGGGTTTCAGAACTGCCACGGTATTAGTAGTGATATTTCGTTGAAAATTACACATTTGTATTAGACGAATTTCCTTAAATTAAAAATTATAAAAAAAACTGTTCTTCCTCCTTTGAGATTTTCTTTTTATCTGTGTACTCGCATGTTGGCAACACCGCGCCAAGGTGTTTTTGAAGTTAATCATTCAAATATCCCACCTGCCAATTCCAAGGTTTTAACTTGCAATTTGGAACTCGTGTAATTAGCTTTTCATCGGGCGATTTAATTAAATAATCCTGTTACACCTGGAGGGTAATAAATTGGAGTGATTACGACTCCTTATTGCCTTAATTCCTTTATTTTGACTGCCTCAGTGGCGCAGTGGGTAGTCGCACTTTTAAGCGACGGCTGCGCTTGGGGTCCCGAGTTCGATCTGAGATCTATTTTTGAATTTTCGCTTCGTCCGAACAAAACTACTCGTTTTGCAAGTCTCGTAATTCGCATGATTCAAAATTTTCCCTATTTTTGAAATCACTCGCTTAGGGTATTGCCAAGCTTGTCAAAGTATAGTTTTAACTCGTTTCACATGCGTCCACTCGCTTCACATAAACGAGTGGTTTATACCACTCGTTGCAAAACGCTCGTTTTCGAATGATTCAAAAAATGCGGATGTCAAAAATCATGCGAGTCACACATTTTTTTGTGATACGACAATTCAAAAATAGGTCTCCCGGGTCGGGCCAAAATTTGTGCCTGAGTTTTTCTGTTCAGAAATTTTCAGTGTCTGCCCGAAGTCTGGAAGTTGGCGGACTTGTACCCCCGTGCCTCGGAAAGCACTTTAAGCTGTTGGTCCTGCGCCTGATACTTCTACGGTCGTGGCACATGTCCCATCGAAATATGAGGGTAAGGGAATAGAGAGGGCACCTGTGTTTGCGCACACATTGTGCACTACCTTTAAATGTCTTGCGTCGATGGCTGATCGTTGGGATTGGCCGCCATAACCGTATTATCGGTTAGGGGGACATTATAAT
This sequence comes from Cnaphalocrocis medinalis, assembly GCA_014851415.1. Classification (NCBI taxonomy): domain Eukaryota; kingdom Metazoa; phylum Arthropoda; class Insecta; order Lepidoptera; family Crambidae; genus Cnaphalocrocis; species Cnaphalocrocis medinalis. Next base: position 3,347,476 of record CM026284.1, read on the forward strand.
TCCTTTATGCTTTTGTTCCGTGTTCTGTTCGACGAATACCTATCTCTCCTTGTTTTTTCCTCTTTGTAGTCAATTTCGGGAAATGTTTAAAATTACATTTTTGCTCCTTTGTGTATTGGGTAAGCTATATTAGTGTGAGTAGATTATTGGATTTCCTTATTTTGACATTTTGCCTACGCTCTATGTACAAAATACGTAATACATTTTTGGTTCGATCCTTCTTGTAGGTACTCCTGTGAATAACCACTTTCAATGCTTGAATGAGATATTATACATAAAAAGTCAAAAGAGGAGAGATTTCAATAGTTATTATTTAATTTCAGAACGTGCTGCAGAACTCCTATATGTTGTTTTTTTATATTTTTATGATTGATCATACCTATGTATTAGGTACATACCCAGATAACAATTTAAACTTGAAACTGACTTGCGATAGGTTTGATGTATCAAACATGAAGCTTTGTCTCAAATTTGCCGTGGCAAGTGTATAAACTTGAGGCAAGGTTAAATCAAACTTTCTAGTTCCGAAGCAACAAACTTGCTAGAAAATTTTTCTATAAAGTGTATGCAAGTTTGACATAACAAAGTTTGGAGGCCAATCGGGGGGGAAGGGGATAAAAGGTTAGCAGCGCACTTGTTGCATGTGTTCATCATGGACGGCGGCAATTGCTTACCACCAGGTGATCCGCCTGCTCGTCTGCTACCTATCATATAAAAAAAAAAACCTTGTCTCAGTTCCACACACTTTCCCAAGCAGGGCGCAGTGGCAGACGTTCCCGAGGGACGCTCCACAATAGAGTCACGATTACAATTAAGTATCCATGACTCAAGTATTATTCACCAATTGGACTTCTGGTAGTCATTGTTTGGAAAAAAATCTCGTCATCGCGATGTAGAAAATAAACACGACCGCACAGATAACTTGGTAATCCAGTACAAATACATAGCATTACAATTTTATATTTGCGGTTTGTGTTGGTCCTACTAATCATAGGGGGGGATTTGGGCCTTCACCCACCACGCTGGCCCAGTGCGGGTTGGTGGGGTACGCCAGAGCCTCTTCCGTTGTGCAGCAGGGTGCGCCACGTGCAGGTGAGGTTGACTTTGGTCCCGTAAGATATTGAGAGGGACCACTTGCACCCCGTGCAGGATGGTGGTTGGCAGGCCTCCCACCAGGTGGACCGACGATCTGGTGAAGGTCTCGGGAGTCCATTGGATGCGGGTGGCACTAGGACCGATCTGTGTGGAGAACTTTGGGGGAGGCCTATGTCCAGCAGTGGACGTCTATTAGGCTGAGAATGATGAAAATGATGATTTGCGGTTTGCTTTGCTAAACAAAATGCACCGAGTTCGTTTCGTTCCGTGAACCGCACAAATAACTTGGTAATCTAGTACAAATACATAGCATTACAATTTTATATTTGCGGTACAGAACTGACAACCGTTGGAGCCATAAGGTCCTTGAGTGGAGACCGCGACTCGGCAAACGTAGTGTTGGACGCCCTGCTACAAGATGGGATGACGACATTCGAAGGCTGGCTGGGGTGGGCTGGATGAGAGTGGCCGAAAATCGGGAGCGGTGGCGTGCATTAGGGGAGACCTATGTCCAGCAGTGGACGAACGTGGGTTGCTGATGATGATGATGATGATGATTTGCGGTTTGCTTTTCGAAACTTGCTTCAAAATTACCAAAGCCTTGAAACATCATACCTTAATCAACAAGCTTACAGCAATTTTGTCATAAACTTGATTTTTCATGTTTAACGTGACAATCTCAAAATCAAGTTTGCAGCAAGCTCGCTTGCTATCTGGGTAAATATGGTTGTTTGGTCAAGGTATAATAAACACAAGCCGTATAAAAATACCTAATTCGAACCCGAAAATAATACATACGTTGGCCAACAGTTGGCAGCAGTTCCGTCAATCTATCAGCCACCGCGCTACCGAAGAATGAAGAAGCCGCACTGAGCACTTAGACGCAGTCTCGTCTTTCAAGTTTTGCAGAGTTAAGTGAAATTTCATTATGCAAAGTTCACGTCGCTTTTGAGAGAAGATTATTTATTGAGCTAATGTAACTTAAGTAGCTAAATACGTATGTGTATAGTAGTTCTTTTTAAATAATTATTTTTCGATAATTTTAAAAATATTTTTTTGGATTATCGGCATACTTCTCTTTTTCAATTTTCGTGGCAATCGGTGCAGAAACGGCGGGGAACGAGCCATGACAGATATGACGAAACTATGAGGATTCCTAGTAGACTAGGGAACCCTAAAAAGGTGGGTGCATTGATTTTTTGTATACAGAACTCGTATTTCCTTTCAAATTACTTTTTGGATTAATGGCCTCAAGGACGTGTTCGGATAATAATTTACAATGCCTTGGCAATATTAAAAGAGACAGGTTTCAACTGTAAATCCATTCAAAGAAACTCAAAAGGTTTTTTTAAGGAGGAAAGAACAAAATTACCTTCTTAGAAAATTCGGGGGCGGTCATTTTAATGAGAACAAAGAAAATAGATTTGATTAAATTGTGCCTTTTGTATTTTTGGGCGGATAAAAATCATTGTCATACAATGTTTTTTATAAATTCCAAACTCGACACTGTGTTGGCATGTGGTAAAAATTAACTTATGCTTAAAAAGAATTTAAACACAGATTTCGTTATTATGTATGTAGGTACGGGTTGGGTCTAAATGATATCCTTTTCTTCTTCGTAATAGTTTTGTATATATTAAAAATACTGATAGTATTATAGTTGCGTCCCGTACATTGATGGCGTCGTCGTTTGAGATAGCGAGAGAGTAAGTGAGTGTCAGTTGCGTTCCGAAACATGAGGAACGTTAACTAATTAAAACGTTTTGAAATTCCTACATGTATTATCACAAATCACAACTTTTTGAACATTCCAGCAAAACATTATCTTCAAAACTGAAATATTTGCGACTTGTATGTTGTTGTAATCAACCATTATGAACAACATTTGTTCAACAACTTTTCTAAATTCTTCGAAAAATTTTCGACTCCCCATACAAAATGATCAAGGCACGTGACCGACTTTGGATGGAAAGATAAAATTTTTTTATGCGAATTTTTTAAAAGTCATAGAACAAAATATGTTGTTTAGAATGGTTGGTAGAACACGTGGTTAAAGGGATGTAAATGTTCACAGATACACCCTGTATAGGATACATCAAATCATACCAAACAATCGTATCAAATCTCTAAATTCACTTCAAAGTCTAGTGCTCGAGAATTGCCCCCCAGGAAGTGCTTCCCGAGGTACGAGTGTACAAGGCCGCCAATTTCCAGACATCGAGCTGGCACTGAGATTTTCTTCTTCTGTGAGGCCGTGGTATCACTCCGATCGAACCACCTCATTCATGTCGAAGCATGACTCTCCCACGGTTAGTACAATAAAACATTCTAACACAAATAAAATTAGACCGAACAATCTTCAGCAAACAACAGAACAAATAGATATTTTATAAAGCTGAATGGACCTAAGTTAAATAGCACGTTTTTATTCCATTTTCACTTAAACCCCAAAAGTTCCCGTCATCAATTCTAAATTCCAAGCTCTCCGTTTTAATAGAAAGTATTAATTACAAAAAAGATCAAACAATTTCCCTTCCCGGCCCTTCATTGTTATTCCTGCCGTTTCTACGCGAAACCTTTTAATGCGTGTAATATTTACTAGGATTTCAACCATTAGGAATATCATTTTTTTTACTAAATATGCAAAAATACGTAATATGTACGTAAAAAGCTCAAATAAAACGTCCATTAGATGTTCAAATATTGTAAAGTATTTAATGGCACACCCATTTATTTGTATACGCGCTTGGTTTGGATAATGATTGCGGAAAATCCTTAGTGAGTTCAACAAAAAGGTATGTACCTACAATACAATAGAATCATAATATGAATGTATCTATTATGTACGCTTAGTGCTTCGAAAACGAAGGTATATTTCTATTTTCATACTATAATTTCTTCTAGGAAAAAATATGGTATAGTCATCTAATGTAATTCTCGGTTATTGTGTACAAATTAATAATATTAAAGTCATTGAAGGTTAATAACTACTAGGATAATGTAGCATGTTATGCCAAAGCCATTGCTGCAGAGACTTGGGTACGCTAAATTACCTTTGTCCAGAAATTATTGAATATCCCTTTATGTGCGTACCTGAAAATACTGCTGCAACTATGCACATGAATCCTTTGAGCCACCTCAAAGGTAAATCGGATTTTGGAGGGGGATTATCGAGATGAGATATTTATTGATAGGGCACGCATCCCGTTCTCTCGTCAATATCCCGGCTCAAAGGCTCCAGTAGCGCTACCATGAGTTGACATCTAAAACTGACATAACGTAAACTATTGCTCTGTCTCTTTCATATCCATCACAATAAAAGAGACAAAGCGATAGCTTTCGATAGCGAGGATAGTATTTCAAACTCGTGGTAAGGCTACAGTTAACTGAAACCTAATTAAAGACCCAATATAGTGCCCGTCTAATTTTCAATAGTCTTTGCATCTGGCGGATGCTCTCGTTGATTGTGTCCCGTGTATGTGTTCCACTATCATTTTATATGTCAAAGACGCGTCTTCGTTTTGAAGTTGTATCCTCACGTATGCCCTCCAAAAGGACCGGCTTATGCCGTAATCACCGGCAGGAGAGTTACGCTGAGAGTCAAGAGATGATTCATCACCGTAGTATCGCAGTCCATTGTTGAACAAATACCTCTCTAACATTTAATGTTCGCCACTTCAAAAGATCTTCTAGCTCATTCCATCTTGCGCAAATCGTTACTCCATGTGGCCTGAGAGTTGTCGAAAAAAAAAGAAAAGATGAATGATAATCATGAATGATCGTGTGATCGGCGTGTAAGCTGCAGGTCGTCGAATAGTAGTTATGTAATTTACGTTTAGATTGTCTCTATCCCGAGATCGTCTTTAAGTAGTCCCGCTTCTCGCCTAAAAGAGAAAGGCACGGCAAAATAAATAGCCCTTTTGTTATTCACCTCTCATAGGCGGTGAGGATTTAAGTGACTCTGGAGACAAATACTACAATCCTTAATTAATTACTCGATTTATTCTAACTTCGTTCCCTGCCCAGCTAAATTTGTTCGCCAACTTTTCGGTTGTTTAGCGAAATTTGGTTTTGATTACTTTTAATGTAGGAAAAATCGATTTGAATATGGTTTTGATGGTATGGTTTGGAATTTGAGATTGTTATATGTCTATGCATATCCCAAATGTGTTATTAATTTAATTCGAGTGTATTAGGGATAAGGAAAATTTCATTTAAGTATCTTTTATTCGTTAGGCCGGTGATTATATTCGTTGCGTGACGATTAAGACTGGTTACCTAGTGCAAGCTGATGACCCATTAACATTTACTCGGCGTGTCATTCGAACTACTTTCTAGCTGGCTCGTGCGAGTTACTCGTAAGTGACGTCCAAACGTGCGAGTTACTTTCTTTTTTTTATGTTATAGGTAGCAGATGAGCAGGCGGATCACCTGATGGTAAGCAATTGACGCCGCTCATGGACACTTGCAACACCAGTGGAGTTACAAGTGCGCAGCCACCTTTTAACCCTTCCCCCCCCAGGTGGGCCTCCGGCACCCTCACTCATTCGGCGAAACACAGCACAGGAGCTGCTTTACGCCGGTTTTCTGTGAGGCAGTGGTATCACTCCGGTTGAGCCGGCCCATTCATGCCGAAGCGTGGCTCTCCCACAGTTGAAACTGTCCAGTGCATCTACTCGGTAGGCTGGTAAGCTAGCAGGAAATGTATTTTATCTTTGAGGTTAATAACATGATGTTGTCTAAATTTATTTATAATAGCTGTTAACCGTGACTTCGTCCGCGTGGGATAGAAGAAAAAATTTGCCTATGTTCTTCGTCAAGGTAGATCATCTGTATATCAAAATTTCATTCAAATCCGTTCAGTAGTTTTGCCGTGAAAGAGTAACAGACAGACGGACAGACAGACAGAGTTACTTTCGCATTTATAATATTAGTAAGTTAGTATAATATCAGTTAGGATTAGGATTTATTTCTGTGCGGACTGGTGGTGCTCAGCGTCGTCTGCTGGGACTCAACCGTGAATTCTGACACCCTTTTCGTTTTTACTTTTTAAATTATTATCAGATGCGCCATAAATACTGTGAAAATGTTAACATTAAGGTTGAAAATTCGTTGGAACTCGCCTCCATACATTATCTCTCCCACAAGACATCTCTCTATGTCCAGAAACTATTTGTCCCCTTAAAGTAGATAATCCGGTCCAGTCTGCAGCCGGTCGCAAAGGCTACTACACTGGACTTAATTTCCGCGACTGACGGATGTCGTCTGACTCCGAGCCAGACGATGGTATCGCAGATCACAGTCTACCATTACGACTACTTGGTTGACACTAAGCTTTATGAGTGATATCTTTGTCTACTCTTTCCATGACCTTTTGTCCTACGTAATCGCCCACGCTATGTTTAGCGAAAAATCAAAAAGTCTTACCATTAACCAGGCTATGCACCATATGAGACCACCAGATTTTGAACTTTATGCAGTTATGATAAGGTTGAAAACCAATGAAAAAAAATATGTCTAGTTGCCTGGTTAAGGGTTAAACGTTGCCCACGCTGTCGGGTTGGCAGACAGCAGCAGACAAATACCCGCTGCAAATTTCTCCACCGTACTACACGCCATAAACAAGGATTCCATCCGTACCGTCTGGATGGATGCCGGCCTGTAGCGCTACCATGAGTTGACATCTAAAACTGACATAACGTAAACTATTGCTCTGTCTCTTTCAAATGCATCACAATGAAAGAGACAAAGCGATAGTTTTCGATAGCGAGGATAGTATTTCAAACTCATGGTAAGACTACTGGTACCGTGCGATTTACTCGACATTTTCTGCCACGCACCTCCTTATTGTGAAATCAACTTCTCACAACGGTATTTCCGAACCGATACGACATTCAAATCTTTAAGAAATTAGCCCATACCTTCCTAAAAATAAATATTCATAAAAAAGGCTGATATTTTTTTTTATAAATATTGCTAGCTGGTTATCTTTTTTCGTGTGCTTATCCGGTTCAGTCCATTGCCAGTCGCGTAGGGCACTGTCAGTGGACACAATTTCCGCTACTGACGGACGTAGGGCCAGACGATTGTATCGCGGATCATAGTCCAGTTTTACTACTATGACTTAGTATACAGATATTTAAGTGATCTCTTTCCACAATCACAGGTTAATTAAACTTTACGGTAATCGTTAGGTAGCGTGTGATCTGGAGCTAAAGAGTTGCCCTGTATTTCAAGCCTTCAGGTCCCAACTGTAGATAAAGCACTTATTACAATTGTCTGTATGGGTATATTTTAGTGAACGTTTGTAATTAATGGAGCTAACTCTGACACATTTTTGGGTACCTACTACCTATTTAAATCTTATTATCCATGGTGTGGTACATAAGTAGGTACCTGGGTCATTCTCATCGAAGTGTCATTACCGTGACAATACTTAGATATCAGAATCGTAAAAACACCAATTTTACATTGCTTAGGTATGAATCTTTCTATAAACCTAAGCAATTTTTTTGAATAAGAAATAGTACGAGGTACATACGAGAATGAATCCTCTGGACTGGGAATTACAAAATGTATTATTCTTCAGATATTTTATTAACAGGAAACTGGCCTTTGTATTCCTTATTTTCGCAAATTTTGTAGGAAAGATTTGTGCCAAAGCATAAAAAAATAATCAAATAGTTTTTGCCAATATAGCTACTAGAGCGACAAAGCGAATTCCCTCGGAGTCGTGACATCCCAAAGTCGGCTCGTCGTTATGGGCTCCCAGAGCTCCCTCTGTATACAGGGTGTATCTGTGAACATTTACATTCCTTTCACCACGTGTTCTACCATCCATTCTGAACAACATATGACTTTTGAAAATTCGCATAAAAAAATTTCATCTTTCCATACAAAGTCGATCACGTGACTTGGTCATTTTGTATGGGGAGTCGAAGTTTTTTTCGAAGAATTTAGAAAAGTTGTTGAACAAATGTTGTTCAGAATGGTTGATAGAACACGTGGTTAAAGAGATGTAAATGTTTATAGATACACCCTGTATAGATTTGCAGCAACATTTTCCAGGGTACATAAAAAGTGCGTCACCTGTCAGTTACGAAAGCAATTTAGTTTTGTGGCTAGGGTTGCTAGTAGTCAGTAAAATTATACTAAAATGCCAGAAAATCACACCAATCAACCTGGTCTCAAACTAGGGAAACCACTGTACTGTGAGTAACGGTGACGATAGTTAACTGGGGGATAATTATCAGTAATGAATTACTGACTTAATATTCATCTTTTCTTGAGAGCATGATACTGATGGAACAAAACATTTTCTCCAAAGAACGATGATGGCTCGCACAAGTATTCCATCTGCTGACTAGTTTGCTTATGGAAGGCGTCTTCTCTTTCACACGCTTGGTTGGTCTTTTAGCAAGGCGGCATCCTCCATTAAATAATAAATAATAATAATAAATTGACAACAACATCACATAAATTGTCCTGGTCCCAAACTAAGGTTTTCCCTTGTACTATGGAAACCAGAAACAACGAAGGAACTACACACACCCAGACCCAACACAAATATCTGTTTCATCAACAAACATTTGTGTTGATGCGGGAATCGAACCCGCGACCCTTACGTCTCAACCGGCGTTCAAACCATTGCGCCAAATGGGTCGTCATTAAGTCCATGAAAAATCCAATATGGTTTAAAAGTGACTGGAAGCCTGTTGTCAATGGCAGCCCTTCTGCTATCGATAGTTACCGTTGCCACTATGGAGTCCAGAGCTCCCTTTTTGTTCACAGTTTCGAATAAAATAGAAACTGGAAAGCGGATTGGATGGAAATTTGTCATGCGATAGTTTTTTTACTGGCGGACGTGTGGAATAACGGCACTGTTATAGAATCAGTTTGGTGTCACTCACTTTTCACACGGTGACAGTTAATTCTTGGTGAAAAAGTGAATGATAACAAAAACGAGAAAGACAATAGGGTATTTTACTGTCGTTAAAATATCGACATCTGATACCTAGACTCGATAATTTACTGTATAAGTGTACGATTACTGAAGAAACATTTTTAAAAAGTTTATATACAAGAAAGTTCTATAACTTTTTAAAACAACGCTCTGCAACGCAACGCAACTGTTGCTCTATAGCAACAAACTTTTGATATACCTGTCTCTTTCTTAAACAAAATTTTGTACTGCGCTTGTAGGAAGCACTAGCTTAGTGACGTCATTAATAGCGTATCGCTCTCCTTTTCTGATTGGGAACTTTGCAACTCTATATCTTTGGAACTAATGATGATAGATAAAAAATAAAAAGGGAGCTGTGATTTATACTTCAAAAACTTTACAATAAATAAATAAAAAAAAGTCCTAAAATACCCTATTGAGAGAATGCGTTGTATGTTTACCTAGAAGGACAACTATTTTCTAATAGTTGTAAAAAACGTAGAACTACCCCCAGTCAATGTCACTGAGAGACCTGGTCCAGAAGGTCTCTCAGTGACATTGACTGGGGGGCGTTTTACATTTTTTGTCTATGGGAAAATGACAAAACACCGACAAGGAAACAGCATTAGTCACATTTTTTTCCGGTAGCTAAACAGTAGGTACATCGATTGGTTATGAATATTTATACAGGGTTATTTTTAAACATCGGCATCCTTCAAACCACCTGGTCTACTGGCCATTCTGAACAACATTTGTTCTATGACTTTTGTAAATTCACGATAAAAAATTTCAAATTTTCATACAAAATCGATACACTTGGCTGGTCATTTTGTATGGGGAGTCGAAAAACTTTTCAACGAATTTCGAAAAGTCGTAGAAGAAATGTTGTTTAGGATGGTTAGTAGAAAGGGTGGTTTGAAGAATGCCGGTGTTTAAAAAATTGCCCTGTATAATACACTAAAATCAATACGTTAAATCTAACTATTTAATTGTTGATTGCAGATTGTTACGCTCTATGGAAAAAAGACAAAGACCAGTCCTAATAAAGTAGGTACTGTAACGATGGTAAACTTCTTTGATACTGGCCGCTGTTTATGGCTGTTTAATATTAACCTATTATTTTCAGAAAAACAATAAAGGATTCTTTAAAACAATACCGTCTCCACCTCAATGTAACAGTACCTACAATGTTCGCTTTTCTTCCTACACAAAAGTGACGCAATTTCCACCTTGTCTTCTAACATCACAAAATAGTCTTAAATATTTCCACGATCCCTAAAAACCCTTTTTTTTTAATTAGAAATGGAACAAAAACAGTCAGTCATGATCTATCTCAGTTTATCCCTTTCTGTTAATGGATTAAAAAGGGTATTTTCTATCACTCAGAAATAATAATATCAGCAGAAAACGATCTGTTTTCATTAAGTAATGGAAAGCAAATAATAACGTCAACATCCGATCTGTTTGTTCTATATTTCTTGAATGTCCGAAGGTTCCAATAGAAAACTAGCTCTGTTTTCAATTAATTTGATCAGGATTTTCCCGGAGAAGTTTTAACATGGAGACAAAGTCATTGGAAATGCGCCAGCCACCCAGGGATTTATATCTATTGTTTTAAGAATATCTGCATCTGCTGGGGTTTATTTTAGCGCATTTGAATTGTGTCTAAACTACTAAACGGCAATATAGCCATTGCAATAATTCAGAGTTCTTGATCATAAAATGCAATCAGTAAATAATATATTACAATGAAAATTATGTGCTGAATATATTATTTACCTACTGTGACATGTTTATGTCATAGATGCCAACAAGCTAATGGATCACATAAAGCGATTGCCACTGCCCATAGACATTCTGCAACATAGCAGAGTCATCAGCCCCTGCCTTCCCCTTTACCCCCCTTCCCCCTGATTTGGTCACCGATAGCCTCACTCATACAGCGTAGGTGTCGCTTCATGTCCCTTTGAAATTTTCCTTGACTACATGTTTTCGTCATGGTATCTTTCTTGACGGACTTTTACTTTCATTTGATCTCCTCATCTTCCATCACCTGATCGTATGCGATTGCTGCCGCCCATAGACACCTGCAGCACCAGCATTTAACCTCCTTTTTCCCCAATTAGGCCTTCGGCACCCACACTCAATTAACGAAACAAGCGCTCAGTACAGTAATATTATGCACATTTCTTTATACTAGAACACAAAACAGCTGCAACAAATTTTCGTCATCATTCACATTTCCAGGTTTACGATTTAAGGAATAAAAATCTGAGTGCCACTACATAACTCGGCAATTTCTTCTGGCTCATTTATGACCTCCCGTCCTTTAGGTTTTTCAAGAGCGTCTGCGGAGACCGAAATCCCCTCAAATTGCCGGAAGAAAGCCACTACAGAGGGTAGTGATGCACCTGGCGACGGCTAAGTAAAGTAACTCGGATTTTATTTCTACTTCAACCAAGTTTAAACTGTGGGAGAGTCACGCTTCGGCATGAATGGGCCGGCTCGACCAGAGTGATACCACTGCCTCACAGAAAACCAGCGTGAAGCCGCCCCTGTGCTGTAGGTTGGCAGCGCACTTGTAACTCCACTGGTGGTGCAAGTGTTCATGGGCGGCGGCAATTGCTCACTACCAGCTGATCTGCCTGCTCGCCTGCTACCGATCACATAAAAAAAACCAACAATGAAAAAAAAATCTAAATTATTACTCCCTTTTATAAATCCGTCCATCTAAGTAACCTAATTATCATCATAGCATTTTCCCCTACCAGCCCCCTAAATCAAAGTCTAGCCGTTATTCAAGACGTTAGATAATTATCAATTTAGTTTGCTTACTGCAATGTTCTTTAAGAGTGGTTTCAAATTAGCGTTTCCGCGTCGTTTCAGTATATGAGCTTATACGCGCGTTTAAATGTGCTTCAAAAAACCAAACGCGCGTATACGATCGATCGCGTATACCGATACCATATCAACGTTTTTCTGTATACGATACGAGCTTAGAAGCGCGTCAACGATCGTTCGACTGCCAGAACGCGCTTCAAAATATTATACGCGCGTGTAAAACGCTTAAACCTCACTTTAAATCCGTTTATAGCCATGAGTCTCATGAGTTTTAGCTGTAATATAGGATAGTAGAACTACGATCCCAAAGGATTGGAAAAGAAAATGTATCGCTTCCGATGTTTCCTACGTGCTAAATAAGTGTAAGGCGTCAATATCTCTCTATGTATTTAAGTAGCATGTGCCTCATATACGTAGAAATACTCCGATAGTTGCCTGGGATGAACGGTATGGAACTCCCCTGAAGTCGTAAAGTCACTGGAAAGTAAAGTCGTAAAGTCACTGAAATGTATTTTCAATAGAACACAATTTTATGTGGTTAACTGGCTCGAAAACGTCTTTGATGATCATGTATGTCTTTCTTCAAGAGTTCTTTACATAAAAAATATTGGGAAAATTGGGAAAATATGCAAAAGGCTAAGTTACGTTACAACTTGTCTAAAAGTTTGCATGAATACAGTTGTTTTAGTAATGGGTTCATCCATAATACGAGTATACTAGTATACTTATGTTATAATACGATTTATTTCAGCAACCCACACTCGTCCACTGCTGGATATAGGTCTCCTCTAATGCACGCCACTGCTCCCGATTTTCGGCCAGCGTTCGAATGTCATCATCCCATCTTGTCGCAGGGCGTCCAACACTACGTTTACCGAGTCGCGGTCTCCACTCAAGGACTTTAATTGTTAATTTATTATTTAGAAATTATTTATTAATTAATTTATTTAGACATGTGTTGTGCCCAGTCGCATCACTACGAGGCAGGAGAGCGAGGTTCCGCAATAGGTGGTATAATTATGACGAATATACGCTCCTCGCACTCAAGTGTCGTTACGCTTTCATTTTTATGATAATGAAACGTAAATGTTCTCCGTCGAATTGTCCGACGAGAAAAGATTTTTCTTTTATTATATTCTTTTTTATCCGTTTTAATCTCCGCGCGGCGAAAGTGCGTTATTATGCCTGGTTTTTTTATGAAATTGTCAAGGAAATGACACGTTTTTGCAGCTTTTTATTCGCGATGTAAGTAATGAGCAGGATTAGGTACTTGTTGCCCGCGCGATTCACAAATATGCTCGCATGAACGTAGGTACATACATATTTGTACCCGCACTGTCAAATGTTTAAATTTTCTCTATGAATAATGATGCCGAATATTTTGGAGGTTAGTTATAAGAGTTATCATGATTATTTTCAAAGTAACTTTCTTGTCTTAATATTTACTTTAGAAAAAAAAATACACATTAAAACTAAATCAATTAGCACGACCATTGCACCTTCCTGTCCTATGTGCTAAAAAAAATGGTATTGCACTAAGCTCGTTTTGACGACTTTTTGCCTGTTATTTTTAACGAAAATTACTATAAGTATTTACCTTAACGTAACTTTTCTTCAGGCAATGGAAATTGAACGATGTTCGTCCCCTCTTAGGCCTTTTATTTTTGTATGCACAAGTAAATCCACACCATCATTGTGAAAACGAAGTCCTTAAATAAACTGTGGCGGAAATTTTGAAAAGTTCAAATACCTACAATCCCTTTAATCTCCAAACTCGGACTGAGTTTGATTGAGTTTGGAACCTTCTATTACACAAAACGATTAGTTATACAGACTCCACACCAGCATATCTACACATCGTATGGTTTTCTCATTTTTCACCACCATTTCTGATAATAGACGCTAGTGGCTCTCTCCAATATTCTCCAAACAGACCTATCCTGTGCTGCCCGCTTCCAAGGAATTTCCATGACCTTTTAATGGTCAATATTGCACTTAAAAAATTCTCGGGGGGTTCAGGTGGGTGGTTCTTTTAATGGTCGACCCACTTATAGTGCCTACTATGACTACCACGTCATGTACGAGGCCTCCATTGCAGGACCTTTCCGCCCCAACGGCCATCAGATCTTCTTGTTAGGTACCTACCAGCCTGCCCATTGTCACTTGATGCATGCAATTATATCGGTTAAGTCCGTACCTTTATTATAGTTCTCCTCCCGATTTCATCATTACTGAGACGATCACGCTGGATGGATTTTATTAGTTCGTATTTAATTAAACTTAATATTATCATACTTACGTTTACTAAGTCAAAATATATTTGATGGGTTAAGTAAATCGTCTTCACTTAGAATTAGGAATTGAGATCTGAGCCCACCATTTATAATACTCGCAGGATTAGTTAGTGCTTTAGTTAGTACATATTTGCAGATAAATATGAACTAACTAAAGCACTGTGTACTGTGTGTAATAAGTAATACAATGTTTCCGAAAGTTCAAATGCTAAACTATCTTATGAATTACGTAATAATATAGTATAATATGCGCAAGTAAATATAAGAAAAACTTCGTACATCGGAATATTTCGGAGAGACCGAAACCTCCAATCCCTTTAACGTGCGAACTCTGTGCAAACTAACCCTTCTATTAAACGATACGGTTACGACTCCATACTTTCTGATTTTATAAACTTTTTGTTCGCCGTTACCTCTTATTTATTGTTATGATACAACTTTTGGGCCGACTCCGTCGAGCCGTTAAAGGCTGTGAGAAAATCAGAATCAATTTTGTTAGTTAATTTTCAGTTAAAATGATTTGCAACGTATTGTTTTTACAATTATTGAATAAACAACCTTATTTCAAATAAGTTATTCTATGATCACCATCCATTTCCGAACCATATGCTATCATTTTTTATTTACCATACGTTTTGGAAACTCCATGATGTTCAAAAGTGGGAATTCATAAACATCAAATACTAATAAAGATGGGTGATAAACTCAACAAATATGGACATATGATATCTGCGATTGACTAAAAAGAAGCGTAGAAACAAATTATCAGTAAACATCTTGATCACAAAGATTAATTTGCGCTCTATTCTTAAACGATATAACGCTCTATTCCTATAGCATAAACGTCAAATTCCTCTACCCGTCATCTCCAATTTGTTAGGTCCGTCATGCATTGAGTGCCGGCCGAGGATAAAATGAAGTCCCGAAGATCTAAACCTGAGGAAATGGCCGTCTGTATAGCTTCAAGTGCTCTGCAATGGCTTTACTTTTGCAGGACTGGAGAGGAAATTGGTAAGCCGGAGCGCATTTTGTTGGATAAAAGTGATGCATTTGAGGGAGAAAGCATGGGCTGAAGCGGTGCAATATCTATTCCTCTATGGTCAGCGTTATACAAGAGGTAAACAAGATCAGAATAGTTATTAAATTCTAAGCCTCTGTTGCCTCCATTGTCAGTTAGGCTTTTGACTACAAAATTACCCAACAAAGGGCCCCTCTGAAAACTGATTCACAACCAAATGTTTATCGTCGGGACATGGTTGTTGAGGTTTCGGTGAATATAATTCCTTCGACGGTTATGGTTTATGTAATGTCGTTTATTCATGTACATGACTGGAATCTATAAAGTATTTTCAAGTTTAAATGTAATTAACGAATATTTATAATATTTTTTAAATCTGGATAAAAGTAGTACACACACATAGTTTCTGTGACGCGCCATTACTTTCTTAATCACTTTAAAATAAAAGTGTGTTTACGATCATTCACCCTTATCAGGAGACGGCACACTTATATCCCTACATTATTATAATCCGGTTGAACCGGCATCATAACTTATCATAGTATTTCAGACTAGCGTTTATTACGCGGGCACAAATGGTCACACTTTGCACATAAGCACTCTTACGCATGCATATTTTGCACAAAACATTTAGAACTGCATTGTGTAGGAGACAAAACCTAGGTTCCTCAGGTATAGTCTGTTTCAATTATGATGTCCCTTTGGAAAGATGTCAATAGTTCAGTACTAGGGAAGTAGCATAACCCTTCGACATCGATATTTAGCAGCATCGATCCTCGATTTGTAACCAATTTCGAATTATGTTTCACCAATTAAGGTTTATTTGAGATTGGCGAAAAAACACTTTTAGACTTACAAACAAAACAATAAACGACACTCAACAACAAAACAACACACAAACTTAAAAAAAACGCGTAACTTCTTATTGTATAGTCCGCGGTATCTAACAATAGCGATGACCGTTAGTTTGCGCACAATAAAAAAGATTACTTTCTACTAAAATTAGTTTCTGCGCACTCAAAGTCATCGCTATTGTTTCATGCCGCAAACTATAGTCGTAGGCTTTTCTGCACTCTGCTCGTACTGATTGAAGTGACAAACAAAATGGCAGAAGATGAATCATGTACACGATTTTTTTTAAATCGGAAAGCATAGAATTTCATATCTCTGGAACATGCCGAATGCTTGAGGCACGTCACTATGTTTAAAAGTCAAACACAAACCATAGTACGTAAATGCAATCGCGCAAAAAAACTAATATTTTATTTTGAAGTTTACATTATTTTGAGCATTATATTCAAAAATAATATGTGGGAAACGGAACGTAGATGAGTGAGAGTGAGTAAGGTGATCCGAATGCACGATGTATGAAAGAGATAGAACACCTCGCCGGTGTGACGTAGAAAGATGGCGAGTTCTGTGGAGGCGGTTTAAGACGAGTGGACGTAATTTTGAAATAAAGCAGCAATTCAAGAATATTTCAGGTTTTTATTTCGCTCACAGTCCTACAAGTGGGGGCTAGAGCCGGGATATTCCTGGATCATCGGGAAAGATATCCAAGAGACGTGAGCGAAATAACTTGGAGGACGGGAGCACGTGGCGCGTGCAGGCAGGTGTCGAAAGACGGCAATCGGCGTGAGATTTAAGACGAAAACGCGTGAAACGACGAGGCAATCTCACGGCGGTAACGACGGACGGCTGCACGAACCGTGTTTCGTAAAAAACACACCGCAGGCGCACATAGACGACGACGACGACGACGACCGCGTGGTGCCAGTCACCACCACGGAATCTCCAAGCGTGGCGGCGAAAAAGACGTTGGACTTCCTGCTGCGACGAGTGTCGGGTGAGCTGCTCAAACTAGACGACGACGACGACGACCACCAGCACGACTCCAGCAGCGAACACCAGGAGGACCGCCCCGAACACGACGACGACGACAACCACGACGACAGCGAAGACGACCAGCACCAGTGTCACCTAAAAGTAGAAGCCACACCAAACATGGCAAATCCAGGTGTTCAGAATCTCACCTATGTGGAGGAGGCGATCCCGAGATTCTCAGGACACGATAAAACGTACTCTGTGTCGAGATGGGCGCAGGAGATTGAAGATAACGCAGCGATATACGGTTTGACACCGGTACAACAGCTGATTATCGCTAGGAGGTCGTTGACCTCTACAGCGGCGACATGGCTGCGATCGGAGGCTCCATTCAAAACCTACGACGAGTTGAAGAAGGCCTTATCTAAAGAGTTCCCTGACTCGATTAATACAAAGGAAGTACACGAAATGATGGCTCGACGAAAAAGGGGACCAAATGAACGTGTATACGATTATATGCTTGAGATGAAGGCTTTGGGCAAGAGAGGAAAGCTGGCTGATTATGTGGCCATCGAGTACATAATCGAAGGTATAGTCGACAGCGAGGCCAACAAAATTATGTTGTACGGAGTCACTACCTACAACGAACTAAAGGAAAAGCTAAAGTTATACGAGCGGTTTAAAGACAAATCGAAGAAGGACGCTGTAAGAAATAGCAAGGAAGCAGCTAAAAGTCGGCCCGGCATACGTTGCTACAACTGCGGTGAGTTCGAGCACACATCCAGCGAGTGTCCTCATCGTGGAAGGGGCCAGAAGTGCTTCAAGTGCAATCAGTATGGCCATATTTCATCGCAGTGCAACTACGTCGATGGAGGCGGGAAACTGCGACGGGCGACGACAGAGGGCGCGCGAGTCGGCGGCGACAACCAAGATGGCGTCAAGTCGGCAAAACAGCTCCTGTGCGCTTCGATCGACAATCGTGAGTGGCCCGGCGGGAACTGTTTGACAGATGTCACGATGACAAGCGGCGGACGCATTATGCAGATAAAATCGGATGTAAACAAGTTAAAAACTATAAAGATTCTTAATGTAGAAGTGCAGTGCATTGTCGATAGTGGCAGTGATTTAAATTTAATTACGAGCGGACTATTTTTCCAACTGGGTATGACGTGTTTTGTGAAGGAAAGTGTTACGTTGTTTGGACTGGGTGGAAAGGAGGCGAAATCACTGGGAAAAATTACTACATCGATCGAAATCGATAATCAAACGTTCCAAGCCGACTTCCATATAGTGCCAGACAACGTAATACCTTATGATGTGATTTTAGGACAAGAATTTTTAAAAAATACTGTAGTTAGGATGGATCGGGGATCAGTCACGGTAATTCCAATTGACGAAGTGTTTTCTTGTGATCAAGGTTTCGAAACCATGTGTTGTGTATCTGATCCGCAGGTAAAGCATCAGGTGGATGAGTTGGTTCGATCATACACCCCTATGAAGACGAAAGAGGCTCCTATCAATATGAAGATCATATTGACTGACGAGGTTCCAGTAGCTCAACGTCCTAGACGGTTATCAATAATTGAGAACATTGAAGTGGATAAACAAATAGGTGAGTGGTTGGATAATAAAATTATACGCCCAAGTTTCTCTGAATATTCAAGTCCATTGGTTTTGGTGAAAAAAAAAGACGGATCTACTAGAGTTTGTGTTGATTATCGTAAAATAAATAGTAAGATGGTTAAAGATGAGTTCCCTTTGCCTGTTGTCGAAGATCATATTGATAAATTAACTAAAGTGAAAGTTTTCAGTAAATTGGATTTAAAAAATGCATTTTTTCATTTGAATGTGAGTGAGGAGTCAATAAAGTACACGTCGTTTGTAACTCCATCAGGACAGTACGAGTTTTTAAAAGCTCCCTTTGGATTGTCCATATGTCCTAAATATTTCACACGCTACATAAATATTATCTTTAGGGACTTAGTGGCCAAAGGATTCCTTTTGATATTTATCGACGATTTATTGATTTTGTCTAAAGATTACCAGGAAGGGCTGGAGCGACTTCAAGAGGTTCTAAGAGTAGCAAGTGAGTACGGACTGGAAATAAATTGGAAGAAGTGTGAGTTACTTACCAGAAAAGTTGAATATCTAGGTCATGTGATTACTGATGGTACAGTCACACCTACACCTGATAAGATTAAAGCTGTGTTTAATTTCCCTGAACCTAAGACTTTAAAACAATTGCATTCTTTCATAGGATTAACCTCTTATTTCAGAAAGTACATTGAGAACTTCGCATCCATTGCTGCGCCATTGACGAGTTTACTTAAGAAGAATCAGAATTTCCAATTTAACAAAGATGAAAGAGAAGCCTTTCAAATCCTGAAGCAGAAGTTATGTGACAAGCCCATCTTGAAGATTTATGACCCAGGTTTGCCAACAGAATTACATACGGACGCATCCATGCATGCATATGCAGCTATACTGATGCAACGATGCCCAGAGGACGGAGGGATGCATCCAGTTTATTATTCTAGCTGTAAAACTACTCCGAGTGAACAGAAGTATACTAGCTATGAATTAGAAGCGCTGGCAGTTGTCGAGGGAGTCAAGAAGTTTCGTAAGTACCTGCTCGGCATACCATTTAAGATTGTTACAGATTGCTCAGCATTTGAGATGACATTGAGAAAGAAAGACCTGGTCACCAGAGTAGCACGCTGGGTACTATTATTACAAGACTATGATTATACTGTGGAACACAGGTCAGGCACCAGAATGAGACATGTAGACGCCTTAAGTCGAATGAACTACACTGGAGTAATAACAAGAGACCTGCATGAACAGATAAGAAAAGCACAAGAAAATGATGACGGATTGAAAGCTATTATTGAAATAGTTCAAGAAAAACCATACGAAGATTATTTTGTAGAAAACGGAGTACTCTACAAATCTCAGCAGAGGTTACTGGTTATACCTAAAGATATGGAAAATGATATTATCCGTAGAGCACATAGTATTGGTCACTTTGGAAAAAGGAAGATGATTGATTACATAAGTAAAGACTACTTTGTAAAAGACCTCGTAAAGAAGATTGAAGACTTTATTCTAACCTGCATACCATGCATTTTAGCTATTAAAAGGACGCAGTATAGTACACATTCTAAATTAAAACCTAAGTTTCTAGGGCCTTATCGGGTAGTAGATGTTAAGGGTATGGACCGTTATGATGTGGCTAAGGTACATAACGGGGTAGAGGGGCCTAACAATACATCTAGTTCCGCAGATCACATGAAACCATGGCCTGGGAACCCTGACTGATCGCCTATTCACTTATTATATTTTTGTGTATTTTTTGTGTATACCTAATGATGTAGTAATAAGATGCTAGTTCAAGTTTGTTTGATTTTGTGTGTAAAGTGTGTGTAAAATGTAAAGTATATAAAGACGGATGTAAAGTTATTTTAAGAGTAAGATTTTGGATGATTATATAAAATAGTTTATAAGCCGTTTGCTAAAAGATGTTATTTTAGGAGTAAGACTTAAGATGTTTATATAAGGTAGTTTATAAGCTGTTTGCTAAAAGATGTTATTTTAGGAGTAAGATTTTAGATGTTTGTATAAGATAGTTTGTAAGCCGTTAGCTAAAAGATGTGTTACTTAGTACTTAATTATTTTGTTAGAGTGAAAGATGATTATGGCTGATGAGACTGAGGACAGTCTGATTGCAAGACGGGCGGATGTGGGAAACGGAACGTAGATGAGTGAGAGTGAGTAAGGTGATCCGAATGCACGATGTATGAAAGAGATAGAACACCTCGCCGGTGTGACGTAGAAAGATGGCGAGTTCTGTGGAGGCGGTTTAAGACGAGTGGACGTAATTTTGAAATAAAGCAGCAATTCAAGAATATTTCAGGTTTTTATTTCGCTCACAGTCCTACACAGTACTACGCTGTTAATTTTGCTTGTGAATCAATTGTAGGATGTTTATGGATTAATTGTATATTTATCAAATGACGATTTACTACCAAATACAAACAGAGATATTTAATTGGATTCGTATGAAACGTGCAAGTAACGTGCAGATTTACGTTCTTCGAAAGGTCCAAAGGGACATCATAATTGAAACAGACTATAGTGTACGTGTAGGTGTCGTCAACTGGCTCTGCGCTTTGCATTTCGCATGCATAAAAAGAAAGTTTTAACTGTCTTAATCCCCTTCTTATTGATACGATGAATCGACTATTTATTGTGTACATAGTATACGTGCCTATTTTAGCGAGTTCACTCGGATCGAAGTCTCGAACCATTAAACATTATACGCGCAGCAAGCCTTAGCGGTTTTTGTCATCTGGAACTAATATGAGGAGTTACTTATGACAAAAACCACTACACATTCTTCTTTGTACAAAATGTCCTTCTGATTTTCAATGGACTGTATTTCTGGTTCTTATTCTTCTTTGGTCAAATCGCACACTTTGATCTAAAATAAATAGAATTTCCCTTGTGTTATATTTTACAATACCTACAATCAGACAAGATGTGAAAAAAATAACAAGGCAGTCAAAAAACTAAAAAGAAAAGGTTTGTTCTTTTTTTAATAAATAAGGTTTTATACCTCAAAAGTACCGTGCCCTTATAGGCACTATCTTTAAAACGCTAGTCTGAAACCTGATTTAGTTCTGCCGTAACCCGTTTGTGATGTGGTCCGTAACATTAAGTAGGTACCTACGGTTAGGATTGCGTTGCGTAAAGTCGCCACGACCATAACACGATACGGCTTCGCAATAAATTCTCACTTATACCCTACACGGACGGATCCAAATGCCCAGTTCCGTCTTTTATTGGTTCTAGTCACAAACGGTGCGAGGTGTGAGCGGCTGTTTACATACCACCAGTAAAGGTGTAATGAGATACGTCATTCCGGGGAATGGACGAAAGCGGGCTGGGATATTGCTATTGAACAAAATAAACGAAGCATATCAAGCCTTTTTGTAAACTAGGTACTGTAATTAACAGATCTATATTTACCAAACCGGAGGGAACATTGTCAGAACAGGCAGTCTATGTAAAGAGTTTCTAATATTAAAAGTCCTTTGTATGATGATGAAACTCAACTACGCCCTAAAGTTATAGGATCCCAAACCTTCGCCTGATGGCTTCCGACATCTGACAACGTTTCGCTTAAACTTTAAATTATATTATAGCGGACAGTTTATCCCTAATACCTACATCACTATGGTTTATACACAAATTTATAAGCTGATGAGACATTTTGGGCGTTTGGCCTTACTGGTGAGTGCATGGGGAGGGTCCTGTGGTAAGAACACCCTTCAAAAAATTCACAGGTTGAAATATTTAAGTTTGACTACCAGTTTTTTTGTGATATAGACTAGTCGCCCGTCCTCAGTATAGCGTTCTTGAGTTAAGTTTACTTCTTAATTCTGAGAATCGCGTAAATATCTTTTAAAAATTTTCTGGAGGTGCTTCAACTAAAACTTGAGCGAACTGCTTTGCTTAGCAAAGCAAAGTCATGTGAAAACTAAACTAACTAGGCTGGCGCAGCGACCCAAAGAGAGCCTTGGCCTCTGATAATAAGAGCCCCCATGTAGGCCAGTAACGTCCCGTGCAACCTCCTGCCAGTCATCAGCCCGTGTGATCACTAAGTGTAGTATTTATTCTACAATCTCCTCGGGATCTCTACTGCGCAAGCGGCGAAGATTTTGTGGCGTGTACGTCACATTTCTGTCAAAAGCAGCGTGCACGCCGCGGGCACGCAGTCCCACGCTCCACCAACGCGCTTACGGTCAGCCCCTCATCTTCCCTCAATTAATACAAAGTAAGGACAAAACAACGTCTACCATTAATCAAGTAAGTTCCGCGTCTGACAGACGGGGGTTGGTCACACAGAACTAATTTAGATATATCTCTGAAATGACTTTCGTCTAATTTATGGGAGCATGCTGATAGAATCAGCTTGTATTAAGGCTTACTGTGTGAAAAAGTTCATCTGGGTTGATGGTATCTTTTTGCAGGCGTATCGATGAATTAGCAAAACGTAAGAAGAAACTTGGCGGTTGTTTTTAACTATTCTCATGTTCATGCTAATATTCAGACGCAGAGATCTCTACATAAGATCTTATAAAAATGGATGCGCTTTAAAACAGAGGGTAGTTCACATTTGCATAACTAATAAGCAGGATAGAATACTTTAAACTTCTAATGAAAACCTAAGTGAATGCATTTACTTAATTAAATTCTTTCGTCGTATGCTTTTCATAATAGTTGTATTTTACATATTTTCTCTCTCACCTCTTGTGCTACATTAAACTGTAGGTATTTAAGTTCTAGTTACATAATCACTTCACTATATTATTCGTCACTAAGCCGTTTACACTGAAATTAGAAAAGTAACGTAACCGTTTTACGCAGATGAGCCATATTGCGAGCGACGTCCTTATTCGTTCGCATCGTTCGCAGATTCTTGTAACAAATTTCCCTTGTCACAAAAGATGAAAATTGTTGAACAGGAGTTAGATCGCCAAGTAAAACTATTACGTAACTTCAACAGCTGCTAATTTGCTATTATAATGTGAGATGATCGTCTATTTAATCCTTTTTGTTAACTTTTGTACGAGGGGTTTTGCACACCATTTCAAATGAAATAAGGTTCGAATTGAAATCTAAGATTTGTGGAAACAAAATGAATCGAACCTTGTACTCGTAATTCGATATTTGCAAAATTTTACATTAGTTCAATGTCCAAATAGTTATCGAATACAAATTGTTTAAAATATAATAACAATTAAATTACGTATGCACATACAGCCACTCCTTGTGTTCTCATCACAAGTTGTCAAACTTTTATTTTGTTGAAGAACGAGCAAACGTGTCAGTCCTAATATTAAATTATTTTACAGTCGCTCATAAATAACTGCGGAATCAGAGAGGTGGCTATTGTTGCCGACCTATCATCTTCTCTTTCTTCTATCTATCAGGTCTTTAGAGCGTTCAAGTTTAATGCTCTAAGATCAGGTCTGGTAAAATATCAATTGAGAAATTTTGATGGACTTCGAGTACCTAACAACTTGTTATAGTCTCTACAAATAGCCCTTAGCTTAGCAATCAGATATTTTGACATATTAAATTACAACCCTTTGAGATTTCTAGGCGAAAAATTGTTTTACTATTCTGTATTTTAGTTCAATTTTCTCGGCAAATTCAAGATTGTATTTTCGTTTAGCATAATTTTCTTCTTATTAAGGCTCGGTTTTCTTTATTGCAAACACAGGTGTAACTGAACGTGTACTAAAATAAGCGTTAGCTACAGTTAATGATATTCAGATTGTTTGTATTTAGCTTAGAAAAGGACTTTGGATTTGTTATGAAAGTAAAACCTTATTAAAAAATTGATTACATTTTCTTTGTGGCCACCAAAAATATAAATGTCTTTTTTATCTAAAATACCTATACTTTGAGCTTTATTTTGTTTGTCTTAATACAAATCTTAATTGGTAAATATTTCCATTTTTTAGTCAACACAGCCCTCAGTTTTTGATACACATCGTATCTGTATATTTTTGCTGTTTATTTAAACTTTAATCACGTCATCCAATATGATGATAAAAACTTTTTAAATTATATTATGAATACATCATTACCTATAGTAAAGATAGAACAAAGTATAGTATCTGATTATATTATTTGTTGGCAATTTTGTATCAGAGGATATCTGCATTTCGCCAACTTTAAGATTAAACTCGTATAAAAAATAAGCCACCATTTTGACATTCCTCTTAGCATAAAAATCATTGTTTTTTTATGTGACTAGTGGCAGACAAGCAGACGGATCTCTTGATAATTGATTGCTGCCGCCCATAGGCACCTGCAACGGCAGTGGAGTCAGAAGTGCGCTGCCAATCTTTTAACCTCCTTTCCCCCACTTGGGCCTCCGGTAAAATCACTCGGCGAAACACAGCGCGGGCGCTGCTTCACGCCGGTCTTCTGTGAGGCCGTGGTATCACTCCGCTCGAGGTGACCCATTCATGCTGAAACGTGTTTCTCCCACGGACAAAAAAACTACAATCCACGTTTATCGACAATCGATTGATTAGTCTGTTAACACCGTAACTGTCAAACTTTTTTAGCATTCCCATTCATACCTATCGGAAAAATTCCGGATTCCCGCTACATAACCTTGACAAAAGATTTTTATCACGGAAAAACGGTAGTAAAAGTTTATGATGTTCACTATCGTCACGCCAGCGGTATCGGTGATCATGAACTCACGACTTAAGGTACAGACACCTCGAAATTTCTATTTTACGTTAACTAGCAGAGGATAAATAAAAAAAAGAGATCCTATCACATATTGTCCTGGCCTGCAACTAAGGTGTTTGGTCAAGTCACTTACAGAGATTAGTTAAGATTACAAACTTTCTCGGCACAATCATAATACTAAAGTATCAGCCTATATACTGTCCCACTGAAGGGCCTCCATCATAGAAATCATGTTATCATTACCATGATGGGACTAGGCTTAATCACCACGCTTGCCTAATGCGGATTGGTGATCACAAACCCGAGCTATGTTCGAAAAATTCGTAACATACTTTTGCTCGACCCGGGAATCGAACCCGGGACCCCGAGATCACGGCCCGGTACTTATACCACTAGACCAACGGGGCGTTCTAATAATCATAATACTGTCGAACTTGAAATAGCTGTCACTAGGTACCTAGAATTATCGCGTGTGAAAAATCTGCTAGGTAGATGGCGTACCTACTGTAGAATTAAGGTCCATTTAGGTACACGATGATTGGTTATTTTTGATGTGAGATTTTCAAATGCTACCGAACAACCGACGTTGAAGTTGGATCTCAGTGTAACAATACGTCACTTAGCGGATTTTTCACACGGCAGCCCTCATTGCAGATTCAGCTCGAGGTAAGTATATTCGGAAACCATTACAAGAAGTTTTCGGTCGAGGTGTTGTAAGTCATGACCTTAAGTCTTTTCCAGGTTCATGGTCAAACCTATGCTGCCAGGACGTTGCTAAGTTGTCTAGCAACCGCTGTAGTTCCTCCAACTACTCCGCCATCAGGACTACAACAAAACATACTGAGTTTGTTATTGTATACCTTTTTACCCTCTTCATTTCCTGTATTGAGTATAATGTATGCTAGTGTAGCATCTTTCGCTGAGGTGTATAAGTACTTCATTTGAATTTCATAAGAACTTTTGAAAGTCTAACATCCCATGCTTGATTCTGCATGTCGCTTTTTTTGATGAAACTTTTGACGGCCTCGATGGTGCTGTGGCTAAGGTGTACGCCCGAAGCGCGAAGGGTCCCGGGTTCAAATCCTGGCCAAGTCAATTTAGAAAACTACATTTTCTAAGTTTTCTTGGGTCTAGGTGTTCTGGGTTGACGCCCCCAGATACTTATCGAACGAGGCCCTAAGTATGAAGCCAATCGCAAGCCCATTTTAAATAAAAAATCTCTGTATATTTAAAAAACTACCTAGTTAAAAAAACATATGAATGCAATTTACATTACCAAATTAAATAGGTATATAAACATTTATTTTGAGTCATTGCGGCCATTTATACCACTAATCCATTTAATACCACGTCCTTATTCATTTAAGATTATTTCATCAAAAAATATATACTAGCAGAATTAAGCAGTGGGTTCTTGGGCTAAAATTGAATAAAAACACACTTTCCTCGACTTGGTTTCTTTGTGCGGGATAAATACTAAGCTTTAATATTTATTTTTTGGCACAAACATCGGTGCGTTTTCTCCTTAACAACGGTTGTATTGCCTACATTTACATAATATTCAAACAACACCTTCGAAAAACCATATAACAAAGGATTTTCTCACGCGCCAATAAAGGAACATGAATATTAGATATTGAATTTTGTATGCAAAATGAGATTACATCTCGGGCTCAGTGCTTATCTTCCTGGAAAACAGTTGCCATTAAATTATGAATGTGGAACGAAATTCTTGCGCATAGATTTCCTATGAGACCTAAATGGAATTATAAATTTATAAAAGGAAGTCGAATAAATGAAACAAGTAAGTATCAACCAGTAGGTACTGTCCCACAGCGCGGCAATTGCCTCCTTCCTAGATATCAAGGCATCGCTACTACAAGTATAAAGGTATTAGGCTTAATCACCACGATTATAAATAAAAAATCATTTCCTGAGGGTATTAAAGAATTAGATTTATTATGTATCAAGACAGTAGAGTGCAATCGGATTTGATGTGATAGGGGTCGGACGATTACTTGTGCATAGTTTTGCGTAGTAGCCAGCCAACGTGCTGGGTCTATGTTTTTATGCTTGTGGCCTCAGTATCTGCAAATAGTTTAAGAGCTCAGTACAGACTTGATACGTCTTAGGTACGTTATGAATATGAATATTTGGTTTGCAGAATACAGAACTATTTATTATTCCCCCAGCGTCAGAGCATTACAAGGGTTCGGTTGGCGTCAATTAGCTCAACGAGTTCAACCAAGTGCAATCATTGAAATGGGTGACTTGAGTGAACTCCAAGTCTGAAAATAGATGGAGAGCTCAATACAGACTTGTTATGGCATTATTGTATAGTATTCTATCAAACGTAATTAAAAGTACTATAGGAATAATAAATGGCATTATGCTCTTTTTAGAATGGCAATAAGACTCTCTTTAGTTCCTTAAGTATCATCAGCATCATCAGTTTTAAAATTGTCTTGTTTGTTTTGACTCTACATTTTATTCTTAGAACTGGATGTTCGAAATAAATTAACATCTGTTAATAAATTCATATGCGTTTCTTTGACAAACTTGAAAATAACAAAATATCGATTTAAAGTTTTTGATGACGACAACGAAGGATAATTGGTCCTTGGCTCCAAGACTACAATGTTCGTGACGAATGGCAGTTCTTAACTGAAACGTTGCGTGTTAAGTGGTTGTACTCAATTTTGATGGTCAGGGATTTGGCTTAGAGACTCTACTGAACAATTCTGGTAACAGTCATGCCGAACTCTATGATTGCAATCACTTGGAAGTTCCTTAGGTACTTATACTACGCTGGCTCAGAGATCCAATGTGGGGCTTGCTCTCCGTCGTTAAAGTTTGCCATTTTCTTCGGTCCTGTGGCAATACCGAGCGACCATGCACGTTTGCTTTAAGGTCCTTGGCT
This sequence comes from Cnaphalocrocis medinalis, assembly GCA_014851415.1. Classification (NCBI taxonomy): domain Eukaryota; kingdom Metazoa; phylum Arthropoda; class Insecta; order Lepidoptera; family Crambidae; genus Cnaphalocrocis; species Cnaphalocrocis medinalis. The sequence continues at coordinate 3,375,687 of CM026284.1, forward strand.
ACTTCGTTCTTCCAGCGATGTCTCGGACGCCGTCCTGCGGGGGCAAGTCGGCACCCCGTTAGTCGCCCCAACCATTGTAACCATTTGAAAGTTACCTTGATTGTCTTCAAGTTCAAATCTGTTGACTTTTATTTTGTGGCGGCTTCAATAGCAAACTTTTTGTTTATTTTTTTAAAGAATGACTCAACATTACATTACACCTGGGCGCCGGCCCATACTTTATCTGTGCCCAAACGGACATGCGGATCTGACGACATCTTCTTGCAGCCAATCGTGTGCCATAAAATACGCTGTGCCAGCTAACCGTCTTCCAAAGGATTTAAGGAATTAACTATGACTGTAAGTACTTTAAGAATAAAGTTCATTTATTATCTTCACAATCCTGACAGTGTGCGCTACGACGCGCGCGCGCCGTTTGATGTGTGTTTCTTAGTCATGCCAACTATTAAGCATTCTGTGGTCATGCGTGAGCGCGAGGATTAGCTCGGCCTATCGCGCTGCGTATGCGCAACCGATTATCGCCTACCGTTGGTACACCGGAAAATTTGTAGTATCTATCAATGTTAATGTATTTCATTTATTCTATGTACTAGCCGATAATAGATAAGACCTATCTGTTTGCTAGTCTTTGCCTACAAAACCACTCTAGATAATATTGTTTTTTTTTTTAAACCTGTTACTATGTTAAATTATATCTGTCTATTTATAAAGGTAATTTATTTGCGTACTCGCTATGTAACCTACCAATCTTTTATCGTGTACGATAATAATATTTTGATAACACAAATAACGTAGATTTATTTGTTTGTATTAAAACGGATGATTGTACGTCATGATATTGAGAAAATGCGCAATATTTGACACTTATTTACCAAGCAAATACGCATTATGTTAAAATATAAAGACTTACTATAATTCAGCTTAAATCCCTGAAGAAAAAACGTACAAAAATTCGATATAGGGTCATCAGAACTTCACAAAAGAAACTCAAGAAATCTGGTTTGTGACCGGTTTAAAATTATTTGTTTTCGTATTTCTAGTTCAGGGGTTGCTAAGAAAAGCCATGTTTTTAAACTTGCTTAATCATTTTGGGCGTATAGATGGGTATGCCCATCTATACCTACTTATCTACTAATAATAGGTATTGCATGACAGCAATATCAAAACAAAGAATGGATCTACAAGCACAATAATGAAAGCCACTGGTGTGCCGACAGTAGCAGAGGCCGCTCCAGATGCGATCACAATGTTAACACAATGAACATCTAAGCTGAAAGTAATATACGTCGTCAGATTTTTTAAAGTTGGCATAATCATTTATTATATACATCATCACAATTCGCTGATAGAAGCTTGACCTTTACATGCAACCCAATCAATGAGGTCATGGTCAATAATTTAATGTTGACTGATAAACTCGTGTCAACGACTTCACGTGGACTGCTAATTGATAGTATTGACACAATACAAAAAAATGATATCGATATATTTAACGAACATTTGTTCGTGGTAATTTTCGTTATTTACTTAAAAAGCAATTAAATTAAGATTTTCTCTTAATTTTCCTATCCTGTTACAGTAGTTAAACTTAGTGTTTTGTAAAACAGAATGTATCTGTTATCAACTTAGTCTGCGATATTTAATGGTGGATTTTTTAAAGGCAAATGTATTATATACTTAACTTTATCTATTCGTATTACAATGATGCTGTTTTTTTCCCTAAATAAATAAAATGGCCAACAGCGTCGTCAGGACGTTTGTTGCGCGTACGCACAAATCGAATCTTCTGTTCAGAAGCCTATAAATATGAAAGTATAATATAAGTGTTTTAGAAATAAATTTAATGTAAATATTCATAAACAAATTTAGACTTTTGATTTAGAATTTGAATTGAAGAGATAAACGTACCAATGTTTACTAACATTTTGAAGACGCGCATAAAGAGTGATTTAAAGCATTCTTTATGCGCGTTTTATTTTGACATATTATTATTAAACCATTATATTAGTGTGAAACTCACCTTCAAAAATTCCGTCTATATCTATGTATTACAAACTTTGATCTTAATAAATAATTAAATTCTTGATTGAAGATTAAAACGCGGAAATCCTAGGGTAATAGATAAAACCTATATTGTTATCATCTGTCTATGGTACTGTTATCCAAATATTATTTGTATCAGCAGTTACAGTAAACAATGTCTTATTTTTACACAAGACATCACATTATCTAAAGTAGGAACTTAAGTTCTATCAGATAGGTAAATTAAAGGTACGCTTATTATCACGTTATTATCACACTATTTGTGACTATTTACTCACATTGTTTACAAAATTAGACGACAAATTTTGCGTTTATTTTTCATATATTTGCTACACAGTGCACTATAAAATGTTTAACAGTATAGTAACTTTAGATTAAGAGCGCGTAAAAAGAGAGAAAAATAAATGGTATTTCACCCGCATTGCCTTACACTCTTCGCACTCGCCCAAGGTGCACAGTATATGCAAAAAAAACAGATTTTATGAGCCGGACTGAGCCTATGTCCTAGTCGAAAATTAGATCTAACTTGGACATCTGTTACTACGAGTATCAACTAAATATTAAAATTTCAGGTATTTGCTCAATTCAGTCCCTTTCAAATATAAAACAAGAAAGCTAGATGGCTTGATATTATTATCTTAGTGTAAAAAAAGGATTTAAAATTTTACATTTTTAAACGCTCTCTTAAACTATACATTTTTTGACTCAGTGCTAGAAGTCATACATACTGTTGACTTGCTTAATTCAGAACACTTTACTAAGGCGTTTAGTGATTTAGTCGAAAGCTCAAGTTTAATTTCCTGAATACGAGGTAAGCGATATAGGTACTTGCACAAAACCTATGGTTACAAGTACCTACAATCTTTCATTAATCAAATATTAAATGAACATATACATAGATACTCATGGTAGGTACAAGATGTGACTCCTTATTCGGATCAAAAACAAAGCTTCATCTAAAAATGACGAAACAATATAGGCTATTAAAGAGCCCCATTTTAAGCGGCCAAAGAACTTCACTGCTGTCTCTCCTATTATACCCCGGCTTAGTAAACAATTATTATCTAATCGAGAGCTGATGAATTGCAAATGTTTACCGTCCGTCGGTTGGCAACAAGCAGCGACTGACAGCTTTTGTTAAATTGTTTTTTTCCCCGCGATACGATGTTGATGAATGGATGGCGAAGTACCTACGTTAATAAAGGTTGTAATAAAGAGATGGATAGCTTATTTTGAAACAAAGAATCGTTTGTTTTTTCGGTCATCATTCAACCAATCGTTGTACAAATGTTGACAAGCAATCTTGGAACCGAAATAAACACAGGACTATTAGTAAATGTTTTCGAAAACAGTACGCGAGTATACTTTAATATGTAAATGGAGTGCGATATAAACATCATTGAGATAATCTGTAAGATAAGGAGGTAATTTATTAGCCCGTACACTGTCCCACTGCAGGACAAACGCCTCCATGATGAAAATCAAGTCGTCGCTACTATGATGGGGTTAGAATTACCACGCTTGCCAAAAATCCGAACATACATATGATCGACCCAGGAGTCGAACCCGGCCCCAACATCGAGTCCCGGTACTTAAATCACTAGACCAACAGAGCGTTAGAGAGAAGAACTCGAATTTATAAGAAAAATGAGGGAAAACTAGTACCTCATTTTTAGCATTACCTAATGATTAATAATAATTACCTAATAAAAAACGTACCGTGTTTTGAACAGATTGTACCAATTCAAAACACGGAAATTGGAAAAACAACTGATACGTGATTATCTAATAAATAATTAATGCGTCACTGCTTAAAAGATTGTTGACCCATATCGAGGGGTGAAAGGCTATTTGTTTTAAGCGACACTTTGGGCGATATTGAGTTATATACATATTCGGAATCAGCGAATTTTTCTGCGTCGATTGAGCTGGGTTTCATAATTAATAGACGACTTTTTTGGCGCTTCAAACAATGAAAATTTTGGCCTCATTTTAGAACATGATGTATGAAACGCCAAAAATCGGTATCATTTTTAGAGACCATGGATATGAACCATACACAAACGCAACTAAAATCCGCTTAAACATGTTTTGCAATCACAATAATAGTACTCAATGGCGGTTAAAGCGTTTTTCCTGTAACTACTTTTTGCTAAAACTGTGACTTAAATCATTTTGAATTCCACCAAAAGTCATCTTAGCTGTCGCTTAAGACATTATGCTTTATTCAATAAAACATGTGACAAGGCGGTTTCAACCCTTTTGTTTTTTATCCACTTTCATCATATCACGTCGTTTAAATCATTATCGTCCTTATCAAAATTTTATTAGCATGTCGTTTCAGAAATTTATCCGCATTCTTGAAATTAATTAAGTGTCGGTCAAACATACCCCACATTTAAGCTTAGTTATTTGAAACACTTATCAAACCTCAAAATTGTGATATCTATGTCCATTCAGACATTGAAATATTATTATGGTACTATTTAGCCACGACGGATCAAACCATTTTTGTTCGCCGCCGACGTCTTTGCCCACCACTTGCGCCGAGTGCCTAAAATCTGTCACGAACCGTGATAACGAATGTATATATGCGCAGTGCTGGAATAATTGCTGAAGGCTGATTTAAAAGTCAGGGTATGTGGCTGTCTCATGGGACGACCTGGCCGTGGTGGAGGGTACTTCTCCCCCAGCCAGTCAGTTGCCCGGTGAGGCATTCTTGAGTGTTCTGGGCGTGGTTTTGGGCCGCTCAGTACACCACGCTCAGTAATTCTCGCCGGGGACCTCAACGCAAAATCTGTCGCGTGGGGGAACCAGACCACGGATCAGTGGGGTCGCGTCCTGCAGAAGTGGGCGGTGGCGAGTGTTCTCACCCTCCTAAATAGCGGCTTAACCCATGCGTGCGTGCAGCGGAACAGCGGATCGGTGGTAGACATCACTTTTGCCACCCCGTCCATAGCCGCGTGCACCGCTGACTGGCGGGTGGACGACGCCGGGTCGCTGTTCGACCAGCGATATAAGTTTAGGGGTCGGCAGGGCGCTAGGGGCACAGGGGCCAACGAGAAGGCCTTCTCCTTTCCCGTGCTGGGTGCTGCCCAAATCGGACAAGGACAATGCCAATGGTTCCTGGATTAGGAGAGGAAGCTGCTGGAAAGAAGTAGCTTCCCACCTCACCGCGCATCTAGAGGACGTGGGCTTCAACCTCTAAGGCTTAGTATGGATTCAGGGCGGGCCAGTCTACGGTTGACGCCCTGAAACGTTTGAAAAGAGAGACGGAGGAGGCCGCTGAAGAGGGGAAGGAAGTTGTTGCTGTATGCTTAGATATAAAAAATGCGTACAACTCTCTCCCTACGACGCACAATACTGGAGACACTCTGCTATTTTCGAGTGCATCAGTACTTGACCATCCTCATCGAGAATTATCTCGATGAACCTGAGGTCATATACGTGGACAAATCAGGCGTCGCTCGGCGACGCATCGTAGAGACCGGTGTTCCGCAGGGGTTCCTCCTTGGGGACTACAGTGCGGCGACCTCCTCGTGTGGCCTCCCCGGTAGTAATTTCTTTCTGTTTGGAACTGCTACCGGAGGGGTCCTGGTGTCCCTGGGCAACGGCGGGTAGCAATTGGCTTAGGTATCGCCATATTGCTACCCGACGGCTGACTGCTGCACTTTGAGGCCCAGCTCTGTCTGGGCCGGGGCCCTGTCCGGCGCCCTGTGAGGATCTCCTCCACTTTGGGCGCACCTTGACGTGGGCCCCACCGAGTGGGGCGCCTTCGGGCGCCACCCCCCACATCTTTTGTGGGGGTCTTTAGTTGCTGGTCTGCGCTGCGTCCCACAGCCAGTGGGATGCGGCAAAGGCCGGCTAACCCCACCTCTCCGCCCAGCGACCGACCTGCGCAATCCAGCGTAGCCGGCCGTGGGGCTGTCTGGTGGGGCAGTTTTTTGGAAGCCTGCAGGCACTCTCCCCTACCTTGCCCTGCAGCCAGCAGGGTGTGGGTTTGTGGAGAGTTCTGCAGGAGCCCATGCCCGCGACGCCCGTATCGCATTCCAGCGATGCGGGCGCCGCCCGGTTGGGGCTTTGTCGGAGGGCAGTGGGAGCTGCTCTGGGGGCTCTAAGCCCCGGGAGTCGAAAAGAGGCCGTACTGGCGTGCCTTGCTGTCCATGGGTGGGTCTGCGGTGATGAGATTCGTCCTATTTCCCGCTTTCCCACCCCGAGCCTGGATTTGCCGGGAAAAGTCGCAGAGTGTTTAGTGGGTATGCCCTTGAACGGCCTCTGATTAGCAGAGGCCCAATCCAGGGGAGAGCCCCACACTACCTGGTCGTCTCCCAGCGGCCGGGTGTGCATAAGGCGGCATTCACTCTGCGTGAACGTTCCTCCTTGGGCCCCTAATCTGGAACATCGGGTATGACTGGGTCCTGCGCGGCCATCTCCTTTGGGACATGGGTATCATCTGCATACCAGATGACACCTTGTCACGTCTCGGGGGAGACCTTTGAAAAAGCCGCGGCGGACTCAGTCATAGAGAGGGTGCGGTGCCTGGTTCGCCGTAAAAAAAGACCGAGGTGATCTGTTTCCGCGGGCTGGTAATAGGCTTCGCTCCGTCAGGCACATTGCTATCTGAGGTCCCCAGGTTCCGGTCAAGGCGAGTTGCGTTATCTCGGCTTCACCCTGGACCCGCGACTCCTCAGGGTAGCTCAGGTATTAGGGTAGTAGTAGACACGCTTTCGTGGCTGCTGAGTGCTGCTGCGTGCTGCTGAACCTGCGCGGACCAGGATCCAGGCACCGACGGCTCTAAGCCGGCATCCTGCGATCAATGGCGCTAAATGGGGCGCCCAGTCTGATAGGATTCCCTAGCAAAATCGGAATACCTTCCTTTCTTGCGGGGGCCTCAACGGGTGATGGCGCAGCGGATCGCTCGAGCTTACCGAACGGTAAGTTTCGGTGCAGCCTGTTTGCTCGCTGAGACCTCTCTCTCGTCGTACTCTCCGGCGTATATAAGTAGCGGGCAGTAGGGGAATCTACTGCCCCATCAAGCAGGAGGCCGTGCGGAAGGAAGCTTGTCAGGTCCTCCTGAGGCGATGGTCTGAGCACCTCGTACGGCCGGAGAACGCTCGACGCGCTCGCCCCGGTCTTGGACCGGTGGCTGGAGCGGAGCCACGGTGTCGTCTCCTTCCGGATGGTGCAGGTAATAACCGGGTATGGTTGCTTTGGCGTCACACACCCTAACGGTGTGTGCGTCGTAAGCTCCGCAGCGCTAAGCATTAGTGGCGAGGATCGGCCAAGACCTCTCACTGGCTAGTATAGCGAGAGCTATACTAGCGAGTGATGAGGCCTGGAAGGACTTCGCTGCCTTTAGCGAGCACGTGATGGCAGCGAAGGAGGCGGCGGAGCGTAAGCGAGTGGCATCTTCTCGCCCCCGCGCTCAGAAGAGCAAGGAGGGAGAGAAGACGACGCCAATATGTACGTCTCCTCCCTCTCCGTGAAAGGTGTCCGCCGGTGACAACTAATAAGAAGATTTGTGAAAACTTTTAATAATAACACATAATTTTGTTTTTGATTTAAAGAAAACATCGTCTCCACTAACATCTAAACTTAAAAATAAGAAATAATTTCATGGTATCATTGACCATTCTTTATAAAGTTATAGAAGTAAATGCTATTTAATACAAGTGCAGTTGTTTCAAATTGTTGTTTAAGTTATTTTAATTTGACCCTGAAATATTTAATTTTGGAGTTTAAACCAAATAGATTTTACCCTATCCAATTAGTAAAATGTTTGTTAAATCATTTAGCCTTACTCTGAAATACAGTGCAAGTAACACTTAAATCAGTTTGCTTGCGGCTGTTAACAAAAATAAAGTGTCGGTTCAATCATTTTGCCTTACTCTACTAAGTGGGCATTTTGTATTAAGTGACATTTTTTTTCGAAGATATTATCATTATAAAGTGAAGAATGTAACCAGAATTTGGGCCTTTTAAAACTAAACTGATTTGTAAAACTTGCAGGCAAAAATATCAAATAGTTTAGATTTTATGATTTTTTTTCCGAAATCGAAAACTTTAAAACGCTCTCCTGTAAAGTTGCAAAAATGTCGCTTAAAACAAATAGCCTTTCACCCCTCGATATTTATAACGACAATCTGACGATTGCTTGAATGAAATTAATTTATATTTATCAACATAATTTCACCCTAAATATTACTGCGGGCCATTAGGACTTTAAAAAGTTAAAAATATAGTAAACCATCTAGGATTAGGAATATGAGATCAGTGACCGCATTTTTTACAAAGACACTAAAAGTATCAGCCTATATACTGTCCCACTGCACGACAAAAGCATCCATCATATAATTCGAGTCATCGCTACTATGATGGGATTAGGCTTAACCGCAACGCTTGTCGCTTGCCTACTGCGGATTGGTGATCATAAACCAGAGCTATGTTAGCGAAATTCGAAACATACTTTTGCTCGGCCCGGGACCTCAGGGTCCCGGGTCCTAGCCGGGTCCTGGAAGTGATCTCGCGATCACGGCCAGGTACTTAAACTACTAGACCAAACGGGGCGTTACAAAGATAATATTTTAGAAATATTTTACATGTTTGCAAAATTAAAAGTACCACGACGCAAAAGCGACAGGGTGTTTGATGTCTGTCTGTGTGTGTGTCTGTCTATTTTTATATGTCTACAACTCAATGGAGCGCAATGCACTTATGGTAACACACTTCCTTGTGTGAGTGTGGAGAGGTCCTTACAGAGGACTAGTTACGGAATAGGACCCTAGAAATGAGCTTCTATGCCCATAATTCGTCGGAAAAAAGGGATGAAAATATTTTCCTTCGTTTTTTTGCTTGTTTGAGTAATTACCGAGACGGGAGACATATATCTCGCAGGTGACCTGCGATAAGTTACGCTGGTCAGCCCATATGTCAGACGGAGTTATGTGATTGGAGAAGTTTGCCTTTATCGTAGGTGTTTGTGAGCAGTGGGTGGTTTGTTTTGTTTACTAGCGCCGCATTTGATTTATGTTTATACTATATCTTTTATAATGATTTGTGTCCCCTGTGCAGCTGTGTTACAGATATTAGACAGTATAAGACTTACACCCTCTCCTGCAGAGACAAAAAAAATATAGTAGATTATAGAAGTTTTTTATAAATGTATGTGTATAATTATGATGTATCTGTAAACATCTGATATGTGTAACACAAGTGCTTAAACTACTTACTTAGTACGGAGTCAGGTCAATGTAGGTGTTGCGTGAATTTATTTATTTGATTTGTAAACATTTATAACCCCTTAACTACGTCTTCTACCAATCATTCTGAACTACATTTTGTTCTACAACTTTTGAAAATACGCCGTATTTTTGTCATACCATTTAGGTTGGTAAAAGTGGTCAAGGGGATCTATTTAGTTACAAATACGCTCTGTATTATTCCAATTTGATTCTTGCTGACATGAGTTGAGTAACGTGCAGATAAAAAATTATATATACTTATCTCCAGTACACTAAGTAAAGACTTCTGTAAAATTATCTATACAAATACTTACATCACAATTATTAAAAATCATACGGCAGCGCTAGTGGAGCAAACAAGGAACTTTTAATGTTTTTCGATTGATATTTATGTTGTGTTTATTAGATAATTTATTGATTCAGTGGAAGACTTTAGGAGTAACACGTTTATGGAATTTTATTAAGACTTTGACAAAAAAACTTTGCACTAGATCGGCCACAGAAGGCAATAAATAACGATCATGGAGAAACTCTCAGCAGGCCTTTGATCATCAGAGGAACAATGTAGACTAAGTAACTATAAAAAATTACTCTGAACGGAAAAAAAACTGTTATAATAACCGAAAGAGCTAGCGACAGACGCCAGAGCATGAATGATATATGATAGTTAACGAAGCGTGAAGAAGCGTCTCGCAGGCAAGTATGGCAGTAGGTACCAACGGATATGATGCCGTGCCGTCGCGTCCGTTGTAACTGCAACGTGGGCCCTCCTCTTGCTTATCATCAGGCTGAGGTGAGCCAATTTACTGAGCCATAATAAAAAATGTTAAGGTTTTCAATATAGTTATTCGGTTTATAACGAAGTAACTGTCATATTCGATCTTTAAAAACGTACAGTCTCCGGTCAAAGGTTAATTATTGTTATAAATGGCTATTGTCCACTCGTTTCTATTAATTCTAATGCAGCGATGCAGTAGCCACGTGCACTCGAACGTGGATGCAAACGTGTGGCGGCGACGCACGCACCGGCATCATGCGTTCTTGGTCACTATTATGAAAGCAATAGAGTTCACAATCGACTCCACTTTTTTTCCTAGGGAAAATCATCATGGCCTTCACCTTGTCACATGTAGTGGACAAGGTGGTGTATGAGACGGGACTCCAAACTTCAACCTAAATCCCTGGGGTGTCCATCTAGGCGCAATCGCGGTCGGATACCCCACGGCCGGGACTGGACCGTACCGCTAATCGCGCTAGCCGCTTCACGCCATTTACATATTTGGCGTAATGCAGCCCTCGGCGTTGTAAGACCTTCCAGACACCCAGTAGAATTTTCCTCGTGGAGTCGTGAAACCGAGAAAGCCACTCCCGAGTAGTTTGTATGCTCACGTCCTCTGAAAGCCCGTTTAGTCACCTCTTACGACAGGCCCCAGCCATTATTAGCCATATTCCCAAATACCTTGGCAGTATTCTTATCGCCCCTAGCCACAGGACACACTGTTGACTCCACTCCCGCAACGTTATTCTCGCAATAGTACAATATTACTTATTAATGTCTGTTATTAATTTAGTAACTTGTCCCGTCCACACTGTGTAGTTTTCGTGCGAGATGTTTCTATCGATTCAGTAATAACTCCCTTAGATATTAGGTGTCCTGGCTAAGTACCGTTAATGGAATAATACAGTACAATGAGTACTATATGTGTCATGAATCCGACATGCGGTAGAAACATGTGGTAGAAACGTGGTCAGCACACCTACCACCATGAGTAACATTTGTCTACGATAACGCTTAATTACGATTGTCTGTACTGTCCGTATTATATTTATCTGTTTTTATGATATAATGCAAGTTCCCAATACAATCTTTATTAATTTTATTACAAGGTATTGAATCATAAAATAACCCATACGTAGGTCGTTTGGACAAACGGATTTTTAGTTTATCGTGGTTAATCCTTAGATACTAATATTATAAATGCGAAGGTACGAGTAACACTGTCTGTCTGTTATGATCTGTGATTTGATATGGACGAGAAAATAATAATTCAAAACAAAAATCATGAAAGTAAATCAATCCTTTCCAACCATCAGCCTTACGAAAAAACCGATGTTTACGTTTAAAAATTCCAAGTTATGGCAGACAACAAATTGAATTACGTACGTGGGACGAGGTTAAAATAATAAATTAAAGTAAAGGCAAAATAACAACCTAGGATATTTTTGGATAAATTTAAGAGTAGGTATATATATGCGATATGTTAAATCGCAAAGTAGGCTGGTTGTATTTGATAATAGACTGGCAACTGTTGGGATAGAAGTTTTTTTTACAGACCAGGACTAGGAAAAGCGTAAAGTAGGCCACCCTTCGGGGTAGATTCTGCCCAATAGATTAATGATTTGCGAAAGAAAAGGCGAACATTTAACGATTTCAAAGAAGGATTTTATCAATTAATTATTAATATTACATTAATACTTAAATTCGGAAAAATATTGATTTAAAGTCTGCCTGCAGTAAATCGGTACCTAGGTACTCAGTAAATTGACATGAGAATCTAAGAATTTACCTATAATAAAGAAGAATCTTTACCTACCAATTTAACTTTAACATATTTTATACTTAAATATTCGGAAAAATATTGATTTATATACTACCACAACACCGACATCTCGAAGAAAAAGACCCACCTAAACCTATTTAAACTAACCGCCCCTGAACCGTCATGACTCGAAACTTCCTGTCATTTTTGGAACCAACACCAATGGGACTTACGAGTTCACGACCGAAGGTGCCGCAGTGGTCATGCCTGGTTGTGTCCAAAGCCAGACAGAAGCGTAACGGGACGTTGAAAATTATTTAGCGATAGCCCCTATTACGCTAAGATTTCTGACTTTGGACACAATCATCCATAACCAAGGTAAGCACTAACGCGGTTGTGCCTACAGTACCAACGAGAGATATTACTATAAGAAAGCGTCAATTGCCGTTCTTAACCCCTGACTCCAGATATCAGAGAGCAACAGAGACCGGCTCATACTCGTAGGTAAACGATAAGCGATTCACGTCAGCGTCGCTTGTATTTTAAAACAAGCTCTGTTTGTTTTCAATTAGAGTTGTAATACCTATCTGTCAGTACAGTCATAAATATGATCATGTTAATACTGTTTACTTATATGTTTTTGATCTTCCCTTTAGTGCTTAGGTACTCATGACACGATAGGCATATTTGAAACAACTTACATTCCACCATTAGCCACATTGCATACTAGTGCAGTCAACCAATGACAAGTACTGTACTAGTTTACGTTATCATAATAATATACTGTTGTATATGTTGGTGGTCCTTTAATAAAGAAATAAACTACCAAATGCGCCATTGGGTCTAAATTATTTAAGTAAAAAATTTGGTGATTAAAACATATTAACTGGAAACTAAGTAATCAAAAAATAACGCAGAATAGTTTTTGGACCAATTATTATTTACAGCCTAACGTTACCTAATATATTCCCCAAAATATTATCTCTTTGCCTTGATCAAAACAACAGAATACTCACATTACTATTTTACAATACTAAGATAACAAACCTGTTATTGTTTATACACAACTGTTATGACAAATCGGAATCCATTAGCATTTCATGAATGCTGGGTCTACAAAACAAAACTAGAAATAGGCTTGTTTTTATTTACCTAGTCGATACGTATCAGATACTTAAATAAATGCAGATGTTGCAGAAGATAACTCAAAATCGGCTATTTCACAAATTGACTGTGTTGTGGACAAAGATCACACTGATCAGGCATCATTTCATACTTGACCTTAAGGGAAATATGCTTGCGTTGTGGTTCGATGGTGTTAGTGAAGTTTATCGAACGCCTAAAATTGTATAAGAAAGAGCAAGGCTCTCTCTTACTCCTTAGGTATTGCGAATGTCAATCTGCGACGGTATTTGCTAACCATACGTAACCCACCTGCTCGTGCGCCATTCTAAGCCAAAAAATTACATAAACAACCTCTGATCGCTCAATTTCTTTCATCTGATATCGTAGAGAATATACTCGTAATACAGCTTCCAAATGGACTACCTATCTTACATATCATCCACTATATTAAAGGTAGTAAATTTTAAAATTCTGTGATTACAATTAATTTGCTAGCTGTACAGAATTTTGTCGGTGTTAGTAATTAATTGTTTTTAATTCTTACAGTAATATGGACCAGACAATCTCATTTGGGCTAACCGCAAAATGCACTTTATAAAATGGGCTGGCTCTTAAGCGGCTAGCAATGATTAAAAACAACCGATTTTATAAATATCTGCGACAAAGTCAGTGCACTTAGCACCTGGGATGCAAATGAGTGACGTCACAACGCAACTGTTACTTGTTTACTGTTTACTCACTGACCAGTGGTTACTACGACGTGTTTGTTTTCTCCATCGTGTCACCGCAGTGGTCAGGTAGGTAGGAGATAAGTCACATGCAAGTACGAATATGACTCTTAGTGCATTGCTTTCAGCTTAGTAATACTAATAAAGGATAACAGACATAACATAAGTAATGACTTTTTATCATTACCTATATATATAGGTATAATTTATGACTTCTTAACTCGTCCACGCTGACGTCACAAATTTTATCTATCGTAGCCAATACAGTGATTTTTTTTATGCGATAGGTGGCAGACAACCTGATGGTAAGCAATTGCCGTTGCTCATAGACACCCGCAACACCAGTGAAGTACAGTACATACAGTTGCGCTGCCAATCAACATGATGAATGAATTTTGATGGTAATGGTACGATACGGTACGTCGACAAAGGTACTCCGTGCTGATTACGAGCGAAATCGTAGCAAGAGCACGCGACGTAGGTAAACGTTACGAATTATTTTTATGTTCGCACTAGTTCTACTAGCGGGATCAACGATAGGTAGGTACTGAAAATAGAACAAAATGGCTCATTCTCTTGTCGGAAGCCAAGCTCCACTTCAGGTTGAGGAGCCCGCTGGCTCATCATCAGCAACCCACACTCGTCCACTGCTGGACTCGTCTACTTGAGGTCTCCCCTAATGCACGCCACTCCTCCCGATTTTCGGCCACTCTCATCCAGCCCACGCCACCCAGCCTTTTAATGTCATCATCCCAGCCTGCCATCCGCTGGCTCAGTAGTAAGTAATTATCACTGGTCAGAATCCATGTTGGATTTGCGAAAAAAACATGGCGGATATCGCACGAAAACTATATATAAAAACTAATGTTTTGCGATAAATATCAAGAATTGAGGGCCAAACTCTTGATCGAATGAGACTTGACACTAAAAGTCCACCTATTGCATAATTGGTGATAAGAAGAATTAATTACATACTTACTATAAGTAAGCCAATTATTTAGAGCTAAACTACCTACTTGTTTAGTTGCGTAACCATATGGTTCAATAGTTTAGTATTATACAAAACATTAAACAGATGCTATGCAATTATAATATATGATCAGGAAAATAGTTACGGTAATTTAATTTACATTTCACTATTTATGGTTGACGTCACACGCAAAGTAAACTGCTGTATGAAAAATCACGCAACCTTTGTTAATTTCATGTATGTTTATTCATATATCGTGTGTTTAAAATCACTCATTAATTGTGTCTTTGAACTTTCAACGTCTTTTTTTTTATGTGATCGGTAGCAGACGAGCAGGCGCATCACCTGATGGTAAGCAATTGCCGCCGCCCATGGACACATGCAACACCAGTGGAGTCACAAGTGCGCTGCTAACCTTTTATCCCCTTCCCCCCCGATGGGCCTCCGGTACCCTCACTCACTCGGCGAAAGCACAGGAGCTGCTTCACGCCGGTTTTCTGTGAGGCAGTGGTGGTCTGTCTTGAAATGTCGACGGCTTCGATGACGCAGTGGCTAAGGTGTTCGCCCGAAGCGCTAAAGGTCCCGGGTTCCATTCCCGGTCAAGTCAATTTAGGAAACTAAATTTTCTAAGTAGTCTTGGGTCTGGGTGTTCTGGGTGGACGCCACCAGTTAAGTATCGTCATCTGGTACTCATAGTACAGGGGTTGCCCTAGTTTGAGACCAGGTTGATTGGTGTGATTGTCTGGCGCATTCATTATATTTATTTTAATGTCAAGCACATTACATAAATGTTGATAATGTAGAATTATCTCTCATTGTTATGTGCCAGAAATGTTTTATTGTGTCAGTTAATAGTTGTTATGCGGCGGTCATTTAACTCTTGTAGAAATATTTTGCTTGGTAAAAAAGTTGAAAATTACTTATGCTCGGGTCAGCGCGTTTACACAGCTCATGTATGGTCAAAAATCATAAGACACAGAAAGCCGGCTGCCAAAATGGCGAGCTAAACGGGCTACGTACATCACACGTACAGGCTTGCTTACAGATATCTCAGTATAGTTTGGTACAAACCACAGATAAACATAGGAAACATTATGCTGAAAAAATGCTAATGCTAAACTGCTAACACGTAGATAATACTTTCAGCGTCTTTTAATTTTCTGGTAAGGTAGAGGCTTTTTTGGTCACGTGTAATATAGGTCCTAGTGAAGCTTGCCACCATAGAAGAAACGTTGTTAATAAATTCATTATTCGGTTTTAAGACCTTTGTTGTTACAAACGTGGACTTATCTAATCCAAAATGTATCCGGTGGCGTTAAAGAAACGCTAACATACAATGTTACGTCCAAAACAACCAATGCTGTAGAACAGTGTTTCCCAAACTTTGTTATGCCATGGCCCGGTAATTTGCACACTGACCCTTCGTGACCCACTAAGTACTTTCAAACTTAAGCTGGTTCCAATACACATTTATTAATAGTATAAATGTTTATTAGTACAATATAAATAAAATTTTGGCATTTAGTTAGTGCTAAGTATTTTTTAAATAAGGCGAAAATGTCGCGACCCGGTTATTTCATTTTGATGGCCCGGTACCGGGTCCCGGCCAGCCTGGCTTTTGGGAAACGCTGCTGTAGAAGTTAAACCTACGGATATAACATTTTTTTTCTGTATTTTCAATTTGCAATAACTCACCAAATTTTACCAAACCGTCTTTTTATTTCCTGACAAGTAAAGCTCTGTTTAAATAATGGCTTAATGAGTACATTCCAGTATACAAACATTTCTAAACAAATGCCGATATGGCAGACAAATATAATAAACAAAACAAAGATAAACATGAAAAAATATCCAACATTGTTACATCAGACTACCCGTAATCAACATTTTGCTGTCCAAATATTTGTTGATGTTATGGAAAAATATATACGGTCATATTTACAGCGTTGATTAACTGTTTGATATATCCCAACACTTCCTAAAACTCCTAGCAGGTACTAGTACCTACTTAGTACACATTTCTAAAATGCCGGCAACGCATCGGCTTCTTCTCGTTCGTAGATGTTCATTCATGGGTGTTGGTGATCACTTACCATCAGGTGATCCGCATATGAAGGGTACATGCAAAGAAAAAAAGTAATTGGGGACTAAACTAAGGTAAGTAAGTAAAGTAAGGTTGACTGGTAGAGAATGCCTCTTGGCATTAAGTTCGCCTATTGTATTAATCTTTTAGTGCAATAAAGTTTAAAATAAATAAATAAATAAACTAAGCAAAGATTTGCCTTTAATAAAATTCAGAAAAAAAAGTGACATTCCCTGTTCTTTGCCTGTACCCTTCATATTCCTTTGGTCTGGTGGGTTTTTGTTTTTTTTATGCGATAGGTGACAGACGAGCTGACGGATTTGCCGCCGCCCGACACCAGCAACACCAGTGGAGTCGAAACACAGCGCAGGCGCTGCTGCTTCACGCTTGTCTTCTGTGAAGCCGTGGTATCACTTCGGCCGAGCCGGACCATTCATGCCAAAGCATGGCTCTAACGGTAAACGGTGGTGTAAGGATAGGAGGATATCTCAGACAAGGTGTCAACTATAGATACCCAGATTCTAAAAATAATGATTCTATTGTGTAAACATGACCCAGTTGGTTTGTTAAACCTGTTCAAGGGTTGTAAAAGACACACCGTCTTCGCTTTAATAGTAATATTTACAATCATAGTATGTACTTAACAACAGTCAACAGAGGAATCATCACATCAGCTCTTCGCTGCATGATGATGATACACTCCCCTAACTATCATTGTAAACAAACAGCAACCGGAAAATAGGATTTTATCTAAATACCTTTCCGCTCCTGGTGTTTTACGGTTGCCAGTAGTTACTTGGGTAATCTTCTTAGAATTTTATAAGTCTATAGTCTACGCGAGGTGATAACAAAAAAACAAACAATGAGAGAATGGAAGACAGACATTCAGGAATAACGCGCCGATAATTTGAAATACCAGCAAATGTTTCGCACCTTTATTCAAACAAAGAAATAACTCAAAATTCGCGTTTTCCGAGATTTCATCAAAAACTGTAATAACTTAACAAGGACTATCGTTTCACTCGAACAGCCAATCAAATATGAGCAAACTGAGGGAGACAGCGCATGGTCCGCCTCTCTTTTACTAAAACGCGCGAACAAGTTGATTCCGGTAAAGCGAAAGATTCAGTGATGTGCCAGCTTTGTTCAAGGTTTGACCGCTGCTCTTCCGTGTTTGAGTGAAATAATACCAAACATTGCGGTGTTTTACTGCCAGATAAAATTTATTTTCTCTAATATTTAATCTAATAGTGCAATAATTTATACTTAGTTCACTTTATTAGAAAAAAATTGAAATTTCTACGTATCATTTTAGACATAATTCTGTTTTATTTTAAAAGTTTCATAAGATACTAAACTTAATAAGACTTATTTCAATGTTGTACTGTTAATTCACGATTACCGTTGTGGTATTTGGAGTTGAGTCTCTGTGTTAATGACTTTAGAAATATTACTTTTTCAACTTTTTAAATTAATTCACTATTAAAGTAAATACATACATGTCACGTTACTGAAAGTATTGTAATAATGGCAATTTTAATCTGTATTTAGCATGGCGTCATTATCTAGGACGCGGATGATATAAGTTTAGTTGATCAAAATACATCAATATCTGATAACGATTCAAAAAAGTATGACCCTCATAGAAATAGAAATAGAAATAGAAATATTCTTTATTCAATTTAAGTCCTTATAGAACATTTATGAATGTCAAATATTATGTAAGCTACCGCTGATTCGGAAAGTTGATTTCTACCTGAGAAGAATCAGCAAGAAACTCAGTACATACATTGAATGACACCAAATTTGATTGTAAAGTAAGTTATCTGAAGGCACGGCAGTGCCAGTGCGAGAAGCTACGCCTGCGCTGTGTTCCGACGAGAAAATAAATGATGGTATTGAAGGCTCCATCGGGGAGAAAGGGGGTTAAAAGGTTAGCAGGGGATTTGTGACTCCGCTCGTGTTGCGATGAGTGTCTATTATACGCCTGCTTGTACATTAAATTCTTGTATGACTGTCATTGTACATAAATATAAATATACGTACGCCACTCAACTAGGGCTTGCAATCGAATATTCGAAAAAATTTAATATAAAACTGTTCCGTATATTCGAATATTACATCTGCGATATTCGATAATCGTATTTTTCGAAATACCTAGTCAATCCTTTTACGTGGTGTAAGATGATGGCATATTTTATTAAATGAAATGAAACAGAACTCCAAGGCACTTTCCAATACTGACCATCTTCTCTAGGACGGGCGGCAATAAGAGGTTTCGATCTCCAAGGGCGGTTAATGTTGTCCTTGATTCATCCCACGCAGGCATTCCGCCATTGTGTGCTGTGCGGTATCTTCCGCACAGTCGTACACATCTGCACCGGCAACGATGCATAGATACCTTCCAACTTAGCCATTTCATGAGAGGATCTGTGTCAACAGATAGCTCATCGATCCACCCCACTTTCTTCGAATCCATCTGTCTAGGATGTGCCAGGCCGGCTCCAGAATCCGACGTCGTGATTCAGAACCTTCGGTGTCGAACTAGTTTAGGCGCCGGCGCCGCCATTCACTTAGTGCCGTGTCCTGAGCAGCTCTTTACTACCGCACTACTGCGTCCAGCGGAGAATAAATAAAAACAAACAACAATATCACATACATTGCCCTGGTCCTAAACTAAGGTTTTCCCTTGTACTATGGAAACCAGAAACAACGAAGGAACCACAAACACCCGGCACCATTTACTGCGAATTTGAGCACTTTACCAGTAAACAAAATCGTGGACTTCTGCGTCTAGATCCCTTAAGGGGACCTGCTATGGCGCACGCTATCTCGTGAAAAATGGTACGGTACCCTATAATTATCTGAACTTCCATGACCTTTTGTACTTGAAACAAGCCTTATGACGTTTCTTTAATGATCCCGACCAGATCGGTGCCCCGTATTGGGCAATCGATCTTACTACCCCATTTTTAAACGGCGACAGCTTTCATCGCCTCCTCTTAGGTTGGGCAACAGCCGACTAAGAGCCCCCCGCAGCGCCAACTAATCTCAGGACCAGCCGTTGCCGGTGCCCGGTAAACTCCCATCTGCTGTCAACCACGAGTATAAAGTACTTAAGGGTAGCTCCAACTGGGATGGTAGTCCCACCCACCACAATGGTGAATCCAGGAGGACTTTTTCCGAGGACTGAGAAACCAGATTGCCTCGGACTTGTGAAGTGTACCCCTTGACACAACCTCTACCCCAAGTCGGAAAATCCTTAGATGCCCATAATCACGGGCGTAGCTAGGGGGAACGAGCTGCTAGAACCCCCCTTCCACTATGTCCCAAGTCAAACAATCCCTAGATGCCCACAACCATTTTTGAGGTCTGGATCCGCGCCTAGCAGCAGTGACAAGTACTGTAGCACCCCGAAGTTCAAAAACTCGGACTGTCACCAGTGCGTCGTCGACATAACAAATAACGCGCAAAATTACGCAGCGTAGAACGTAATTCGGCATGAAAGGGCAGGCTCGACCGGCGTGATACCAAGGTCTCACAGAATACCGGCGTGAAGCAGCACCTGCGCTGTGTTTCGTCGAGTAAGTGAGGGCACCGGAGGCCCTATTGGGGGGAAAATGCACCTTTTTACATAAATTTAAGTCTTTGTGTTACACTTAATTTTATCTTATACTGGAATAAAAGTAAAAAAGATGAAATCTTTTAAATTATAACAATAAAAAACAGCAACATTCTGACTTGCATCGTACCATTTTGAAGGAATTAAATTAATATTTTTATCAAAAAGTGAAATAAGTACGAACTTTTTTTTCAACAATATAAATAAATAGCTTCCTTTTATAAATACCTATGATCTCCATACAAATTAATTTCTATATGTTTTAAACTATTCATACCTATTTTTAAAACAAGGCTATTGTTATTAGTTTATTTTTTATTGAATTTTGAAGTACACTAAGCGGAGGTGTCAAACTTCAAATGCATTTTCCCACAAATGTGAAATTTTGAGTTATTTCTTTGTTTGAATAAGGGTGCGGTTTGTCTTGAAGATTTCGAAGAAATTATTACAATAACAATACCTTCCAATGGAGGATACCTTCTCTATGGAGAAAACTCAGGTTAATATATTTTCACTTTAATGATATGTACTCAATATCAATTTAACTTTGCTCGGTAGATTCTAAACGTACTTTAGAAAATTAAATTACGAAGTCAAATTACTTTCGAAACCTAATACTCGATAACGTTGACTAGTTATTGATTTTATGAGTAAAATAAATTTAACTTTGTAAAAAACTACACAGTTTGAAAATAATAGATATTAAATAAAATTCGCACTGTAAGTACTGAATGTCAAAAGCCGAGGGCAACTACCAGAAATCTACAATTTATACGAATAAGTTCGTAACTGACCCTACGGGGAATATAGCCCGAAAAGTAAGCACCATATTTTGGCGGAACATTGTATACAATGAGCCACGTCTCATTGCGATAATTCGTTATTACTTAAAACCGTATTCTGATAACACATTTTATTAGAAAAAAAAAAGTTGTATCTTAGTCATAAAATCACATACTAAGATACAAAAAAAGTTGTATCTTACTTAGTCATATCGCGTACTAAGATGGAGAGAAACAATAGCCGAATCAAAAGACATTCCAATCAAAATTGGGGTCATATCTACATAAGGGACA
Source organism: Cnaphalocrocis medinalis (assembly GCA_014851415.1). Lineage (NCBI taxonomy): Eukaryota > Metazoa > Arthropoda > Insecta > Lepidoptera > Crambidae > Cnaphalocrocis > Cnaphalocrocis medinalis. The sequence continues at coordinate 3,397,115 of CM026284.1, forward strand.
ATGACGTGGCGAAAGGAGAATATTATATTTACTTATGTTGTGACTTTCACACATCGTAGCCACCAGACTATTCAGTTCAGGAGTGAATATGGCAGCTCAATGGTAATATCAGATATCTGGGTCACATTGTCACCTCGGGAGCGTCCGTGATATTGAGGGAGCGTAGATTCACTCAATTGTAGTCGTAAGTGTTTGGCACATGGCTCGGGTCGTGAGCTGCATTTTCCATGAGAAAGTGTCATCAAATTATCTGGCGTGAAGATTTGACAACACGAGAAAGTCGTGATACTATACGCTATGCTTTTTTGACCGACTTTTTAGGGAAATAAACTGATGAAATCAAAAAAATTGTAGGGTCATCTCAGAAACAAAAAGCCTTTCCATTCAAAAGTGATTAGTTGATTCATGAAATTTGTATAAACATTAAACCACTAGCTACTTCGATAACATAAAATATGAAATTATTAACATTGGATTGACAGTAGTATTTGTAGCAAAGTTGCGATACCTACAGAGTTTTCTTATGTGGGATCCCACAAATTAGAGGCGGTTCATTTATTACATGCAGATTTTCTGGAAAATGTAAAGTAAGACTTTAACTTTTTCTGAATTTCATGGACTTCAGGTAATAAATGGAACATGTTCAATCTCTCTCCTCCTCTTGTCAGTAAAATTATCAAAAGTAAACATAGCTGCGCCCCTGGACGGTCCCATAGGTCCAGTGTGACAACCAGTGTGGACACGGAGAATACACGGTTGATCTCCTGTCTGTGGCATGTCCGGTTCCTAAGGAATGTACCTCAGTTTGTAGGTAATGTACTTAAGTTGATGCTTAACAAATTACCCTACAAACAATATTTGTACCCATTTATTAAAAAGAAATATAAGAATAAAAGAGAGTATTCTTTCATAACAAAATGTGATAAAACCTACCGCTCATCCAATTTTTTTAGCTAATTGAAAAGCATTATTACCTTTGCCTACCTACCGTCTCAAGTATACCCTAAAGCGTTATTCGTTTTTAGTATTTGTCCCTTGGTAGTAACTCACATTAATGCCAAGATATCAAGTTACGTTAATACAGTTTCGAGAAACAAAAAGAGAGAGGTACTAGGTAAGTATAACAAAATTTTCCAGACTTATTATTATTGTATTCGTTTTTATTTCAATTTCTCCCAAGGGATAATATTTCAAAAGAACGGGCCTTAGTCAAACGCATCTTAAAGTTACTGTATTTAAAAACTTCCAAACTACCTGGCAGGTATTTAGAATCGCTGCCTTTTGTATAAGCTTATTATACGTTGGAAAAGGTTTGTTTGCAGTTCTCTAGGGATTACTATTTTTATGTCATAGATGGCAGACATAATATGATGGCATACAAATAATGACAAGTCATCAGGTGATCCGTCTGCTCGTTGCACCTGCAACACTAGTGGAGTCACAAATTCGCTGCTAACCTCTTAACTTCCTTGTTGTACCTAGATATGAGTTTACTCATTAGGTACTATTTTATTATCATCATCTAATTGTATCTCACCATTATTGCCTCTTTTAAATATCTGAAAGTTGCCTAGAATATAAAATTGCATCGAAATTTTTGAAAAAGAAGTCTGCCTCTGCCTTCGTCTTTAGATAATTTCTAGCCATTTAAACTAATGTTTGCTGACAAACGAAGTATAATAAAGAGCACTTGCCCGTTATCTTTTAATTCATTACTTATGTAAACAATAATAATCTGTATCAATATAGTATCCGCGTGCAAATCGTAAAGAGGTAAGTACATATTTTTATCAGTGCTGACTGTCGATTAGTCGCTATCTTGTTTGCCCCTTTGTTTGTCATTAGTCAAAGATGAAACCGTTTTCCCTTCCCCGTTAGCCGTGTTCATGTTTCCCTTGTCCTATGAAAATCAGGATCATCGAATATTCCACAAACACCCAGACCAAGCACAAGTATCTTTTTCTTCTTGACTGGACCAATGCATTTGGTAGTGACCCTGCTTCATACGCCAAAGGTCGAGGTTTCGATCCCCACTCTTTTTTATAATATAGGGGCAGACGAACAGACGGATCACCTGATGATAAATGTTTACCGCCGCCCATGGACATCCGCAACACCAGAGGATTCACAAGTGCGCTGCCGACCTTTTAAAAAGGAATACTCTGGAGCAACATTCGTGCTATGAACATTTGTGGTCGCTCTGTATCTGGGTGTTATACTCGTATACTTATAGGTATTTTAGTATTAAATTTGTGATTCCTCTGTTGTCTGTTATCTGTAACACAAGGAAAAAATTGATTGGTGCGCGAATTGAAAATCGAAATTGGTAGGATACCTATCATTTACTACCTATCACATAAAAAAAAATATCTTCATTTCATCCACATTGTATTGCAATAAATTGCGTTATACTTATTCAAGGTACGGTGGACTATTATCTATTCTGTGGTATGGTGTGAAATCCATGAATAGAAGAAGCTTGCTTGGGAAGCGAAGTTTTTGTGCAATTCTATTGGTAAATTTCACTCCGCTCCGCTTCAATGGAAACGCAGCCTAAATAGTATGTGTCACCTCTTTAGGTAGAATAACAGTACGAGTATCCTTATAAGCACACTCCGGCGGAGTGACTCCCTCACGGCTGAGGCATGATAGTCCTTCACGCGGGGTTCACGTGTCCTAGGTATAGTGATGTGATGTGAGTGATGATGTCTGAATGAAAATTATGTTTGTGTGAAATTAAAATGCTATAAGAGAGTCAGCACAGCTAGTGGGGAGAAATAATATTGTTACTACATAGATACAAATGCAAAGACGCGGCAGATGGACGACGGGGAGTGTATCATCATTAATTAATAATTATTATTTACTCTATAACAGATAAGTGGTTCAAAATTATTAGTAGGCTTAAATGAAAATAACTAGAACTGAGTCAAAGATTCGTAACTTTTGGTGTAATATTTTAATTATTTAATTAAATACTCTACCGTTTGCCACGAGTCTCTGCTATTAGTAGGTATAGTAGTATTTTGAACGTCTCTAATGGACTATTCTAGAAAGTCTCGTGAGGAAAAATAGTTTGTGTAAGGAAGGCTCAATCTGACGACAAACGCGTGTTACGAGTTAATTTCGGTAGTCAAGGTTGTGACAACAAATGTTAGAACTAACAATACCTATCTTTAGATACAAGAGTTACTTTATTTAGATAACAGTTACGATGTCACTTCACGACCAAATTAATTGATTATGTTTGACTATCTAGCTAAGCAAGGTTATGGCCAAATGAGTCAATTTCTGACTCAGTGATGCCTTCGAACTGGATTATAATTGTACTCATCAGTAAAAAGATAACTTTTTTTATATTTAAGTCTTGATCATAATGTCACTTGATGGAAAATGACAATGAGGTCCAGGATGTTACACGTTTGTCTAGGATATGCCTGTTTACTCACTAGTCACTCGCATTTCACTATGGCCAAATAAATAATTTAGAATTTAAGGATGATAAAGTAAGTTTTCACAGGGTATTCCCTTCTTATAGACTGTTAATCTCGGTATAATAAAATAAAAAAATGCTCCAACCGATATTGACTACGGCCTCCAATCTTGAAGATCAGTCACATACGCAGGATATATCATCAGTGCTCAAGAGGGTGCGTGCAAACACAGGTCCATTCTCTATAGGCGCAGAACCAACAGCTTAACGTGTTTTCCGAGGCACGGGGGTACAAGACCGCCAACTTCCAGACTTCGGGCAGACACTGAGAATTACTGAACAGAAAAACTCAGGTACAAATTTTGGCCCGACCCGGGGATCGAACACAACACCCCAAGCGCAGCCGTCACTTTAAAGTGCGACCCTTTACCAACTGCGTTACCGAGGCAGTCAAATGGCAAGTAGCGAAAGGCAACATGGAATATCTGTCGACGGAGATACGCAGACAAAAACTGAAGAAATGGGTGGATCAATTCTGATAGACCAAAAAAATGTGACGTCACCAGTCTATTTAAAGTTGAGCGCATTCCCGCCAACAACGGTGGATCCTTCCTTGTGGAAAAACTTTCACACGAAAATCTGGGAAACGCCGCATTGCTAAAGTTGAGTACCCTACTTCTATTTGCTTATTCATACTTGGAAATACAAGTTCCGAAGGCGTATGGATGTAACTTCTTATTGCATGGGCTTTTATTATCCCTTTTACGCTGCGTATGTCGTAATATTAACATCAGGTGAAACTGGGTTACGTTAAAAATATAATTCTGCGTGTTGAAAGTACGATATTTTTTCTCCCAGTGCGACTAGATTATAATTGTAGGAGCCACACTTTGGCATGAATGGGCCGGCTCGACTGGAGTAATACCACGACCTCACAGAAGACCGGCGTAAAGCAGCGCCTGCGCTGTGTTCGTCGAGTGAGCGAGGGTACCGGAAGCCCATCTGGCAGCGCACTTGTGGTTTTACTGTTTTAGCAGGTATCAATGGGCGGCGGCAACTGCTTAGCATCAGGTGATGAGTGTGCTCATCTGACACCTATCATTTTAAAAAAAATACTAGGAAGATACTGTAGCTATTATTGCAAAATAGACACTGAAACTTAGCTTTAGGAAACGTTCATATCAAAGAGTTTGCTGACCTATGCGTTTGATATGGTATCTAGTCTCCCGCACGTCTGCCTCTGTCATTTAATCGACACAGAATACTTTCGTATAGTCAAACCAATAATATTATATAATAAAAATTTAGATAATTTTAAAGCACCTTACAATAAAAATACAGCAAACACAGAACATAGACACCAAAGGTTTTTTTAAGCTGACTCGACTGAGAACTCATCCTGGTGTACGAGTATGTTTGAGCACGGCACCATAGTCACTACGTCATCGAGGCAGTATTTAGTTCGTAAGGTATTGATACCTTCATAATATAAATTACATCATTAACTGTTAATATATAAGTAAACACGGCTTGATTTACATAAATATTTTTGCACCGGTAAACTAGATACACACCTAACTACCTACATTCTTCCACATGAGCAGTCCCATAAACTATGTCTATGCTTTTATCCTCTACATTAGCGCTAGTTTATCGGCACGCGCGCACAAAGTGCAAAGTTTACACACAAACAGATGGATAAACAAATAGGTACGTCGTCACACAACGCCGCCTGTCCTGAGACATATCGCACGTGTCGCCCCGTATATAAGCGTCCAAGTTGCGACACAATAGACATTACTCGTTCGACTGTCTCCCGAAGCTGAGCTGAATATCAAGTAATTTAATACCTCCGTTCCGAGGTTCCGAGTAGGAACCGGCAGCCTTTCCGAATTCCGAATTCAAATCTTTAAAACAAAATGGACAAGCGTCAGCTGATCGGCAGTGCGACGAGGTACATCGCTGGCAGACACGCAGTCCAGACCGTTTACTGGAGAAAATCAGCGGAAGACGGCAAAGGACTGCTGAAGACCACCAAAATGACCTTCTTCGGAAAGAATGAAGGTCCCAACAAGGTAGACAGCGCGGAAATGTTCGCGAAAGTACGGGAAAGGTACATGTGAAAATGTACTCCGTGACACTACATCCTGTGATAGCTAGTTAGTAAGGATAGTTGTAAGATTTATTTAAGTAGTAAATGAGTGACCAGTGACAAGTAGATGCGATGATTGGCGGTATAGTGAAATAAATAGGTTATTAAATATCTTGACTTTATTTATTAATGCATCAAACCTTATTGTTTGGAGTATAAAAGTTATTTTTGATATTGTTATTAGTAAGCTCTTAAGATGTTTCTTACGACCGCATATTTGTGAATAAAATTGTCTTCACTAACATAAACGAGTGATGATATGTTTGCAAGCCAATCAATTGAGAAATCACCGTACAGTGCAAAATAGATGTCTATGTATCATTAAATTATTATTTAAAATTAAATGTTTTAATAAATGAAAACAAAGTTATGGAATATTTTCATTAAAATCCTAATATGTAGCTGATGACATGACTTCAAGGACGATTGGCTATTAAGTTATGATGTCCAATTAGAATGTGTTATTTTGGGGCACAGTATTAATTACATACTAAACTAATTACATCTAAACCAATTAGCCTCTAAATAGATTATCTCAAAGATTTTGAATTACTTTATTTTATCTGTCTGAAGTCTAATTATATTAATGAATTTAACAAATTGTGTTCTTAAATTTAGTAAAAAAATATTTTCTATCTTATAAGGCCAGGGAAATTACTAATTTTGTTTGCGCGCCTTCTAAGAAAATAGCCTTAAATACAGTTAACTTTTGGCCTTTGACACAACATTTTTAAGACATAATACTTTATTAGAGTATGTAGCATAGATTGTTGTTGGGTAACTAATTACGTCACTTAGGGGTTTACTTTGAACATAATGTTACATAGGTATAGATTAATTTAGGAACTCACACTTGGAGATAGGTTTCTTCAAATTTATATTTGGTTCAAAACTGTCAATAAGAAATTTAATCGGTGAAGTAATTACCTATCTAGCTCGGTGATATCGGTTGGAAATAGAAGCATTAAACTTGATGCCTAGAGGGTTTCCGCGATTAGAAATCCCTGATGGTGTCATGAAGACCATGACTAATTTTCTCGGAGAAAAGATTTAGGTAAATGAAATGAAATAATCTATTATAAATGTCACTTAAGTGTCATAATATTAAATAAGTAAATAAATAAACATAGGTACCTCTTGCAATTCTGCCACAAAACAGAGAAGGAGTGTCATTACATTATTCGTCAAGAAGCTTGCTAGTCTGTAAATTATGTTGGTTGTCGAATTTTCAATTAATTTTTACTAACCTCCTTCTAAAGCAATCAGTCTATTTCCTACAATAATGATGTAATCTGAAGCTGGCCAGTCCCCAAAGGTGACTCCTGGTCACAAATGACGAATGTGTCGGCCATTATTTCACTCAATCATATCAGAGAGAGTGTAATGACCCGCCACATAATGCTTACCACTTCAGGGACATTTATGTGACGTTATTACGATTAAATCTTACACTACTACCTACACTAGCGTTTTTTGCAATCTTATAATAAGGTTCTTAAGAATTAAATATCATAAAAAAGGGGTTAAAGGTTGGCAGCGCACTTATGACTCTTGTTGGAAAGTAAAATGAAACTCCTTGTTATTGTCTGTGATACGTTGTCTATGTAAAGTTATCTGTAGTCTGTGCCACGGAGTGATTCTATTCTTTTTGATATTCTCTTTGTCTGTGCCCTAATGTCATGTCGTCTGAGTCATGTCTAAGCTGAAAATAAATCTTATTTTATCCAATTTAATCCTGCTTTCTTTTGCCCATAACCCTTCAGGTTATGGGCCCAGGGCATTGATCACTGTAGCGAGTGGATAATTTTTTCAGTTTACGCGAAGTATCGTTTTGGTAAAAATTAAAACAAAAGCCGAGCGATGGCTGCGAGTGACAAGGCGAATTTTCCAATAGAAAAGCTCCATGGAGTTCAGGATTATCATAATTGGAAGTTTGCAATGAAGATGATACTGGTGCACGAGGACCTATGGGAGTGCATTGAGCCAACCGATGCAACCGCGAAGCCGGACTGCAAGCGTGACATGAAAGCCTTGGCGAAAATATGTCTTTCCGTCCACTCCACGGCATATCCGCATGTGCGGAACGCCGCGGGAGCGAAAGCGGCATGGAATAATTTGAAGAACGCTTATGAAGACAGGGGGCTGTGTAGACGCTTGAGCCTGCTCCGCACGCTCTTCGCGACAAAGCTGCTAGGCGATATGGAAACGTATTTGTCTTCGATCACCGAGCTGGCGCAACAGCTCTGTGACATCGGGTCTCCGTTGGATGATGACTTTGTAGCTGTCATAATTCTAAGTGGTCTGCCGCAAGAGTATGATCCACTTATAATGGCGCTTGAAAACAACAACACATCATTATCCAGTGAAGTTGTCAAAGCAAAGCTGTTACAGGAGTACCAACGCCGCGATGACAAGGAGACAGTGAGCGCTTTGGTCGCTAAGAAGACACTGAAGTGTTTCAAGTGCAAGAAACCGGGGCATGTGATGAAGAACTGTCCGCAGAAGGTGAAGAAACCCAAAGATGGGACTCCACGCGAGAAGGCTGGTCAATGGAAGCACGAAGCACTGATCTCAGCGCTTTCAACTAATTTAAGAAGCGATGTTTGGTATGTGGACTCGGGCGCGACCAACCACATGTGTAACAATAGGTCAGTGATGAGTGACTTTAATCCTGATAAAGTGTTAAGAGTGAGTGTAGCTAATGGTGATGAGTTGTTGACTGCTGGTCAAGGGAATGTGAACATTTCATTAAAAGACTGTAAGAGAACAATCACTAATGTATACTTTGTACCTAAATTGTCACATAATCTGTTATCTGTCAGTGAGTTGACACGAAAAGGTTACAGTGTGACATTTGACAATAAAAATTGTAAAATTTTTGATAGTGATAAAATTTTGGCTACCGCTACGTATACTAATGGTGTTTTTCAATTAGATACGATAGGATTTGCGCTAAGTTGTAGTTCAGATTCTACAGGTAAAGCGGAGTCAAATGTGAAGTCTCTATGCTCGACAAAGGCACAGGGTGGTGATACAGATTGTTCTGGCGGTTCAAAGAAGGTCAACAGCAGGCGACTCCTGGATACGCAGGAGCTATGGCACCGTCGTTTAGCGCATTTGAATGCAAGGAGTATGCACTTGATGAAGTCAGGTATGGTCAATGGTATGAATTTTGATAATTCGCAGTATAAGTCGTGTGAGACTTGCGTTAAGGGGAAGCAGACTAGGCTGCCTTTTCCAAAGAAGTCGGAAAACCGATCCAAAGAGATTTTAGGGCTAGTGCACACTGATTTATGTGGTCCGATGCCATGTGCGTCGTATGGTGGGTCTAGATATTTTTTGTTATTCACAGACGATTTCTCTAGAAAAACATTTGTTTATTTTCTGAAATCCAAGGGTGAGGTGTTTGAGTGTTTTATTAAATTCAAGGCTCTCGTAGAAACACAAACGGGGATGAAAATAAAAATGTTGAGAAGTGACAATGGTCTTGAATATGTGAATAAAAATTTTCAGGTCTATCTGGCACAGCACGGGATAATCCATCAGAAGACGGTCCCGTATTCACCGGCTCAGAACGGAGTCAGTGAAAGAGCCAATCGAACCGTTGTAGAGAAGGCTCGGTGTATGCTGCAGGATGCCTGTATGGACAAGCGCTTCTGGGCTGAGGCGGTACAGACGGCAGTGTACATCAAAAACCGGACGCCAACTAAGGCTGTAATGGGAGCCACTCCGGAAGAAAAGTTTACTGGAAAGAAGGTAAATGTCAGTCATTTTAAAATATTCGGATGTCGGGCATATGCTTTAATCTCAAAGAGGAAGAAACTAGATCCTAAAAGTAAGAGTTACACTTTTATAGGATACTGCGAAGAGACTAAAGGCTATAGGCTTGTAAGCCTGGATAATCCTAGGGAGGTATTGATAGCCCGTGATGTTGTTTTCTTTGAGAATATATTTGGCAAAAAGGTTACCTCTGATATCGATGCTGCATCGTCACATGATGATAGTAAGGACTTGTTCTCGCCCGCTGTATTAGCAGAGACTACTGATACTAGTGGAGAGCAATTACCTGGCCAACTTTACTCTGAGCCAGGGTCATTCAATGACAACCAGCCCCAAACTGGTTCTGATAATCTGATAAGTCTATCTGATGACGAATATAATAAGCCAAAGCAGAGAAGACAAGAGATTATTCAATTGAATGACACTGACTCGAATAGCTCAACTGTCGAGAGTACAGATGATGTGCTTGATGTAACTTACATTCCAGGAAGTTCAGGCTGCGACTCGGAAGATACGTTCTTCAGTCCATCAGATTCATCGGAGTATGCTGGTATTGCAGAAATGACAAGCATGGACGAGCCGGCCACAGTCAAGCAGGCTTTGAGCAGTAAAGATGCCGCAAAGTGGCGTGATGCTATGGCAGATGAGTATAAATCCTTTGAAACAAATAAATGTTGGACTTTAACAGACTTAAAGGAAGGCCAAAAGCCAGTAAAATGTAAGTGGGTTTTTAAGATAAAACGAGGCTTAAATGGAAAGATACTAAAGTATAAAGCACGTTTGGTGGCGAAAGGTTTCACTCAGAAATATGGAATAGACTACAACGAAACATTTGCCCCTGTAGTGAGGTACTCTACGATCAGAATGTTGTTTGCTATTGCTGCCCAACTCGGTCTGGATATAGATCAACTAGATGTGAAAACAGCATTTCTGAATGGAGACCTGGTGGAAGACGTGGTGATGGAACAACCCGAAGGATTTGTTATAAAGGGGAAGGAAGATAAAGTCTATACGTTAAACAAATCCATCTATGGTTTAAAGCAAGCTGCCAAGTGTTGGTACGACAAAATAAACGAGGTGCTGGTGAGGAAAATGCATTTCCAGAAATCGTCAGTTGAACCTTGTGTTTATTTTCGATACGAGCGGAAACAGCTGACCATCATTGCTTTGTATGTCGATGACATTTTATTATTCTCGCCTTCAAACCAGATCAAGAAAGAAATTAAGGAACGTTTGATGAGAGAATTCGAAATGAAAGACTTAGGAAAAGTTCATGAATTTCTCGGAATGAGGGTTTGTACGGAGAATGATGTTATCACGCTTGATCAGACTGTCTACATAAAGTCTGTCTTGAAAAGGTTTCAGATGGAAGATTGCAAACCTGTGTCCACACCTATGGAGGTTGGACTGAAACTTCATAAGGAAGAAAAGACTGAAAATTTCGAATATAGGAATTTAATTGGATGTCTAATGTACATTGCTGTGTGTACAAGGCCAGACATAGCTCATTCTGTGAGCTTCTTGTCCCAGTTTAACGACTGCTACTCAGATGCACATTGGAAAGCTGCGAAGCGTGTCCTGAGGTATTTAAAGGGAACCATCAATCATCGCCTGGTGTATGAGAGATCCGGTCTCAACGTGCGAGGTTACGTCGATGCGGATTGGGCCAGCTGTGAAGTTGACAGAAGATCTTATACAGGGTATGTTTTTAAAATTGGTAATTCTGTAGTGTCGTGGGAAAGTCGGAAACAGAAGACTGTTGCCTTGTCGAGCACAGAGGCGGAATATATGGCTCTTGCTAATGCTTGTAAAGAATCATTGTTCATTCGTGCCTTTTTAAAAGAATGTTTAAGTATAGACTGCGTCATAACGTTGTTTAATGATAATCAGTCAGCGCAAAAATTAAGTGAGAATTGTATGTATCACGCGCGAACAAAACATATAGATGTTAGACACCACTTTATTCGAGAGGTAGTGCAGAATAATCTGGTTAAAATAGAATATTTGTCTACTGAAAATATGACAGCTGATTTGTTGACAAAACCTTTGTCGATTGTTAAGTTTAACAGATTTGTATCTCAACTTAACTTTAAGATGTCTTCGTAAGAGTAGATCTTGGAGATACTTATATGTCTGTTTTATTTAGGATATTTTTATTGTTTGCTGTCGTTGTTTTTGTAGTTGAATTTTAACTTAGGTACTTGTTTTGTTTTATATCTAAGTTATTGTAGGCGTTTATTTTATGGGCAGGTGTTGGAAAGTAAAATGAAACTCCTTGTTATTGTCTGTGATACGTTGTCTATGTAAAGTTATCTGTAGTCTGTGCCACGGAGTGATTCTATTCTTTTTGATATTCTCTTTGTCTATGCCCTAATGTCATGTCGTCTGAGTCATGTCTAAGCTGAAAATAAATCTTATTTTATCCAATTTAATCCTGCTTTCTTTTGCCCATAACCCTTCAACTCTATTGGTGTTGCAGGTCTATGGGCAGCGGTAATCGCTTACCATCAGGTGATCCGTTTTCTCGTCTGCCACCTGTCACATAAAAAAAAATCATATCCCACAAACGATAATAGTGTAGGATGTTTAAATAGACGACAGATTGTGTACTTTGCATACTCGTACATGTATTTGTATCTAATAGGTTACGCGGTTAGGCAAACGTAATGGAGCATGCCCTACTACTCGTTAGCCTAATGACCATGTCACAGAAATGCTAGCAGGAACTGAACGAGGAAAGACTGGAAAGGCGCAGCATGAAGGAAACTTAGGTTCAGCTGTGCTTTGGATAGGTTGTTGATTGATTATTACCTAAAAATAATCGATGAAATAACTATTTTCAATATTTTAGGAGAGAGACATTTTACGATGTTGCGCGACATTAATCGGGCTCATCCTGCCATCGCCTCGGATTACCTCGTGGCCGCCTTGGATTTTCTGTTCCCTTTGCGTGGCTAGTCTGGCCCAAAGGGTTCTGTCATGCGGTAGACGTTACCAACCCATTATCACTTTAGTTGAGCGGCTCTTTTAGTGACTCTTTTCAATAGAAATGCAATGTATGTATGTAATTGAAAAGTCCCTTACTTACCTTACTGCCGCACAGAGACATTAATTAAACCTTTTTTTTATACTAGAGGCGGCAAACGAGCAAGCGGGTCACCTGCTGGTAAGTAATCACCGCCGCCCATGAACATCTGCGAGATCAGAGAGGTCGCTGATGCGTTGCCGGCCTTTTAAGAAGGAGTACGCTCGTTTCTTGAAGGTCCCTAAGTCATAGCCGTCAGGAAATACTGCCGCAGCTAAACTATTCCACAAGACTGAGGTTACTCTTAGCGTCACTTAGCGTCGTAAGGACTAGACAGCAGAAGGAGAGAATAGAAAATCAATTGTTTTATGCCTTTTAGTGGCTTTTGGGTCTTACGACGTAAAGTAAAAATATTGACCCTTATTTAAATAGCCTTAAAGACAATCCATAATTGAGTTAATGAGCATTAAAGTTATTGGTGTCTCTGAGTGCGGCAGTTAGTCCTAGTCTCATAGGGCTCCATCTAGTGATTTTTTTCCACACGATAGCCTCTACTATCATACGTTTATTTTATTTTATATCCAGTTTTGTTAACCCCTAACATTGATATTTTATTAGGTTTGAACAGATAACACCGCTTAAGTTTAATCTACTATTCTGAGTACAAGTATCACTCTTTGTGTTGGTGCCAATAATTCTAGAAGTATTCCGTAATCAGTTGTTTGTCTGGCAATAAAATGGTATCAGATAATATAACTAACTACATATACGAATTAGATAGGTAATTAGTAAGCAAAGGACGGCTAGTCCCACAGGATAGTTGAATCAAATAAATAAATTGAGACAATGTCATATACATTTCGTTCTGGTCTCAACCTAGGTTTTCCCTTGTGCTATGGAAATCAGGAACTAAGGAAATCAAGAAACCACAATGCTCAGATGGAATACAAATATCTGTCTCATCAACAGACATTTGTGTTGGTGCGGGAATTGAACCTGTGACCTTTGTGTCTCAACCGGTGTCTAACCACTGCACTAAATGGGTCGTCAATTACAAGTAGGGTGCTACGTATGCAGGCTTGTCGAGTGAGTGAGGGTACCGGAGGCCCAATTGAGGGGGAAAGGGGGCTAAAGGTTGGCAGCGAGAGTCACTTTGTGACTCTAGTGTTCCTGGTGCATGGGCGGTGGCAATCGCTTACCATCAGGTTACTCATTTGCTCGTCTGTCACCTATCATAGGTACATATAGGGCAGGTCATGTTACTTACAGGTTTTCTTTATACTGTGGTATTACACTAAGGTCATCGACTTTTAGTCTATTTACAACTTCTGAATGTCAAATAAACCAAAGTTAAACAAAGATAAGTTTTTAGCAAGAATAGAATCTTCAAACAACTTATCATTACGATGCCCTTGATAACATGATTATATAAGCTATAAATTTAAGTACATAGTGACTGATAGAAATAGGTAGGTAAAGTATCAGCCTATACTGTCCCACCGCGGGGCAAAGGCCTCCATCATAGAAGTCAAGTCATCGCTACTATGATGGGATTAGGCATAATCACCACGCTCGACCACGTGGATTGAAAGGGAGGAAAAAACAAAAACTACACAAATAAATAAAGAAAATTAACAAAAATAAAAAAGAAAAAAAAACATAAAATCGTGCATCATGGTGTCAAGTCATAGTAAGGGATCACCATCAAAGACTTTTACCATTTTTTTCTTTCCTTCTTCCTCTTTTGGCCTTCCTCTTCCCCTTCTTCCTTCCACTTTACCTTCCAACATTATTTTAAGAAACATGTCATGACGTATTAAGTGTAACATGACATTTGTAACCAAAACCTCTACCAGGATGAAAATCCTTATTAACGTCGTAACGCCCAGACAGCAGATACAATGGAAAATCAATTGTTTTATGTCTTTTAAAAGGCTTATGGGCCTTACGACGTTAAATGACAATTTTTGCCAGTAAAAACAAACACTTAACCCGTTTATCATTTTGTAAACCACAATTTATGAGAGGATGTTTCTTCCACATTGTTTTTGTTAAAATCGTACAACGTTTTCACGTAGAATTTATAAAAAGTTGCATTCTGTGCATGTATTGTACTGTTCTTGCTGGCAGCGCTGGATTTGCGTACAACATTAATCATTCATGAAGCCAAACCATTATTAATTTCTGCACACGATAGTTTTTTAGTCTTAATTAAGTTTGAGATAATCTAGCTAGTAAGGAGCTTTTAATGAAGATTAATAACTATGCTCTTTTCACATCATTTTCGTGCGCTAAAATTCCAAAATTTAGACAACACTTATAAATCATAAATTATATTATAATACGATGTTTAATCTCCTATTGGGTTTATCCCTTTAATCATATCTTCTACCAACCGACTCCATTACTAAATGAAAAAGGCACTACGACTGTAGTGTAATGTAAGTCGATTTTTTGTTAAAGTTGTAAGTAGTTTTTTTAAGTTTTTCAAAAGCCATACAACAAGTGTTGTTCAGAATAGTCAATATAAATGTTTACCGATACAACATGCTTATTACTATTGATATAATAATATATTATGGTGAATCCCATTGAATTTTGAGGGCATGTTAATCTCATAAAAGTCAAATAAAAAGCAAAATACTCCATGCTCTATGCTAAACGTTTGAAACTCGCAAATCCTTTATATCAAAATATTCTACCTTATATAAAGTTGAGTCCATTATACGTCCGCCTAAAAATCAATATCCCAAAACTATATCTAAAGTACTAGTTCATACCCTTTTATAATTTCAAGACCAGGGTTACTCACAGAATTCAATTAAAATTATTCAAAAGTCAACGCTCAATAGTAAAATTGGTTACTAAACATTAGCCACTCGCAAATCCCTCATAAGCAATTAATTATACTACGTGTTAATGTTGGCGATGCGTCGGACGCTTAATGGACTTCTAAACGCGATAATTCACTGGACAAACGCTCGTCTGCATAAATTACGCATAAAATAACATTTTCATTCGGTTTTGTTATTGCTGTGCTTATGGAAGGATATCCTGATGAAAAATTCAACCCTTTTTAACTTCTAGGTAACGTTTTAATCACCACTTGCTATTTTTTTCGAGACGAGATTATTTATTTTGTTGTACTGAAGTATGCTTTCAGTAATAAAATTGCCGATGATAAAGACTGATTTTATCCAAAGGAATATAAGGATCATGTAAGCACTTGCTATTTTGGCATTGATTTTATCATACAGGATGTATCTGTAAACATTTAAATCCCTTTAACCACATGTTTTACCAACCATTATTTATTAGTAATTAATCTAAACGAGGTTAAGACTTTTGTAGCTAGCCAGTGACTCTAAGACACTTGATAAATACAATATAAACGTAAAAAATTGTATCTTGTCTGTACATTAAATACATTTATCAGTCTGAAACAGTAACAAAACATGAATTAGTGATTTTTAAAATGTTTGTCTGTCTGTTTGTTCGCACTAATCTCAGAAACTGCTGAACGGATTTGAATGAAACTTTTACTATTGTTTATTTTGTATTAGCTTTAAGGCCGGACCAGCATATTCGTATGTGCTATAAATTATACTGAAAAAATATTTTAGTGACAAATCACACCCCACGCGTACGTCGGGTAATTGTGCACACTACGACATAACTAGCTAACTAGGCTGGCGCAGCGAACCAAAGTGAGCCTATGCCTCCGATAATAAGAGCCTCCATCTAGATCCTGCGCCATCTCCTGCCAGTCATCAGCCTGGAGTCGGTGCTTTTTCAAATTCATCTCCCCAGCGGTACCTACATACTCGTAGTATTAGATAAGGCAGTGGTCTGACCAAAAAATAAAAGTAATTCACATCTCAAAGGGACGGTGACGCGGCTCTACTCTTTCTGGCCGATGCAACGCATTAAGATCTTGAAGAAATGAGCCCACATCTTAAGGGGCCGGCGACGTGTCTGTATTACTTCTGAATCACTTACCACCAGGCAATCTGCTTGCTCGTATGCCTCCTTTTCCCATTAAAACACGGCTTTAGAGAAGACCGGCGCCTGCGCTATATTTCGTCGAGTGAGTGAAGGTACCGAAAGCCTAATTGGGGGAAAGGTGAAAGGTTGGCAACGCACTTTCTGGTGTTGCAGATGTCTATGGGCAGCGGGAACGCCTTCCTATTAGGTGACCTGTCTACTCGTTTGCCACCTATCACATAAAAAGTCTTCACGCGCAAGAATCAATTATTCGATGTGTGTGTGTTTAGCACTCGTGTGTCGGCAGATGACTGGCAGGGGTGGCACAGGATCGACCAAGATGGAGGCTCTTATTATCGGAGGCCAGCCGGGCTAAGATGCGCACCACGAGATAATTTTGTCGACACTCGTATTGCGTCAGCGCTAGTTGCTTCTCGCTCACCTGACAGGGTGAGGAGCGGGATAGAAAGATACGCTCTCGCGAACGGTGCGCATCTTAGCCTGGCAAGACTTACTATGGGTCGGTGCGCCAACCTTGTTCGTTAGTTAGTTGTGTGTTTAGCAGCCGTCTTAACTACTGAGCTACCATGACCATCAGGTGATCCGATCGGAGTGGCGAATATTAGGAGATGCCTATATTTTCCAGCAGTGGATTGCAACAGATCAGATCAGACTGACGAGGATGATGATATTATGATGAAATTTACTGATCGTAAAATTTGTTTGCCTCTTTGTTTAATTGAGTTTCTTTTTGTTAGAACAAAATAGCATAGCATTCACATAGACGACACATTATTGGGAGGGGTATTCGTATCACGTTATTGCCCATACATACTAATACCACTAGGGGCTTTGTGAGGGTGCCTTGGCAAAATGCAAAAGTATTTGTGGCAAGAAAATCTTTTCGTATGCTGAATGATGAGTATGCAGTGTCATACTTTGGTCGTTTTCAATCAAATGCCATTTTAGATATGATTGAAGATAAAAAATATTGAGACCACTTAATTTGTGCTTATAATTTTGTAATTTAAATTATGATTTTCAAGCTCACGAAGTTAACTGTGACCAGTCTGTCTGACTGAGAAGATGATAATTCCAATAAAAAATATCGTTTTCTCAGTCAAAGTGGTCACATTTAACTTCGTGGTGATTTTTTTCCATCAATCGTGGATTTTTAATTATTTCAATATCGTTGGCCTAGATTTCCCTGCATTCGCATCACTACGTTTTACAGAAACGCGGGTAGAACACAGAACACTCATTGCCAGCTTTGAGTCGTGAAAGGTTTCAATTTTAGAGTTCCGTGACAACTCTGCACTGGACTTCTAGTTTCTTTTCGCGGAGCAGAGCGTTTTAAACAAAGCAAAGCCTTGCCATTACTGGATTGCGTATTTTCGTTGGACAGCTCCTTTTACTTTGAAACAATTGTCTTGCTGGAAAATAACAGAACTGTGCAGTAAATACTTTATGTCTGCTGCAGCTAATGAAAACTGCATAAGATTTTCTGATTTGAATCTCTCGTTATGTATCAGATAATGAAGATTTAACGCTATTAATACCAACGACTTTCTGATTTTCTTGAAGATATTAAATAAATCACAGCTATGGAATGTAAACAAAAAATAGGTAAGTATACTTATGCTGAGAAGGGGATATCTTACTTCGTATCTTCTATACTATTTATAAAGAGATAACTTCTATAGACAACAACAAGGCTTATAGGTAAACCGAAAACACGAAACGCTTGCGCGATGTAATTGGACACAGCGCCATCTATTGGTTCATTTCTGAATTACAGTCCCGAAGCAAAGTGAGGGCGGGCCACTATTAATTTATAAAAGCTGTCTTGTAGATGTCACCGATACGAAGTAAAATGAGCTGATTGTTAACAAAGGCGTTATTCACAGCCAGCCGTTGGGGTTGAATATAGGCTGGTACTTCTCTATTCTTACGTACAGACAGCCACACATCACCACAACCTGTCAAGTTTCTTCAACTGATATTCGACCAAATGAGTATTGACGGTACGATGGGAGTCGATTGAAGAAATTTGACAGTTTTGTATACTTTGATGTGTTGCTGTACATACCTTGATACTTATTCGCACCAAAATTCAAGGCTATGATGTCAACATCAAAACTTAAATGACTCCAATAAAGATCTTTCTTTTGTGTAAAAGCGTGCTTGCCTCCTTTGTCCCCGGAGTCGCTTCCTTTGTCTCAATTCGAGTGCTTCGGCGTCAAAGCAACACTTTGTAAAACGCATCAATGCATTGTGTTTTGTGAAAGGAGTTTTCCTCCCAAGGCGAGCCAAGCAATGGTTGAAGCAAAGGTTGCACGGCAATTTCGGAGATCATTCGTTTGTAGTTTGAAGTCTTTGAGTAATTAAAGCTTTGTCTTTTTTATGATGAGTAC
Source organism: Cnaphalocrocis medinalis (assembly GCA_014851415.1). Lineage (NCBI taxonomy): Eukaryota > Metazoa > Arthropoda > Insecta > Lepidoptera > Crambidae > Cnaphalocrocis > Cnaphalocrocis medinalis. Next base: position 3,415,903 of record CM026284.1, read on the forward strand.
TGTACAGTGATTTTGGTTTGATGAAGAAGAAGATCGAACAGCGGGACCTTTTATGTGATTCCGATTGTTGAATTGTGGTAAACAGGTACGAATGAAACCAGAACTTCAAAGAGCACTCTTTTTTTTATAAGTCGGTGATAGTAAATTGGTTTTTCCTAGCTCAGACCGTTACACATCCTCTTACTTTATAAAAATACGTGCGTACTTTCCTTTGTCTGGCAGTGAGTTAAAATAACATGAGGAAACATATTGTATATGTTTCAGATAGTTTCTTTCAGTAGATCCAGATCCAGTTCCAGTAGATCCAGTTGCCCTAGTAACCCTGTTAAACCACGGTTTTACCACGGGTTACCATGGTAGTAATTTTTATTAGACCATTATTCAGTAGCACTACCATGAGTTTGAAATACTATCCTCGCTATCGAAAACTATCGCTTGGTCTCATTCATTGTGATGCATTTGAAAGAGACAGAGCAATAGTTTACGTTATGTCAGTTTTCGATGTCAACTCATGGTAGCGCTACAGGATTTGGGGAGTCTGGTAAACTCACCAAATCGTGAATCATTGTCTAAGCATACACCGAGCTGCAAAGTGTCAATTTTGGACGCAATCCGGAATTACATACTGAAATGATGAGTTTTCTTTGCCTCCTGCCGCAAATGTTTGAATAGTTCTCTCGATAATGTATGAACGAATGAATGAATATGCTTTTTATTGCACACAAAATAGAGGTATAAAACTTAAAACTAGTTTTAACAGGGTAATTCACTCCGTCAGACTTAATTTCGCTCCAGCAGTTTTTTATCCGTTTTTGATTTTGTCTACTATCTACTTAAAAAAAAACCTATTCAAATGGAACAGTGCTCAGAATTTTGAATAACACTAGCTATTTTAATAAACGCTATTTTATTTTAAGTGGAAACTTGTGTAGAGTAGTCGGGCGTCAGCAATTGCGTTACGTAATTTTGATTTGCCACAGGCAAGTTTAAAACTGTTTTTCAATTAGAGCACAGTTAAAAAACTAAAAAATACTGTAGTATTTTAGCGAAAAATATGCAGGAAGCATCGAAAAGCGGCATTCCCATTTCACGTATTTGATGTATTAGCATTTGTATATTTGCACGTGAAAAACACAATTGTTTCTAGTATTACTATGTGAATTGGCATTTTGATATGTTTATTTTATTTTATGTATTTAATTCAGCGGTGAGGAAAATCCTGCACGTGTCGGATAGTTTATCAAAATTGTGAATACCAAAAATTATGAAGACAATGATTTTAGACATCTAAAATTCAAGTGGTATTGCCCCTTAGACAGATATATCACCTTAGACAGGGGACAAGATAGACTTATATTATTATACTAGCTTTTGCCCGTGCCCCTACTTTCCTAAAAAATGGGGTTAGAAAGGGGCCAAAAACTCCATCCCTTCAACTATCTCCACTTAAAAAATCACATCAATTTGTCGCTCCGTTTGGACGTGAAAGAAAGACAAACATACAGACAGACAGACAGACACACTTTCCCATTTATAATATTAGTATGGATACCCAGGCTGCGAAGCGACAGCTTTAGATGCAATTCATCATTTCAGCCAATAGACATCCACTGCTGGACATAGGCCTTCCCCAAAGTTCGCCACACAGATCGGTCCTGTGCTACACGCATTCAATGAACTCCCGCGACCTTCACCAGATCGTCGGTCCACCTGGTGGGAGGCCTGCCACGGCCTCCTACGCGTGGCCTCCAGTCAAGGACCTTTCCACCCCAACGACCGTCTGTTCTCCTCGCAATGTGCCCTGCCCATTGCCACTTCAGCCACGCAATTGGGAATTACAAAATGATATTTTTCCGCTCTCAGAGCTACAGAGCTCCGCTATTGAATAGTTTTCAGTGGCTTTCGCCTTTCCTTATTACGAGTTCAGTTAGGAATCGAACCCACAAATAAACGTCGAAACGTTTCTTACTTAACTGTAGTTTTAGCTTCACAAAAAGTGCTCAGTTTAACCTAAGTAAGGATAAGCTTAGGCAAGCTTTGAAAGGATTCCATTGTCTGGTTTAAATCTTTATTTAGAGTAAATAAATGGTATCTATTTTGGGTGTTTCTACGGAAACGGCTTTTGGTCCTGGCTTTATTAAATGTTTTCTTTATTTTCTTGTTCTTTACGGTTTCCTAAATTCGTAATTAGTGAGAAGTTAGTATACGAAGATTTATAGACACACATACGTTATTTGTAGAGCCGGCCGTTGCTCGCATTCACTAAGTGATAGTTTCCTTAAGATGGAGACATTTTCCCGTAGTATAATGTTGGGTTTGTGACTAAGGAATACACAGCTTTCTACCGCTAAAAGGATTAAGAGGAACAATAGTATTTTCTCTACTCGTTTATAAATTAGTAAGAAGTACAATGTATTTTTGAAACAGAATGTTATGAATAAAAAGTTTACCTGCATGCGTACGAGTAACTGAAATTACTGTAAAAATTGAGATGTGAAATCAATTTCAACTTTTCAGTATTTTCAAAAAAAAACCTTTCACATCCAAAAATATGTAGATTCAATATAATCTGGCAGGAACATATTCAATTAAGGAACGTTATCATACCAAAAAAATATGCATGTGGTAGGTACAAAAAAATACAAAAAATACAAAAATGTTTATTGCAGTAACTTAGTCTAAATACAATATTTGTATTTGATGCTCCCTTTTAAGCTTAATTGCTTGTGGTAGGCAGCATCGCTCTTCCATAGCATAATGACAGTAGACTAGAATCACTTATACAATAAATTATAGGTACCTTACTATTAAATACTATTAAATTTTGATGTGTGTGTAGTGTGTGTGCGTGTGGGTGTGTGTTGTGTGAGTGCGTGTTATGTGAATGTGTACATGTGTGCGTGTGAATGTGTCTATATACATACATATAAATTATCATCTTAGGAATGATTCTATATCATCATAACTCTTTGTTTTCAGCCACTTTGAGATAACCATTTTACATTTAGTGTATGTCATATTGTAAATATCTAGGTCCTTATGTAATTTATTATATAATACACAAGCTCTACTTCCATACTGCCTCCGTGCAAATTCAGATCTCACATGTGGTTGTGGTGCAATATTCCGCTTTCTTCTGGAGTCAGTTGTAATATGCTGGTAGGGAAGTGATTTATGTTTCGTTAGTACTGTATTTAATATATATAATTTCCTAATAGACAGAAGGTCAGTAGAGGAATATAGCAAATTTGTTGGGAAGTCCCGCGGTTTAAAGTAAATGACCTTAAGTAATGCTCTCTGAGTTCTTTCTACATCTATAAGTCGTGTTTTGATGGCTCCTCCCCAGACGGAAATACAATAGGTCAAAACAGACTGCGCTAGACATATGTAGGTTAAGCGCAACAGACGATCTGAGGCCACATACCGTAATGTTTTAAATGTCCATATCAACTTTCTCGCTCTACTCATGACTGACTCCATGTGATTGTGCCATGATAAGCGTTGGTCCAATATGACACCCAGGTATTTTGTATTGGATACTTTGTCAAGATATGGGCAAGAACAAGACCCAGTAGAGTTAACCGAACATTGGTGGACTTTAATTCCAAAGTTAGACGGGGGCTGGCCACTTTCATACTTACTGAAGCAGATGTAGTTGCTTTTTTGAACATTGAGTGATAGCAGATGTATATTTAACCAAGCAGCAATCTTAACCAGTCCCGCTTCGGTTTGTGACTTAAGTTTACCCCAGTTTTTAGCTGAAAAAACAATAGCCGTGTCGTCAGCATAGGAAAAAATTTTACCCCCGTCTAGGTGCATGTTACAGAGACTATTAATATATACGAGAAACAAAGTAGGACCCAGCACACTACCCTGCGGCACCCCATAATTAACTGTACAGTCTGAGCTCAGTGTGCGCCCCACTCCAACTCGAGATCTCCGATCTGTCAAGTAACTTTCCAAAAGTTTGAGCGGTTTTCCTCTAATGCCGACATTCTCAACACTGCGCAGAAGAATTGGCACGGACACAGTGTCGAACGCTTTTTTCAGATCAAGGAAAACCGCCAGACATTTGTTACCGGCATCGACATTTTCTACGATATTGGAGGTCAGAGCTAAGACGGCGTCTTGTGTAGATAAGTTTTTACGAAATCCGAACTGAGACGAGGAAATTATGTTATATTTTGAGAAAAACTTAAGTAATCTAGTGTTAACAATCTTTTCAACAATTTTGGCTATAGCAGATATTACCGATATAGGTCTGAAGTTTGATGGATCTGTTTTGTCCCCACTTTTATGAACGGGCGTTATAATTGCTTGTTTAAGTGTGGCCGGGAAAACACCACACTCAAAACACTGATTGATAAGGTGGATCAGAGTAGGTATAATCTCTCTGTATGCAAGTTTTAAGAAGCGGGTTGGTATTTTGTCCCATCCTGGAGCACTATCAGACTTCATAGACATGATAACAGAGTACACTTCTTTGTAGTCCGTATCTAAGAGAACAAAAGAAGTCTCTACGGGTATGTTAGGAAAAGAAATAGATTCCCTATTAGTAGAAGAGATATTTAGTGCCAATTGTTGTCCAATCGTAGCAAAATAACAATTAATTTTGTCAAGAGATTTCTCTGGGGTTATATCAATATTTAAAAGCTCCAGGTTATGTGTTTTGGGTGGTTTGCGTTGAGTAATGTTGTTTAAAGTATTCCATAACTTTTTTGGATTTTTAAGGGCCTTTTCTAACTGTGCTTTATCGTAGTCACGTTTTAGTGATTTAATTATTTTAGTACAAAAATTACGATACCGTTTAAATGTTATTTTAAGTGTGTAGTTTTCAGGATCTAATTTTACCTTCCTTTGCAAATCATTCCTATTTCTAATACAGCGTAGTACGCCTGCAGTCATCCAAGACTTAACTATACGATCTCTACGTGGAATTTTCATTGTTAAGGTATTTAAGGTAAGACTTTTCTGCAGAGATGTTATTAATCCTTGTGTTATGAGGTTAGGGTCCTTTAGCGATAGTAGAGTATTTAGATTTTCACTTTTAAGGTGTTTTATTGCGCTTTCATAGTTGATTTTTTCCTTAAGAATTACATTATTGGGTGATTTCATACTTTTCGAAGCTGTTATTTTTAAGATAATCATACAATGGTCGGTAACTGTTGAGTCCAATACAGCAATTGTTGCAGTGTAATTGTGACTGTCCAATCTTAAAATAAAGTGATCGAGGCAATTATGACCCCTTGTAGGTAGTGTGTGACCCGGAAGCATGCCATAGGTGGCCAGCATATTTAAATAATTGTATCTATTCAAACGACATTGAGATGATTCGGAAGGATAATAAATTAACGTGATATTTATATCCCCAGTGAGAATAACGTTTTTACACTGTGTAATAGTGTTTAAATGTAGATTTAGTGAGTTTATGAACTCATCGGCACTAAATGTTGATGGAGATCTGTAAATACCAATAATAATAGTATTTCCAATAGTAACTTGCAGTCCAGATGCATGAGACAAGAAAATCTCCTTAAATGAGACTGTATGTGTGTTTTTAACATAGGCAATTACACCATCAGCTTTATTAACATGTTTAGTTGTATGAAACGATGTGTAGTTCTCGATTTGAGGTATATTCTTGTTAAGGTCCAATCTGCATTCACTCAAAATAATGGCATCAATTTCAAAATTAAAAGTGCCAATGTTTAATTTAAAGTCATCCAAGTTAGCATAAACACTACGTATATTCTGGGAGGCCACTGTAAGATCAGATGATTTAACACACAATAAAGACGACAGGTTATTCGTTTGACATAAGTAGGACGAAGCTATGTTTGTATTGTCTATTTCAGTGATATTTGTTAAGGAAAAAGGTAGGTACATCCGTCCTATGGAAGAATGTTATACGCAGCGGAATGTAAAAAATATTTTTAATATTGGAGAAGGAGCCTGATATTCGTTGGTGGTATTTTTATTTCAAATGAGAGTCTGGCATGCTCCCAAATATACAACTCGGTATGCGAACGGAACTTTCCCGACTAGTGTAACCAGATACCACTACTTATTTGATTAATACTCGTATACTAGTATATTATTTTTGTAAACCAATTCAGGAAAATTAATTTAGTGGCGATCGCATATTCTACTGTGACCGCACCGAAAGAACCTACTGTAGCCATAGTTTTTAGTAGGTAAGGTAGGTACTTATCAGTATTTTAAGGGATTCCCTATGCTATACCATGGTGTGCTCATTTTGTTGGTTGGTTATTCCTGTTTATAAGAGTGCCACAAGTAACTATAGCGCCCCTTGTCCGTTGTAACTGCAATGTGGGCTCTCCTTTTGCTTATCATCAGGCCGAGGTGAGCCACTAAAAAAAAATGCCTAATTCACATGACATATACCTGATTAATAGCGATTGTAATAGACAAACTTTAAAGGGACTTCTGCCTAATATTAGGCAACCGTCAAATACCCAATTGGCATGTACTTTATAAGAAGGTATTTCAAACTACAAAGTTCCATATTTTGTAAACACGAATTCGGTGGACGCCGTAAAATGCGGAAGGTGTGGTAACCCTATTTCCGACCTACAAAATAATGTTATATTTTGTTTCCGGGAAGTTTTAGCTTCAATTTTTTCGCAAGCACATGGTTGCGTGGAACTGGCAGGTTTGCTTCCAAATCTTATTTAGTATAATTATGTAAACTTATGGGTTTGGTTATGGTTAGAATCTAACTCAATAAAGAAGTCGGTTAAATAATCGATCAATTGGATTTATTCGATTTAAATATGGTTGAGTTTCATAAATAATTATTGATTAAAAACCATTGTTTTTGACCAGCCAGACATGCTACACCCTTGGCCACATTATAATTTACCACCGGGAGATTGCGGCCAAATATAAATATATAAAATGGAAGAATCATAATTATAATCGTCATAAATTATATATATAAAAAATGAATTATGTAATAACTAATAATGATGTATTATTTCCTTATATCAGTAAGTACCTAGTTATACACAGCATTGTCTCTTGGCACAGGCCATTCAACGCCTAAAAGAAAGTAATAAATAAATATTTTTTGTATTTTGTATGGGAAAAAGTTTTAATTAGATTCACTTTGTCGCTTCTTTTGATGTCAAAAGGAATTACGATATAATATTTGCTTAATAGGTTAGGCTTTCCAATGTTTGTAAAAATGTTTGATGCTGTAATGTTTCGTTATTTGTGTAGAGTGCTTTAAAAAGTAAAACTGTAACCTGTCGGAAGAGTTCCGGTACAAATTCCAGCGTACATATTCGTACAATACAAACTCTAAAAAGAGTACCTACATAACCGTTCAGTTGCCGAAGTCTTCCAGCAGATTTTATCTTTAGTAATGTCCTACATTCATGATAATTCATTTTAAGGAAAGTACTGCTCTACCGCGCTCTCCTTAAAGCAACAAAGAACTTCAGGACTGGAACCGTTTAAAAGCTATTTCATTGATTATGGCTTGCCTTAACACTAGATGGTGCTGGGTGTCACTTTGATTCCCTTGTCGTTATCTATAGAATTTACCTCTTTATGAATAGTTTAAATAAGACTATGATTTCAAATTATGAGTCTTTGGAAAACTACAAAGAAAAAAAATGAAAGTCGAAAATAAATGTCTACTTAAAACACTACTACTAGTGCAAAATTATATTTCTATCCAACCATAATATCGCTTTCTATATGAACTAAATTGTAGTTTATTACTAAATAATAATATAAAATCTGGTCAAATACATCACGAAGATTGTCCCTCACTTTGGTGAATTTTTTGAAAGCATCGCTATAATAATTTTAATCGTCATGTTCTCGAAAGAATAATTATTGCTCTGCAGTTGACATTCAAATTTATTTCTAATAAATAGAATGCCTCAGTATTATTCGAAGAGGTGAGAATATTTTGACGTAATAACTACGTGAGAAAATGAATCTAAGAGCTTTTGTTGATGGTATTAACGGTCGATTACTTTTGTGTACGGCTGATGTAGAAGATCAATACGATCTAATCCTAGCTGCTGCGCTGCAGTGGCTTCAATGAAGCAGCTGCAGCATATGCTGAGTTTGGACCTTATTGACCACCTTTCTGTCTATATATGTAAGCACGTAATGTTTCTTTCCGTTTCTCGTATGAACCTACTTCTTATTATATATTCTGTGTCTTACTACTGTTGTGTTGTATCTCTTCTTGTGAGGTTATTAAATGTTTTACTTACTTACTCTCTCATCTTAGCGTGTTTCCCAGTTGCGTTTAAAGCTGTCGTTGTTGAACCCGGTTGTTGTCGTTCTTGATTCTGGATTTTAGGAGTCTGGTAATTAAGTTTAATGAAGTGACTGCCGTCTGACCTCCGCAACCCTACCATACCAAATTAATCATGGTTACACGTTTCAGAAACTATTCGAAACGATGTTTACCCTTACCGCTGAATAGAAATGCAAATGTTAGAAATATGCTTAGCTTAAACCTTGATTCAGGATTTGAGGAGTCTGGTTATTAGGTATAATGAAGAGACTGCCGCCTGACCTCCGCAACCTCCGCAACGCAACCAGACCAAATTAATCATGGTTACACGTTTCAGAAACTATTCGAAACGATGTTTACCCTAACCGATATATAGATAGTCAACCTCATATTTGGATCTCACAGCCGCTTACCGCCAGGCGGAGTGAAATAGAAATAATTAAAATAAAAGATTAAACACAAATATTTCTAAAACCGGTGCATTCTCGGATTTGATTTGATGATTTTCACGACCCCCCGAATGGAAGGCGCGATCTTATCGACTGAACTACTTATCATCAAAGTGAAATGTCTACAAATGTATATCGGTTTACCTACGAAGGGGTGGACAAAAAGTAAACATGACGCACGTACCTATATACCTACTGCAATCTGTAGTCACAATCAAACGAGATTTAGTATGAAAGTCACCATTGAGGTGGCGCTTACAACTAACAGTCGAAGTGTTAGTTTCGGTGCAAACTTTTTTCATCACCGTGGACAAACTACCTGTTATCTCTGATCCAGGGCTCACGAGGCCAAATTAAAAAACTTTCCCATCGCTCCAGCGCAATCGGCCTCAAACATGACGGGAATTGGGATAAAGTAAGATAAAGTGTGACTAATTATTCGATAAATCTATGACGATTTTTCATTGACCGTAGGCTCGAGTTAGATTAATTTGACTTGTAGTACAGTCCTATAACATATACTTGTAATCATCTGCCCGCGGTCATTTGGTGATCCCTGATCTAGATACAGCGTGAATGCGCTAGAAGTTTCGCCATCAATGAGGGCTCCATTCGATTTGATATGGTTGGAATTTAAAACCAATCACTATAGATAGATTAGGGTCGAATCCATCGAATCATTCATTGAAGGGAACTCACAATATCTAATATACTCGTAGCTCTAATGACGGCGCTGTTGGATCTTTTTCAAACGCTCTCAATTTGGAATCGTGACGGTATCTAGAAGTTACATCAAAGGTTAAAACAAAATAGTCATATTATGACTAGTGACATAATATGACTATTTTGTTTTTTGAGAAAGGAACAAAAAAACAAACAATTTCTAGAGTTTCTTCTCATTTTGTTTTTAACCACAAGTGGGTCGACTTGTATAATTACATGTAAAGCTTAGTTAGACCAGGGCTGTGAAAAATTAAGTATATGTGCTGTTTTGTGCGCAGATAGGTTGCAAGACATTCGATTCGACCTCTGGGTCTCGTTCGGAAAGCGCATGGTCTTATCTATTTAGCTGCCATCGCTCACGTGACGTGATCAGATCAATGTATGTGCGTATTTATTATTTCCGTACAAATGTTCCTCACTCGGCACAATTCCACAATATCTCACAGATCCAATCCCATTCATCAGAGCAAACATTTGGCTTCTTGTCGCTGTCTCCTGCCGCGGAATATTAAGGGGCTCCCGTGAAAAATGATAGCCTGCACTCGATTTATGCGCACTTTGGGTTACAGAGATGGTATTTATCTGTAGGCCATTTTTAATGCCTTAATACGAAGAGTTTCGACACATTAACGTGTGACTTAGGTTTAAAGACATTTACCTATTTCCCATAAGAACATACAGTTCACTTAAAATGAGATACAAATTAAATAAAAATATATTTTGCAGGCGCAGCGCAGCCAGTTTTGTTGACTAATATTTTTTTTACACACTATGCAACACTTAACTTTGTACTTTCCTGACTCAGTAAAAAAAATAATAATAATGACTTACATACTACCTATATACTTAGAGGGATAGTTGAGGTGCCTTTCAAACGGAAGATTGTTGGTTCGAATCCGGGTGTGCATGGCTGGATTTCTAAGGTTTAAATATTATCGTGAGGAAATCTCCCTCCTATCTCAGTAGGTAAGTATGGTCTGTCAGAGATGTTTGATCTACTAATACCTAACAAGCGTCAAAAAGGTTGTTAAACGTTAAGTAAGTTTATTCTTTACCGAGCTATGTTCGGAAATTGCGAAACGTACTTTTTGCTCGACTCGGGATTCGAACCCAGGACCTCGAGGACACGGCTCGGTACTTAAACCACTAACCAATGGGGCGCTCCTACAACCTGTGCTTCTTCTTATTAAAATTGAAACTAGTGTGATGTGCGGTTGCCTTTAATAACTTGCTAACAGATAATACTTACAGGTAGGACATAAATTTAATTAAACTCACACGTTAAACTAAACTTATCGTTGACCAATGAGTGTCATTCATGTGTAATTGCTACACAATTTGCAGTATTTTGTAATGTAACCTATCCACACTAGCCATTGCGGTCACGTCTATTATCAATTAGTTTCATGTCAACAACTAAATACTTATGTATTTATAGCTGGGAGTTTTTGATGCTGAAATGGAATAGGTGAAAACATCCTATCAAAAGAAATTCGCCATAACCGACACTTATATAGTACTTAACATAACTTATATTTTCTCTAAATATTTCCTTTTCATCTAATTTAGGCAACCATTAGGCTTATTATGTTACCCGAAACGACGAAACGCTTGCGTGATGTGATCGACACCGAGCGCCATCTATTGGCAAGGATTGGAACTAATAGCAAAACTGAGTCCCATATGATAGTAAAGTGAGGGCGGGCCACTTGTCGATACTATTTATAAAAAGATAACTTCTATAGACAACGACAAGGCTTATAGGTAAACCGAAAACACGAAACGCTTGCGCGATGTTATTGAGCACAGCGCCATCTATTGATTCATTTCTGAATTACGGTCCCGAACCGAAGTGAGGGCGGGCCACTAGTCTATTAATAAAATAGAAAAAGGCTCCCTATTAACACTACGTCACTAGTTTAAATTACGATTTTAATTTTTTAAACGAAGTTGGATATACCTACTTGGTAGAGACGTATTAGTTCTAATTTACAAGAGCTATTAATTAAAACTAAGTTATTTGTTCTTATTCGTAAACAGGGGCATTAGAGATGACCTCAGATAATGAATAATAAATGGTCAGCTTGATAAGTAGGTACGAGTACAAATCGCTTAGAATTAAAAACCTTGAGTTATGTTCTTTAATTATAACCTTAGACCTCACGCAAGAGTTTACCTAATTATGAAGTAACTCTAAAATACAGTGGCAGGATTCAACGTTATCTTTTTTTTTATGTGATAGGTAGCAGACGAGCAGGCGGATCACCTGATGGTAGCAATTGCCGCCGCCCATGAACACATGCAACAAGTGCGCTGCTAACCATTTATCCCCTTCCCCCCGATGAGCCTCCGGTACCCTCACTCACTCGGCGAAACACAGCACAGGAGCTGCTTCACGCCGGTTTTCTGTGAGGCAGTGGTATCACTCCGGTCGAGCCGGCCCATTCATGCCGAAGCATGGCTCTCCCACAGTTAAAAATCTTTTATCTTATCCAATCTTCCAGCTATATACGTCCTTATCCAATTATGATGTCTTCTTTATAGTTTCATCCGACATGAAAGCATTTACTAGAGGTCGGGGAGTAGGCACTAGTATTGGCCAGTTATTGGCACCCTAATTTTTAACGCAAATGTATACTCTAACTTTTGTATACTTTCTGCCACGCACCTCCTCATTGTGGAATCAACTTCCCGCAGCGGTATTTCCGAACCGGTAAGACATTCAAATCTTCAAGAAACGAGCCTATACCTTCCTAAAAGGCCGGCAACGCATCCGCACTCCTTCTGGTGTAGCTGATGTCCATGGGCGGCGGTGATCACTTACCATCAGGTGACCCGCTTGCTCGTTTGCCTTCCTTTGATATAAAAAAAAATAACTCCCTTTCCCCTCAATTGGGCCTCCGGTACCCTCACTCACTCGACGAAACACAGCGCAGGCGCTGCTTCACGCCGGTATTTTTGTGAGGCCGTGGTATCACCCTGGTTGACCGGCGCGGCCCAATCATGCCGAACGTGGCTCTCCCACGGTTAAACTTTTTCCACTGTCAATCTTTTGATTTATTAATAAACCTTTTCAACATATTATCTCTGATTCATATTATTTTAAAACCATAATAACCACAATGAACTCTAATTGGAGTGACAAAGCTGTCGAATCAATTTTATAAGATCCAATATGGCGGCAAGAACGTAAAGCTTAAAATAGATATTCATTGAACCTTTTTAATGAGTTCTGAATTACGTCGCTGTTGAATTATGAATAAACAATATAAGATTGTTTTTTCCACTTCAAATGATTTTGCTCTTACCTACAGTACGTACAGCCACACATCAAAGTATAGAAAACTGTCAAATTTCTTCAATCGACTCTCATCTTACTGTCATACACATTAGGTTGAATATCAATTGAGGAAACTTGACAGGTTGTGGTAACCTGATGTGTGGCTGACTGTACATTAATATTGCTTTTGATTACAAGACCGAAATGTTAAGTCCTTTTGTGAGTCGCATGCCACACAATTAGTTTACGCTGTTGATTCTTATGTCTTAGAGAATATTAGTTAACATTATTGAGTTTTTTTGAGAGCTGATATATCTGGAAGCCAATTCATTTGATTTTGTTATTATTATGTCGTTTCCATAGAGAATATGGCCCGTTTCATCTCCGCTAATACGAGTACCTACGTTCCGTTTCATCGAATGACAAAAAAGTCAGCAAAGAAATCGGATGTTTGTATTATTTTTAGACTTTTTCATGTTAATATTAATTTAATATTCTATTTTATGTTAGCTGACATACGAATACAGCCACAAAACAAAAAGACATGTTTTCTTTTATTGAATTTGTTTTTGTACGCCATGTTTTCTTTGTGAAACTATAGCGATTTTTATTTGAATATCATGTCATGTAATAGATTCGTAAGCCTATTTTGGTGATAATAATGGACAAATAAGTAACATTAATATTGAAGACAGTGTATTACAAAGGAGCCTATTGTTTTGGCTGCTGTTACGCAGCCGAAACGTTAAGCAGTAAGTACATAATTATTGATGTGCTTAAAATTAACTTCGCGTTAACTCCCGTCCACAAATAAAGGCGAAAGTTTGTTTGGATGTATAGATGTTTGTTACTCTTTCACGTAAAAACTACTGAATGGATTTGAATGAAACTTTACCACAATATTTGCTTATACATCAGAATAACACATAGGTTACAATTTTTGAGGTTTCTACGAACCTGAAGTCGTATAATAATAAAGATAATATGTAATGCGAAAATTCAAATAACTACTTATTTAGCAAACGGGTGTAAGGCAGTATAATTTAGGTGGGGCGTGAAACGGGTACCTGCTTGCACTGGCATACTCCGCAGAAATAAGGTATCATAAATTGCTTTAATTAAAACGTGCATAATCCATATAAATAAAAACTTAGGTACTTATTACGTAGGCACAGCGACCTTTTTTATGTGATAGGTGGAAGACGAGCAGACGGATCTCCTGATGGTAAACGGCAGCTACCGCCCATAGACACCTGCTACACTAATAGAGTCACAAATGCGCTGCCAACTTATAACCCCCTTTCCCCCAATTGGGCCTCCGATACCCACAATCACTCTAAGAAACACAGCGCAAGCGCTGCTTCACGCCGGTCTTCTGTGAGGCCGCACGTCGAGCCAGGCCATTAATGCCGAAGTGTGGCTCTCCCTAGGTTCTGCTTCATACCCTCCACCTAAAATCGCTCTTGTGTCTGTCATCAATGGACGCCATGCGCCTCTGGCGTGAGCTATAAAAATAAACAGGTATTTAAAATCTGTGGGATGTCGCCCCCATACCATCGATGTGGAACTAACGCCATAATAAATTCTTAAAGCATACCCATTGAGGCGTTTAAATTATGGAAATTGACGTCTAGCTCAAACAATATTACCGTTAATGAGATATAGAAAACGTAACGAAAAATGGCAGCTTTCGAATAACTTGAGATTAAATTTGTTATTACTGAAAATTGTAAAAGGCATTGTTTCTTCTTCAAAACACTATTAAACACTAAGCGATTACTATTCTGAGTAAAAAGCAGTAATCGATGAAAAAATTATGTTAGGGATTTTTCGGATTGAATTTTGATCAGTAGAAAATTTTATTATACCTACATAAATCTTAAATGTTTCATTCATGATCCCAGCTTCATTATTATGCGATAAGCATGTAGTTGCCAAGATTAAGATCTTTATACTAGTAAAAATAAAGTTCGAAAATACTTTACGACCTTCTGACAAGTAGGTTACCTAAAAAATGAATTAACTCGGCATTAGATACGTATTCAAGCTTGAATTCGTTCACGTTATTTATCGCGACTTTTTCTAATGAGAAAAGCAGGCTATAGGAAAAACTACAGCCGCACTGACAACAAAACTTAAAACACCTAATTTCAAAGTAAAAAATAACAATCCTATTGACGACCCGTTTTGCGTAGTAGGAAACTCGCCCGAAAAAAACTCGCCCGCGAATTTCAAGATTTTTTGGCCAATATTTTTGTGATGATTATAAGTACTGACTAAACTCGACTGGAAGAAAAAATATTGGTTAGGTTAGTTTAGAACAGCGACCAGCCAAAAAATCTTGAAATTCGCGGGCGAGTTTGTTTCGGGCGAGTTTTCCCCTAACCCGTTTGAGCGCCGGTAGAGACGCAAGGGTCGCGGGTTCGATTCCCGCATCAAGACAAATGTTTGTTGATATTTGTCTTGGGTCTGAGTGTTTATGGTTCCTTCGTTGTTTCAATGGAAAAACCTTAGTAATTTATGTGATGTTGGCACAATTATTTATATACCACCACAGGAATATAGAGTGAAGCAGAGCTTGTGCCGGGAGTTTAAAGGATGCGAGTGTGCATGGGTAGCGGAAATCGCTTCATCCAATAAGTCTGCCACCTATCACATAAAAACAAATTTTTTATCAGTCAATGCTCAAATTTACGAGAATTTATTCGCTCAAAAAGTAAAAAAAGTGCGGAACAATTTTGCGTCCAATGCTTCAGAAATAACAGGTCGAAAACATTTTAGTGCTTTGTGCTGGTTGAATGAAAGTTTCGTGGAAAACTTTAATTGTTGTTTAATTCAACCAGCAGTGAAAATGCAAATAAATTTAAAGCGGCAGGTTTTTGTTATTTTATTCAACATTATTTATGTAATAAGCAAATATAAATTAATATAGCTTATTTCCTAGATACTCAAAACGTCGATGAAAATGGTTGGGATTTAGGACTGAGTTATTGGAGTATTGACTTCTTTACTTCCCTGTTTTGCTTGTACCTTTTTGGGTCTAGTCTAATAATTTTATTAGTCATCGTCAAAGGTATATTTCAAATCTGTTCCCGTGCTAAGGTTCATTTCCGATCCACAACTGCAAACTGCAGATGTCCAGTCATACCCCACGCATTTATATGCGTCCACAACAGGACTGGTGAAAATGGGTATTCAACTATCCTGTCACTAGTTTGTTGTAGTTGTAGACCTCAACTATTAGGTACCCAGTCTACAACCACAGAGCATTGCAGCAGCCGACTGCATGTCCCACTCGAGGTGTAAGGTGGAGTGGGGGACTCAAACCTGAGCAAATCTCCATCGCAACGCAATCACGGTTAGATATTTCTGGTAACACGTGTTTACAACAAACCGATGTGCCCGTAATCCTAGTTGTACTTCTAAGGTTTGAAAGTTATATGGATTACGGTAATAGAGTAAGTGAAAACATCGTGAAGAAACCTGCTTCAAGTCTAGAATATTAAGGACAATATGATGTTAAGCTCCTTAAGATTTTAAAGATATTTTACTCCCGCAAAGATTCTGTCTGTTATTTTAGAAATGAACCACTCTTAGATGGCCGCGCTGCTCCACGAAATAAGTTAATAGTTAGATGACAGTTCAGTTTTTGCCGACATGACGTCATCACACGGCGTGTTTTGGGCTTCGTGATATATTTCAAATAACAACTTTTCATGTTGGTATAATTAGACGCTAATGTGACCGCTCATCTGATGGTAAGTGATCAACGCCACCCATGGATATCTGCAACTTGAACATGGGATAAGTCATTTTCTTTAAGATAACTAGGTCGTATAGTATCCTCTCGTATTGTATTTTAAGTCTTAAAAAACCACTGTAACTATTAGAAAACTTATCACATCAAAAATGCATAAAAATACCGAAATTAAAAATACCTACCTAGTAGGTTTATCTTTAAATTATGAAATCTGAAAGTAAAATGTAAGCGCGAGATACTCGTAGCTCCAACTCGAATATTGGGCCATTTCACGACATATGCGCATAAAAATGAGAAATAAAATTAGGTAACTTCGTATTTTTACATTTACATGTTAGTTTAGATGATTCTTTTTAGTCACACACGAACAAGAGACGGCAATTACGTACAGTCACATCACTGCCAGCCGTGTAAAAAGAACCAACTGACATAGCAATCAGGGAACATCGTAGCTGAAAGTTCTTTTCTCAAATAAGTATTTTTTATAATTTTACCACCATAACGAAAAAAGACGTATCTACCTTTAAACCGAAAAAATATTTTACTTTTTCCGTCGTAGTTTGAAGCAGATACCCTACTTTTCTTTTTAAAGCGCTAATTTACGAGTTCGGGTTACAAGAATAAAATAAAAAATACTAGCAAACGCGTTTTTTTTACTTATTTCGTATATTTATGTAATTCAATTTTGAAGAAAATGTTAGATACGCCTTTTCATCTTATCTCGGCAGAATTTGGGACGGTTGTGCACGTGTACAATTTGATATCTAAACCTCTATATCTCATGAAACATGGTAGGCTAAAATTGTATATAACAAGACTTCCCATATCCCTAACAGCATCACGTAGATTTTTTTACCAGCGCCTTGTAATAAGCGTGTAATTGCCGCTGTGTTACTGCGGAGTTTAGCGATGAAACACGCCTACGACCATGAATCTGTTACGTGACTCGAAACTGGAAATATGTCGGCAATTATTGTTTCTACTTGTACCTTGAGGGTAGATTTTAATTGGAGTATAAACAAACCTTGATTCTTAGGGTTCCGGTGTCCAGGAACCCTTATAGCTTTGCTATATTCGTGCGTCCATCTGCAGGCTAGCTCTCAGATTTTATATAGAAGGCTATTTTGCAGGAACATTCATTAATGCTAAGCCATCCAGACAGATAGAATAAAATAAAAAAAAGGTTTTCTTTTCAAATTCAGATTATTAATTTGAAGATTTGATTTAAAAATTAATTTACTTGCCCTTTTTGTATGCAAAGTAGTGTCCCACCCTCACTTCATTTCAGGCCTTAACTCAGACCAGTACCAATAGATTGGAGTCGATTACATCACGTCAGTGTTTCGCCTATATTAAGGCTTATAGGTGAACCAAAAAGGCGATGACTATGCGATTAGCTTCTTTATTAACAGTATAGATTTTAGATAGAGTAAGTCTACAGTTAAGTGTCACTAACTCGATAATTTGCTTGAAAGTACGACAAGGCTTAGTTCAAAGATTGATTTAAATCTTTGGCTTAATTGGCACAAGAGACTTTGACTACACGGTAAAATAGAACACCAACCATTTAAAAATTAAACTGTAAGCGGCGAATCGCTATTTTTGTTAAAAATCTACCTTCAAAATAAAATTTTAAAAATAAAACAGTTTACACGTAGAATTTCTCGGTTGAGGAATTTTGAGAGTTTAACCCAAATGAAAAGAAAAATAAGGCATTCAGCTTTAATAATTTTATGCAAACGAAATGCACTAATGAATGAAAATTTAATTGAATGGGTACGTATGTTTTGGCTAGGGCAATGTGTCTCATGCTGTGCAATTTAAATTTAATTTAGTAAGTAATATAAGGGTAACTGGCAGCCAGCAGGACGTGGCTGTCGTCCTAGAGGCAGGCCAAAAAGAGATGGCGTGATGACTTGGTCGCACTTCTCCAAGAATTGGCAAATCACCGCTACAAACAGAGTGCAATGGCGGCTTTTAGGGGCGACCTTTGCCCAGCAGTGGGACAACGTAGCCTAAATAAATATAATAAGAGTAGGCCACAATCTCGAACTATTAATCCATTTATAAACGCACGGTATGTGCATGTAAGATTTTGTCAATAAATGCACTCTTAATTCCGATCTTTAATCTTAGGCGTGCAGGTCCCTTTGCGATACTTTCTCTCACCGCCGAGCTAATCGTAGAAATGTGCACAGATATTTAAAATTTAGAGGTACTGACCTACCATCGCTCAAAATAATTACTTTAAATACGAGTAGATTAATTTTTACGGTCTTTATTTTTTTTATAATTATTATTTCCCCAATTCAAAGCTATTTGCGTCTCTCTGAGTCTTAAAAGTTTCTTCTAAGCAAATATTACTAAACAGGACAATTATTGCTTTCTTTTTTTTAGTTTTCTATGGACTTAAGCCCGCGCACGGTGACTTATTGCTTTCTGATCATGTTACTCATTAGTGTCAGGTTCTCTTGATCCACTTTTATTAGGTACAGACACACCAGGTAACCACAACCTGGCAATATTCCTCAATTGATATTCAACAGTAAGATGAGAGTTGATTGAAGAAATTGGCTAGTTTTTGCATTGCCACACCATTGCTTTAGGTAGGTACTCTAAAGAATTAAAAAGGCAAACTTATAATCAACGTAGCTTCATTTAATAAACTTCGGAACATAATTTGGTTACCCACATTAAGTAAGTCTGTATAATGTAATATTGAGATAAAAATCTTTTCTTTGTCCTGTTTTTTCTGTCCCCAATTGTTACAAATTAAAAAGCTCATCTAGCTTTCGCCTTTGTTTCTATTGGTACTAAGTACTGTATTTTTACGAATGTTTTTTCTAAGAACTGTTATTTGTATGCTGGGGAACTATCTGTGAATTACTAGACTTTCATTCAAACATCATTATCTATCCTTGCTGTTTGTTTCCCACTGGGAAATGCCGCCGGCCTGTTAGGTGGGGCCAATGTCGCCACCGCAGCCACAGCGCCTTCTGCACGCCCTTCGAATATTGTGGGATTCGGATTCTCCTCTAGGTTTGATCGCTGCAAACCACAGGCCCTCCATACCCACTAAAATCTTCGGATTCTTCTCCTTCAATACATTAAAAGTAGAAGGGTTAAGAGAAACATGATAGCGACCAACAACTAGGACCCTCTCAGGACAGAAGCCCGCCAGTACAGCCGCCTCCAGGCCCCGTACAGAGGACTTTGGAACTTCATTATGGAACATCGTATTGTGATCGGATTTTTTTGGAAAGTTCTTGCAAATTGGACCACTAAAATTTTAGTTTTGACGTGCATATATAAAAGTGTGCTTTTCTAATTTTTTTTTAAATAAAACTTTCTTCCACAAACCTTAGTTTTATTATTTCCTAACGGCTACGACTTAATGACCTTTAAGAAAAGAGGCCATCAGTAACGCATCAGTAATCTCTGATTTCAGACATCTTCATAGGCGGTGGTGATTATCGCTCTTGTATTTTAACAACTATTGATTTATTTATTCGTAAAATCTAAAACTCAAAAAAAATTTAAAAGACACAAATAAGGACAAAAATTTTTTTGGAAGTAAATTATGTTATACTTAGGTAAAGAACTATGATCGAACAAAAGCGAGTGACTTCTAAATTGCTACAACGACGACATTTTCTTAATAAAGCCGAGTAAATATTGTTATGTCTCCTTTCCTGATCTAATAAATGGGGAAAGTTGGCGTTCGTAAAAACAACAATAAAATTATTAATAATGTCCTTGTGCTAACCTAAATGAGAAGATAAGGCTTCAGTGGTAAGAATCCAAACACGCTCGTCACTTATTTATAAGTACGGTCAAAGAACGAAAAGGTTCGTCAGTTTTCAAATTGATTCGTTTGATATGCTATGAGCACTTATTACCTTTCGTTTTGACAGAGTAATATACCTGTTGCACAGAAAATTATGCTTAACCGTTAGGTCAGAAAGTTTAGATTTGCTTGTAGCAGCATCATTGATTCCTTTTGATGCAAAGACACATTTAAAGATACCTGTGAAGAAAACCTACATTGGTTTGACGTGGTAATAAGATTTATAATTAAAAAAAAGATAAAAAAAAATTTATTGTCATGGTCGGTGACGTATGTCACTTCTAAGGTAGATAGCCGATATAACTACTTTCTTAATTTGGCTGTTTATTATTGGCTGTCTCGTGTGTCATTCGCGCATAGCTTAGATAATAGGTTAAAAGGTCAAAATCTCTCTGTCTATGCCATATTTGAAGAAAAATTAATGTATTATGACATTTTTAATAGGTTGGCAGATTGTTTTAAAACGATATGTTGGTAATGATTTTTGCCGTGCAAGCGAAAATTTACCTTAAGGCGACGAACCTTTTTATTCTCTGACTGTACTTATCTACTTACTTGCTACTAGCTCGGAGGTAACGAGGGAAGACATCGTGAGGAAATCCCCAATAATGTGACTTGTCTGAGTGATATAAAAGAAAATAAATATTATCTTTCTCTAGGCTGAAGTAAATAGAAAAAATCGGCCAAGAGCGAGACGGACTCGCCGAAAATGGGTCCCGTAGCAGAGAGTAACAATTATTTTCTTAGTGTAAATTTGAAGATAGATTGCGATTTTTTTCTGTGATAGGTGGCAGACGAGTACATAGATCACCAGATGGTAAGCGATTGCCGCCGCCCATAAACACCTGCAACACCTCATTCATAAGTCATGTGCCTAGTTACTTCACAACATTAATTTGTATGTCGGAACGTCAGGGGTTAGGTCCAGAGCGTACAGGCATAGTGTGGGCAGAAATAGGGATCGTGCAATGAAAATCACCGGGTTACACACTTAACTGATTTAATTACACCACTGAAACTATTACAATCTCAATTCTAGGTATCTAGGTCTTAATTTGAACACTAAAACACTGAACGAGTAGCGGGACAGTTCCGCGATGCTTACTCGGCGACGGTCAGAATCAAACTCCCTCCAATCGCTCCTCGCCGATAACGTCACGACTCTGTCGAAGCGCGCGAAACGACCGAAAACGCGCGGAATCGTAGTTCCCGCTGTCACCGCTTGGCGCGCTTGCTTCTCGTCGTTTATGGTCTATGACCGGATGCGACATGTATATGCAGCACCTGTATTATGTGCCATGTTCTTGCAAATAAAAATCTATTCTATTCTAAGTGCGCAGCCAACCCAATTGTACTACCGAGCTCCGGTACCCTCAATCACTGGACGAAACACAGCGCAAGCGCTGCTTCACGCCGGTCTTCCGGTCCAACCTATTTATGTTTATTTTTTAGCTTATAAGATACTTGTTGAGTGGAGGCCACGCGCAGGAGGCCGCAGCAGGGTCAGGCCTCCCACCAGGTGGACCGACGATCTGGTGAAGGTCGCGGGAGTCCATTGGATGCGGGTGGCACAGGACCAATCTGTGTGGTAAACTTTGGGGGAGGCCTATGTCCAGCAGTGGACGTCTATTGGCTGAAATGATTGATTGATTGAAAATAACTTAACCGTGGGAGACGCTTTAGCATAAATGATAAATGATGTCCAAAAAGATAAGTATCTATTTGATACTTATCTTTTTGACATCGTCTACAAATCCTACATCATCCTACTACTTAGCAAGGTCTTGGCTAATGATGGTTTAATATCGGTAGCTCAGCGATTAGCCGGCAGCGGTAATAATTAGACATTTGCTGTTTCCGATTACGCTGCCAATTAGACCGCTCTCGTATACTGTCACAGTATAAAAATACTCTGTACAGAATCCTTCTTTTTGAGCGCATATAAAGTAAGGCTGCTCGAATTGTCGCTGACTTGACTCTCTGTAGTCACCTTGATCCTCTGGCTTTGGCCTTCAAGAGAAGGGCGTACTCCTTCTTAAAAGGTCGGCAACATAATATCAGTGACCTTTCTGATCTCGTTGATGTTCATGCGCGGCAGGTGATTTGGTAAAAATATACTTACTCATTTGTCTCTAAAACTTGGAAATTCTTAAATGATATAGGGTCAATGGTGTAATGCTTGGCGAAATTTTTGACCAGGCAATAATTTTTGTCCTGATAAAATATAGTTACTAAATAAGTGTTTCTGTAAACGGCATTTTTTAACCTATTAATTTGGCCTAGTAACTAAATAATTTAATTTGGTTTTTTACTTTACAGTCGTTAATTATTTGTCATATCTGGGTTTTCTTCTTTTCTGTATCAATGCAGCAGGACAGCAGGTAAGTACTAGTTGTTTAGCAAAAAATCCTGACGTTTCCACACTTAACTAGTTAACGTTGAGGTGACTAACTGTCATATTATGCGCTGTGTTCTTGCTATCAAAACTGCATGATTTAATGCGTAAACTGCACTCGGGTCGGGCAAAACGCGAATAATCCTATTACGAGGTATTTGAGATGTAGCTAAGAGATGAATTTATGGTGGTAATGGCTCGACTTTTAAAAATCCTCTAACGGCACGTGAAAATCTATTACTTCTTATTTAATAACGTACTTAAAAAATACCCTCAGAACAGATGAGACCAATTAATCAATCAGGTCAGAGGAGATCTTCCATCGAGATGAGTCCTTTTTTGTCCTACTATCTGTTAAGTTTATGAAGAAAGAAGTCGTTTACATAAAAAAACAAATACGAGTACATAACTATTATTTCGACATACCTTGTCATATGAAAGCCCCATTTAAGCTACCGTCTTGCCACAGCGTTAAAATACTTAAAAATAAATGAAAAGAACTGCTAGAATTACAAGAGTAAAATAATTTTGAATATTATTTCCTTGAATCGTGTGTTCATTTGTGGACGGCTAAACCTAAATTTGGATGCAGCAATCCAGACATTTTTCAAGTAGTTAGTTGAAGTATAAGCATTTGCTTATTCTGTCCCACTCCAGGGCAAATGCCTCCATCATAGAGATTGAGTCATCGCTACCATGCTGGTTTGTCTATTCCAACAATAGAAAAAAAACATACTTTTTGTTAGGTTCGAACCCAGAACTCCGAGCCTAGACCAGAGCCTGGTACTTAAAACACTAGATCAACGGAGCGTAGATTTTGTAAAGGGCAAATAAATGAAATGACACAGATCCCAGACCTTATACAATCATTGCCACCAATCCTTCACCCACGCCTAACCCTCAAATTATAACTTACCGGTATGTTAACCTACCTGTCCCAAACTCTTCATTATTTATTTATTCCGCATAACTTTAACATTGCTTAACCTTTCAGAGCCTCGAAAATTGGATAAAGGATTTCGTGCCCTACTTTGGTATTTCAATTTGAGAAAGATTGTTAAAAGCGGAGGTTCGGTGGACCCGATCCATTAAGAGATTACGGCCTAAGTTTTGATGTCATTTGTATGCGAGATCACACATCTGTTCCCGACATATTTGTACAAGTAATGCGTTGTAATGCTGTCAAAGGAATGCTTAAATACTTGGAATTATGATCGGAGTGCCGGCTTAGCGCTGATGTTGTTTATTGGGTTACGCGGGTAAAAACGCGTTTGAGAGCGCAATTTTCATTCAAACCAAGGCCCATTATTAATAATGTACAAATCTGTAACGTAACCAATTTGTTTCAAGGGATACATACGATCGCAATTCAGCCTATTTGTATTGGAATGGTAATACGATAAAAGCAAACGACGGGTTCCCGTTCTGTTAGTTCGGTTGTGCCTTTATCTCTGGAATGTGTTCTGGATTTTGCTAGAATTATACCTACTCAGTTATGTAGTATATATTGAGAATATTTATGGAAACATTTCATTCATGCCATGAAAAGGTTGCTACGGACTATATCTAAGTTAAATCTAAGTTTAATAGTGTATCGAATCAGCACGCTAAAGTGGCAGTGGGCTGGCCATATCTGTCGAAGAACTGACAACCGTTGGGGTAAAAAAGTTCTTGAGTGGAGACCGCGACTCGGGAAGCGTAGTGTGGGACGGGCCCCCAGCTAGATGGAGTGACGATTTGCGAAAAGCCGTTGGTATAGACTGGATGCGTCTCGCCGAAGACAGGGGGAAATGGCGAACATTGGGGAGGCCTATGTCCAGCAGTGGACTGAGACAGGCTGATGATGATGATGATGATGATGATGATGATGATGATATCTAAGTTCTTAAAATGTATGTTGTTATTACATCGTACTACTTACCTCACTTGTGTTAAAATCACGTCTGCTACATCACAACCTCTTGTTACAAGTCTTCTTTATTATACCTCATCGCGGTTCCCTCTACCTCCATATTTACTCACGTGTAACTGAGGTTACCCCATCTGTATTATCACAGTATATAGGTAGACAGTAGCAAAAATTACAAGGTGTCTTGAAAAGCAATGTACAGTGGCCAGCACATCAAGTTACTACAATCTGTCAAATTTCCTCATTTGATATTGAACCAAACACGTTTGACATATAAGTGAGGTTCGATTGAAGAAATTTGACAGATTGTAGTAACTTGATGTGCTGGCCACCGTACCAAAAAAGTAACAGGGTCGGGCAGCGAACTAAAATGAGTCTTGATCTCTAATAATAAGAGCCTCCAACTATGTTGGTCCTGCGCGACCTCCTTGTCAGGCAGTCCCTATAACAAGCCTTGGTAGTCCCTGGTAGGTACACTATTTGTATGGGGAGGGATCTTCAAGCAATCTCTCAAAGCGGCCAAGCCAGTAAAGCCAGTAAACGCAGTGCGCTTTAGCCTCCCCGAAAATGTTAGGCTCGCCTGCATAGTGCCTTTTTTATTTCTTCCAGGAAAAGGTAAAAAGATTGCTTTAGCTAGACTTTTGTATGTTCACTCACTTGGAAATTAGACAAAGGATTTTGCACTGTAAGTATTCCTCTGGAACAAGGAACGGCTAACGCGTGAATCAGCGCGTAGCATTCTTCGCCTCGTTTTACCTGTAAGTTAATGTTATAGTTCACCCACTGGTTACATTAAAGCTATGGCATTATTATACAAACCCACGCCCCAGGTTTCATTTCGTATGTTAGGTAAAGCGTCACGCTACAATTCAAGGCCGTTTATTGGGACGTAATAATGAGTTTTCTAATTGTAACCCACTTTACCTGTTTCAAATCGCGGAATTTGTTCGTTGAGAAAATTCTCGTTCAGTTAATGAGATATTCGAAATGAATTTAGGTACAGGTTGGGTTGAATGTACAAGTGAAATTTATGTCTGGTGGGATCGTCTTTGGTGGTTAGTAATACAGGGGTGTATCTGTAAACATTTTGCGTGTTCTACCAACCATTCTGAACAACATTTGTTCTATGACTTTTGAAAATTCGTATAAAAAAATCCATATTCCCATACAAAGTCAGTCACGTGACTTGGTCCTTTTGTATTCGCAATTTCGAAAATTTGTTGAACAAAAGTTGTTCAGAATGGTTGATAGAACACGTGGTTAAAAGGATGTAAATGTTCACAGATACACCCTGTATAGTCTAGTACCTACACGTTTAGTAAAGATATTAACAGTTTGTGATGAAGAGTTAGTTCAATAACTGATTAAAGAATTACATTTGTTATTTCTTTTTTACCAGTGAACTTGTGAGTCCCCTTTCACTATTTCAAGTGTCTATCAGTATTACGCATATTGCTCGCATATATATATACCTCTTTATAATATAGTTCAACCACCTATTGTCTGTATCGGTATTACTAAAAAAGGACGTTGAACCTAAAAGCAATACTAAGTTGAAATGAAACAGAGCAAACAGTAGGTAGCAGTTACTACATAACAAAAACTTTAATATTTCAGTTCTGCAGTGAAAACTTCCAATAAAGTGTCAACAAATGTTGTGATTGTTTTGTACAAACTGTTTTGTAGATAGTTATTGTTTTCAATTTCGAATTTTTATTCAAATGGATGAAAAGCTTAGAGAAACACGGGTCTTATGAAAAGCCTGGGATTTTTAGGCGGGGCGTGAACCGGCATCTCGGCAGGCCTTCAACCGAGAAACCGAGAATTGGCCTCCTGCAGTGAAACATTCCAAGGTCGAATCGATTATAATGTAGTTTGCCACGTTCCCACACGCCTGCGACGAGCCCTATATTACTCCGCAACACTTCTCGATTACGTACTCTGTCTTCACTCAGCCTTGGTACATGTCGTCTCACATTTCAAATGTCACGACCTTTTTTTCCCTCTTCTGTTCCGTGAAACTAAATCGAAACGAATTTTCCAGCTCACAGCGCTTATTTAATTTGGAAGTTTTGTGACTACTACGCTTGAGCAATGTGCAAATCATGGTGGGATTATGGGACACATTTTTTATTGTGGGGCGGATTTTGGTTACAGGCAATTGTGTTTAAAAGTCCATTCCGTTTCAGTAAGGTAATATGTGGCCTAACACTTAAACAATAAGATACATTATCGCTTTATACATTGGTCTTTTTTAAAGAAACTGTCTGTTCTTTTTTTGCCGACTCAAAAAAAGGAGGATTTTATAAGCCTGTTTAAAATAACCAGTGTGAAGGCCTGCTTCAGCCTGTTCAATTTACATCCAGGTGATCCGTCTGCCATCTCTCACATAAATAAACTTCGTGGCATATTCATAATGTATGGCCAGTGTCTTTCAAATAAAGACAGAATAAAGTTACTCGTAGATGTTTGTGTCTGTTCAATCAATGACTAATAACAGTAATAAGCAATCGCAGTAGACAAGTGAAAAAAGATACAGATAAGAGAGGCAGTACCAGTAACACAGTACAGTAACAGTATCTAGTAGAATACTGCCGTCCTTAGCATAGTTGCAGTAAGTACGCTCTCGACGGTTTCGAGAAAAACGCGGTTAAAGTTTTGGTGCGAAAATCTTCCATAACTCCTTAGTTTATTATCAGATCACAGTGATTGTAACTTTAAATGAAAGAGGGTGTTAGCACCTATGTATTACTGTATAAAAACGTAATGTCCGTTAATTTAAACATAAAATAAATTCACTATTGTTGTTATACTAAGTATCACTTAAAAATCTCGACTAGAGATCACTTAGCATAAACACAGTAAGTGTGTTTTTACTGTTTTTATGCTTAGTAACCTTATAAATTTTAACTATTTATTAGAGTATTTTATTGAATAGTAGTAAAAATTTAATTTCTCTTTCACGAATTATATTAAAGCGGTTGGATGCCATTTTTAGATGTTTAAATAATTCGTAAATGAAAAATTCCAAAATGGGCAAACTGAGCCTGTCCTGCTGCGAGGTGCTGTGAGACAAGGAGATGTTATATCTCCGAAACCCATCTCCGCTGCGCTGCAGGACATGTTCGAAACGCTAAACTGAAAAGAGCGCGGAATCAATATTAATGGCGAGTACATATCACTCCTACGATTCGCAGACGACATCGTCATCTTGGCGGAAACCTTACATGACCTACATGAGATGGTGAGCAGCCTGGCTGAATCTTCCAAACACATCAGTCTTCGGATGAACTTGGATAAAACCAAGGTCATGTTCAACGAGCTCGTTGATCTGAGACCGGTCGCTGTTAATGGAGTACCTCTCGAAGTTGTTCAGGAATATGTCTATCTAGAACAAACGCTCCAATTAGGCAGAAACAACTTCGAGAGAGAACCCAACAGAAGAATTTAGTTAGTCTGGGCAGCATTTGGTAGGCTTCGTCAAGTCTTCCCGTCACCCATCCCTCAAAGTCTTAAGTCGAAAGTCTTCGACCAGTGCGTCCTCCCGGTCATGACTTACGGTGCCGAGACGTGGACACCCACGGCTGGACTAATCCACCGGTTCAAAGTCGCTGAAAGAGCTATGGAAAGGGCTATGCTCGGAGTATCTCTAAAGGACCGCATTAGAAATGATGTAATCCCACAGAGAACCAGAGTCACCGACATAGCCCACCGAATTAGCAACACATTTTACTTACAATAAATATTTCATTTTAAATTAATTATGCAAATAATTGACAAAGTCGGTAGTCACCATTCGAAGTCAGACAAATTTAGTCACGCAATAATAGATAGATATTTTAACTAAGTCTTAGCACTTTCATTCCAGAATTTTTCATATAGTGCTGGCTGCAGTTTATCCCTGGATAAAATTTAAATAAATAAACTACGAGAAATACGAGTAAAAGTATGCGGGAAAATTATTTAAAAGCTAAAAGCATATTGACGGCAGCTATAACTTGCAATTTGCTATCAAGTTTATTCTCTTATAAACTCCAAAGGATATGAATATTATCTTAGCTTCATGCTTTGTTTCTATCGGAGTTTAATCCTTTCATATCTGCCAACGCTTTCTCCGTCTCTCTGTTTTGTAATATATTGGAAAGATTTACAAAACTGACATCTTATTGTAGTATGCTCGGAAATGGTCTGTTTTATTTTATGTCTCACGAAGTCGCTTTACTGTCGTAGTTTGTGCCAGTTGCTTTTAACTTTTACAATTTCGTATTGATTTATTTGTTTCTCTAGGAAATATTTATACCTCTGCAGTAAGGCTAAAGTCATATCTGATAATGTATAGGAAGTTTCAATGTAAGTCCCCTCAGGAATTTACTGGAGTTTCTTTGCTCACTTTAATAAAACTTTATAGTTTATCTGTTTGGGTCCAGCAATAAATCTCAGAGTGTTGTACGGTTTATTGTAATCCAATTTGAATTTACGCATAGGTCTAGACATAAATGTTTTATTAGTGGGAAAGTCTAGCAGAAAAGTAGTAGTAAATAATACTGGTATAGATCATAAAAATCTGCAATGATATTGGTATGCTGCGGGAAATTCTAACTTAGTTCCAATAACTCACTTATAGACGGTTTTATTGCTAAGCTGTACATCAACTGGGAAAAAGTTACCATTTTGGAAATTTGAGTTCTCGTACGGCTAATAAATGGAAATCGTATTTCATTCCAACAATTCTGTACTTCGGATGGTTTCTACGTGGACATATCTATCTTAACTTGGCTTGTAGTTGTGATTGCTGTATTTAAACACCTCAAAGGAACTAATTAGGTGGGAACCTTAGGACCATTTGAAGCTGATATCATCATTCAATATCCTATCCTGGATGCAAATAGTGAAAAAGCCTATATGGACTTCACCAGGCTGATGATGACGACTAAACAACTAAACCTTCAATTTTTCCACTCCATCATCTCCCTGCCCTGTTCCCAGATTATTGGGGGTCGGCGCAGTATGTTTACTTTCATTCGTCCCTGTCATTCGTCATCGTATCATCTACCCTTTTTTCAGTTATGTCATTCTTCACATAATCCTCTCCATCTCTTTTTCGGCCGTCTTCTATTCTTCCACCCACTACTTCAATACACTAGACTACACTACTTACTTCAATTTTCTCCACTGTACCCACCCTAATCCGTCTTACTCCAAATACGGTATAATTTTGAGATTCCCATCTCCGAAACTATAAACAATCCG
The DNA here is from genome assembly GCA_014851415.1 of Cnaphalocrocis medinalis. Lineage (NCBI taxonomy): Eukaryota > Metazoa > Arthropoda > Insecta > Lepidoptera > Crambidae > Cnaphalocrocis > Cnaphalocrocis medinalis. The sequence goes on from CM026284.1 coordinate 3,445,797, forward strand.
GATATAATAACTCGGTTTGACTGATTTCCATAAACACGATCTTCTCTGAAGGGGTTTGCGAAGTTCGGAGAATAAATTATGGTAACATGCGATAAGTTTTGGTACTTTACATACGTTTTCTAACTCGAAAATAATGTAGTTCAAACATGTTTGGAAGGCACATTTAAGGAAATTGTTTGTTTGAATAAGGAAATAAGACACTGCCGGGGAAAGACGACATAATTAAATAATAATTACAACGCTTAGATTGGGCGCGGCTAATGCATAATTTAAATATTTAGCGTATAGGTGCGTATCTAAAATTTTCAGCTTCAAAACATATATAAAATGGTCTATTGGTTCATTTTAAACTCTCGAACAACCTTAATATAAACCTTACCAAAACTAAATTTCTAGAATATCGTTCATACAATAGCACTGAATTGCCTTTACAAATAAAATACAATCAGAATAATATAGAAAAAGTCCCCATATTTAAATTTCTCGGACTAATAATTGATCAACACCTCAATTGGAAAGGACACATAAATTACATCTGCAAAAAACTGGATCGATATGTATATGCATTAAAACGCTTACGGCAAACTATATCAATTGAAGCAGCTCTCACAGCATACCATGGGTATGTATCATCTGTTTTAAGTTACGGGTTAATAATATGGGGTAATTCTGTAGACATTGACAGGGCATTTAGAGTACAAAAAAAATGCGTCAGAGTCATCTGTAACGCCTGGTTCCTGGAAAGTTGCAAGCCACTATTCCAAAAGCTCAACATTCTTCCCTTGCCTTGCTTATATATTAGAGAAGTGTGCTGTTTCGTTAAGAAATATCCAGAATATTATAAAAAGTATACAGAAGTCACTGCTAGAACAGTTAGAGATAAATATAACCACTTATTACATAAACCTCCGTCTATTGCCTATATATATAAACAGAATATTTATAATATGTCCATAACCATTTATAATAAATTGCCAATCTCACTTAAATTATTAGAAGGTAATATATTTAGGAAATCACTTACGTCATGGCTGAGCCAAAAAAATTTCTACAGTGTTAAAGAGTTTTTAGAGGATGAATAGATTTAATTGTAACACTTTTTTTTGTAAATACATAGGCACATATATATCAACATAATTCGGCTTATATAATTCGTTCTATATATATATGAATAGGTTAAAAATAGTTTACTTTTTTTTTATGAATAAATGTTAAGTATTGTACTTAGGTCATGTTCCTGCAATATGTACCTACTTAGTATGTATCGTAACTTGCCTTGTATAGTTAGTTTTATATTGTATGTTATTATGTAGTTAATAATTATTTACCTAAACTAAGTAAAAATAAACCATAAGTCCTTTTTTTATATTTGCACGCCTGCTCGCAGGCAGAATACAAATACTAGATACTTATAATTAAGACCTTTCTGTATCACACGTATTTCAGCAAATAAATGATTGTTTGTTTGTTTGTTTGTTTGTTAAAACATTAAATATGTAAGTACTATCTAGGCCCGGGGATTTCAAACCAATGGCACTCGACACAATATTTTGAACACGTCTCTGATCATCATGAAATTCCATTATGCAGGGGGTTTCATCCTTGTATCATTTCATTCTTAAATGGTAAGTGAATTCCGTGACTTTTCGATTTCTGTGATTAAGGGGCTATACGAATGAAACTAGCGCCGCCAACCTATTTACACTGATTGTGGCGAAAATACGATATTTTTTAAGAAAGCAAAACATTACAGACTTAGATAAAAGTAAATTGATTTTTTCAAGATGCAATACAATTTATTTATTACGCGACAAGTAACAATAAAGTTAATTATTGCTAAAAGTGGCCGTTTTTAGCAATAATTAACTTTATTGTTACTTGTCGCGTGTTAGAAATATTGTATTGCATCTTAAAAAATCCAATTTACTTGGATCTAAGTCTGTAATGTTTTATTTTCTTCAAAAATATCATATTTTCGCCACAATCAGTGTAAATAGGTTGGCGGCGCTAGTTTCATTCGTGTAGCCCCTTAACACTCAACGACCTACAGTACCAGGTAATAAGTTCATTTTTGTAGTAGGTACGTACCGTACGTACGTAAAACCAAAGATTTAAATCTTTGCACAAAACTGTCAAATTTCTTCAATCGACTCTCAACTTACTGTCATACGCATTAGGTTGAATATCAATTGAGGAAATTTGACAGTTTGTGGTAACCTGATGTGTGTGGCTGACTGTACCTATAATACATACCAAACTAGACTAATTCAAAAAGTTTGTTTTCTAACTAGTTCTAACAGAATACTCAGACAATTTCACGCTTCGTGTGAGGATCCAAACCACAGCACTTGAAGACTGTCAACCATTTTCACCACTTTATTCCGTCTGATTTGATGGTCAATCTATGAATGAATTAATTAATTTTTGCGTTTATTAATCGCGCTGCTCAAAAAAATTTCTCACAGGAACTGTTTAGAAATGTGTCTAATGACACGATAAAATTCTGATAAATTACTGTTTGAGATTTTTGTCTTTGCCATAAAGTTAGTTTTTATATTCTGTGTTAAAGTTTAAAAGAAAGAATGATTTTATTGCCGTGTGCCTGTTTAACCCACACTAGCGCGTTTATACTTTAATGGTCTAGATTATATAGTAAAATAATAGTCCTGTCTAGATTAAAATCTTTGTTAGACTTAAAGCTAGGGATGTGTTTAAAAAAATAATGCAAAATAAAATAAAATCACCACATGTTTTTTTTAGAAATCCCAAATTTTCAAACGAAGACTCCAGAAGGAAAATTAAAAGTGCCGGCGCACGTAAGATTTACATGAGTGCGTGTTAGGAATAATTTCCCAAAACGCACCCAAGGGGTCGCCGGAGATTTTGTCCCAACAGGGAATGGATTAAATGGCCAGTCACATTGTCTTCGGATCCGGACGTGCCAACGTTCTACACTCTAAAACGCATATAACATCAATATAAGTTCGATGTTTTTTTTAGCAGATGCTCTGAATACTATTAGGTAGTTTACGTAAGATTGCTTACACAAAACGTTGGCAAAATTTAGGAACAGGTAGCCACACGTTTGACAGTCGATAAAAGTCCTTTAAAGGTTTTAAAATTTTGCATTGATTGCGTAGCACTTTTGATTGCGTAGAGAATTAAGTTCATAAGGTTATTAAGTTCAATGTGTTGTTTCAAAAGATAAAAAAAAAGTTTTTTAGAGGTGACAATCAAACGAGCGGGTCACCTCATGGTAAGTAATCTCCGCTGCCTATGAAAATCTTCTAAAACCATCTAAAACTCGTTAGCTTTATTGTTGCAAAATGTAAATAGGTTTTGGAATATTGCGATTTTGTTTCAAAGAATCTTTTTTCACAATGAACCCATTTGATTAGATTAACAGGTTTTATTTAGACCTCATCCAAAAAATGGTCCCATTACTTGAAGAAAACTCTCTTTCAAATGGTAATTGCGATACTTACAATTGGAGGGACACTTCAAAAGACTATTTTCTTTTGTTTAAAAAATGTTTCTTAGTATAAAAGAAGTTGACAAAAGACACAATCATTGCCTTTGTTCTTGTGGTCTTAGAGTACCTTGTGCATATCTTCTGTTCATTAAAACAGGCTTTTATACTCACGTGGAAATAGGAATGAAACCGTAGTAGCCTTCGCTCTTTGAATTTAAATTAAACTTTTGTTACAGGAGACCAGAGGTATTTATACTTGTGATAATGACTTCTTTCTTTGTATTTTATACAGGGTATAACACTCTGCATAGCCTTGAGCGTTGAAAACAACCCCTTCGGGTCGGCCCGTGTGGTTAATATAAAATCTAACTGTCTATACTTACGAGTAGTTCGTTCAACGAATGGTAGTAGTAACGCCTTGGAATACTGTGCATGTTGGTCAAATCATTAGTTGCAGTCCACTGCTGAACATAGGCCTCTCCAAATGCTCGCCACTTTCATCGATCTTCGGCTACTCGCATCCAGCTCCAGCCAGCCCTCTTGCGCAGCTCGTCACTCCATCTGGCCAGAGGTCGTCCTACACTATATTTACCAAGACGCGGTCTCCACTCCAGGACTCGGTTATCCCAACGGTTGTCAGTTTTGTGGCAGATATGGCCAGCCCACTGCCACTTCAGCTTACTAATCCGGTGAGCTATATCGACAACTTTGGTTCTCTGCCGGATCACCTCGTTTCGGATTCGATCACGCGGAGAAACGCCGAGAATAATAGCTCTTTGGACGTTGGTCAAATATTGTGTCCATATCTCTTTGTTGATCTAGTTTGGAAAGTTTAAGCAACTAAGATACAATAGGTACATTGGCACAAATCACAATATGCTGGTTCATGCATATCGCGATTTGTGTGCGTGCAACGAATGAATGAATGAAAATAAAGGTATGCACGTAGCAACATATTATTATTTGATTTGATTGTTCTTGAGTTATCTATACATTTCAAGATCAACCTAAAAGTCGTTTTATATTTTCACAAAGCCCGCGTCACCTCAAATTATAATAATTTTAACATTACCTAACTGGTTTTGGGCGGCGCAAAAAGACATTTGACTGACAAGAACTGTCTGAACTAAAATCATTAATCAAAAATATGATGACACTGGGGTAATTTCCGATCCTCGATATAAGTAAAATATTACTACATGTTTTGTGCTCACTAATGTTTGATGCTTAGTTTATTATAACTTAAATCCAGAAACTGGGAACAGTCCATCATAGTGTAGACTTGATTTCAGATAATTGCATTAGAAGCGTTTTTGGTGTACTTATTAGTTAGCTAAATACGCAAAGAGAAGTTAAACTTTGATCTTCATGAACTTTATTTATGTAAGAGTGTACTTGATAGGTTGATTATCATATGTGGATCGAAACATTATAAAAAAAAAGAATGCGTATAATTTATATTTATAAATATAATTTTGTTTTACTATGAGTTATTCGAAGTCTTTGTACCCGTATTGTTATCCGTATGCATCTCAGACCTTACTATGTCTGATTTGCATAAAGCCGTCGTGGCATTATCGCGTAATGGGACAAAGAGCATGCAGTATTGAGCGCGAGACGTCTCAAAGGACCCATCGTGGCGTAATGTAGAGGTATGCCGATGCGCACATATGCAGATAACTGGGATAATTAAGTGTTTTCCTGGTCATTTCGCGTAGTTGCAAATAAATACAGCTGATGAGTGTCGGCAGAGATGCAGATCCAAAAAACCAAGTGTGATAATCTAAAGATTGGTCCCAAATGTCCTTATAGGGAACAGTGGATAGATTTGAGGAAAGCCTTTGCCAAGCAGTAGGACAGATTAGCCTAAATAAAAAATGCGTGGTGGGAAAGTAATAATATGTGTGAAGACATATCATGGCAAGGATATGCCAAAGTCATCGCATCAATACAGCTCACATAGAAGCGGAGTAGCCACTTGGTATCACATTTTTGGCAAGTTAACGGAAGCTAACGCTACGGGCGATAATCACAAGTACTTCTCGCATATTTTATTCCTGTCCCTCATGGGATGGGATACTAATAGTAGCTATACTTATGTAGTAATAGTTGCAGGAATTCTTTAGATGTGGGAGGCACAGGACAGACCTCTGGGGAGAATATTGGAGGAGGTCTATGACCATCAGTGGGCGTCTATTGGCAGAAATACGAGTAACAATGATGAAACCGAACTTCTCACGGGCGAAGGCCGAGGCGGGGCTTATTTATAGTAAAATCGATAAGTTAATCAAGTACTTTTCCATAATATCATTATGTTTGACTAAGGATTAATTAATCAATTAGTATTGCTTCTATACCCAATCGCAAAGTTATCAGCAGTTGGTTTCTTGAATTGATTGAATTGAAGAATGATTTATACTAAATGTTATTTTTCTCAATTTTCCAAACTAACTTTATTGGACATTTCAGCCAGTATGTACTGGAGGACAATTTATTAGACACAAGATAAGGTGTGGAGGTACAATATCACCACGGCAGGGTACACAGCTGTACCATGCGCAGGATTTATCGCTCTTTTCCACTCAACTTCATTTGGAAATAAGCCAATATGTGCTGCAGTTATCTCCTGTGAAGTATCTTGTTACGTCTGTTAGAGGATGTATCCATAGCTTGTGACCCCTTCAGAGGATAAGGGTGTCAATATTATCATTGTGATATCACAAAAACTTTAACCTGGCGTATCATCATCAGCAACCCACTCTCGTCCACTGCTGGACATAGGTCTCCTCCAATGCACGCCACCGCTCCCGATTTTCGGTCACTCTCATCCAGCTCACTCCAGCCAGCCTTCGAATGTCATCATCTAATCTTGTAGCAGGGCGTCCAACACTACGTTTGCCGAGTCGTCTACCTGGCGTATACATACGCCAGGTTAAAGCATATACATACATCACATGTGATGAAGTCATGCTACTATGATAAATAAAAAATAGAATAAAAATGCGTTTATTGCTTCCAAAAATGACAAGAAGGTAGGATACAATCTGTCGAATTCATAATTATTCTCCTGAGGGTTTATACTACGTAGATGTTGAATATTTAAATAGTAAAGTTTATCCAATCTTACCATTTAAATTGTCCCCTAAAGAGCAATTTTCGACTGCTTTATTCGTACTTCAATTTATTTACATTTAAATGAAGTTGTATTAAAATAGCTGCAAAAAGCTTTGTTTGATAAAGGTGGAAAAAGGTGTTTTTTTAAACAGAAAAAGTGTTAAGTAGTTCCTTTGGGATGTGGGAAAAAGTTTCCGACTGTCCCGCGGAAAATGCTATGAAATTCTGATGACTTTACCCTTACGATGTATGGGCTGCTTTTCCTACTTTAGTTTGATGGAGATACGTAACCTACTTTGTAAAATTTGCGTATTAACTGTTTTACGCCTACCCGCGAAAAAGAACCAGTGTAGGAGAACTAAATTCACCAATCAGTACTTACATCATCATCAGCAACCGACACTCGTCCACTGCTGGATATGTCCAGCAGTGGACGAGTGTCCGTCGGGAGCGGTGGCGTGCATTAGGCCCCTAATGCACGCCACCGCTCCCGATTTGCGGCCACTCTCATCCAGCCCACACCAGCCAGCCTTCGAATGTCATTATCCCATCTTGTCGCAGGGCGTCCAACACTACGCTTACCGAGTCGCGGTCTTACATACATAATATAATTACAAATACGTATATAGAAAAGTAAAACTTTTGTGCACCAAAAAACTTATAGAACATAGTTTTTTTTATGTGATGGTTCATGATACAATCGTACCCAGGGGCTTCAAAGCGACGAGTTTGAACTCAACTAACCGAGTTTGGAAGAAAACAACCATATTACATGCTGAGCTTGAAGATTATGAAAGAAAAAATAAACCGCTTAGCAAAGAAAAAAATGCTCCCCAAGTTTCATTCGAATCTTGTCTCAATTAGGGATTAAGAGTAATATAGGATGAATGATAGAATAAATTGGGAATATTTTTTGGAGATTGAAATATAGGTAATGGAGAATAAATAATAAGTAATTATTTCGTAGAACTTGAACCTAAGATTGTACTCTTTCTGTTTTACTGTAATCAATAAAAATATAATAGTCAAAAAATATAATAGTCAATTTACTGACGTATGTACATTGAATATTTATCTGTCCTGGGGCGACTTAAAGCAGAATATAAAGTTTATCTCTTTGCTGCTAATCTCAAAACTTACTGAAGGAATTTTATATCTGTAGGGCTCGGGCTATATAAAGGAAATAATTTATTAAAAAAACATTCAGTGACACTCACGCGAGCGGAGCTTTCCAATAGTGTAAATATGAGTGACTAACAAGAAATGAATACAAACTTAAGTTCAAATTCAATCATAATATCGGCCACATGACAAGTTAAAAAGGTATATTAGGTATTTTTTAAGAATCTTGGAACCGAATCATATTTAAATAGTACTTTCTTAATCCAAACAACAGCGATGAATATTATGTTGATACGAATTATGTACGAATACTATGTTGAGATTACAAATTTTACGAGTATAATGAGGTCGAGATGTTATCAAATTGATTTTTTTTTGGTAAGGTTTGTATGGGAATTTCCTTCTACCCTGCCTTCTTAAAAGCAATAAAATAGCGGTGATTGCCATGTATGGTATAGGTACGGGGCTGCTAAGCTCATTAACTAACTCTTCTAAAAACTATTCATCTAGCTATAAAATTTGGTGCAACTTTTAACTCCATCAGGGCAGACTTTTAGTTTTCATGTAACTTTAAAACTTTTCTCATCTGCAGAGTTTAACAAGGAAATGTTTATTTATTTATCTTGTTATTAATGGATTCTGCAATAAATTTATCTTATCTAAAGCACTAGTTATTGCACATCGCATAAACGAGCATAAACTTTCAAATCTTTTAGTTTCTTAGCGGTCGTATTCCGCAAACAGATTAAATTAAGTTTACTACACAACAATTTTAATGAACCATTTATTTAGCGGGACTTTTTTTTCCTCTAATGAAATTTCAATTTAATATCGCAAAAGTTAAATTCTAAAGTCAAGTAGCTAATTTTATAATCTGGAAAAAAAAACTGTAGTCCATTCAGGATAAGGTTTTGGTACCTACTTTTTACACAAAAAAAAATATTTTTCGCGGTAAATGCTTTCAAAGATTCTTGTTTCCCCAAACCAAGCCGTGCTCAGGAAAACTGGAGTTATCTTTGAAGTAGGGATGTTACGAATGTCAAAATGTTCACATACGCAATGCGAATGTTTACGCCGCGAATGTGCGAATGCGAATGCGAATGTTAAGTACTTAAGACATTAGTCACATCAAATTAAAAAAAAACAACATAATAAATCAATATTTTTTTTTACTTAAAAGACAAAAGACATACTGCTACGAGTTCACGCACGCACAACCTGCACACATTCGCATTCGCATAACATTCGCATTGATTTAAGCGAATGCGAATGTCGATGCGAATGTTAAAAACGATGCGAACTATTCGATTAAGCGAATGCGAATGCGAATATTCGTAACAACTCTTTGAAGCTATCTCGCCTAACCCGCGGGGGTCACACCGCCACACTAATTGCTAACATTCTGCCTAATACAAGTAGGTATACCTACTAGATAACTGTTTTTCGTACATAGGGAAAACTTTCTCTGATTTCCCTTGGTTCCTATTGCTGGCTTCTTCGACTGCCCATCACACATACACATACAGATTGTATTGGTGGCTAGTGACTACTTTGGATCGCCACAATAGTAGATACCTATAAGAGAAATTGTTGGTACCTACATACCAAGATTTTCAGCCTAAAATACAGAATGAGATTTTGACATTCCTATGCTATAATAATTTAGCTTTATAATATTTTTTAAATTATTTCTAAACGATTTATAATCTTTATAGAGTAAATAAAGATCTTAAATTTTAAATTGTTAGTCAACAGCAAGCACTTATTTGTCTCATCTCAAATACTCAATATTTCATCCATCCAAAGCCATTTTCAATAAAACATGTATTGTATACTTATTACAAGAGATGTCTATTTCCGCTGTGGCATGAATGGGCCGCCTCAACCGAAGTGATACCACGGCCTCACAGAAGACCGGCGTAAAGCAGCGCCTCGAGTGAATGAGGGCACTGGAGGCCCAATGGGGGAAAGGTGTTAAAGGTTGGCAGCGCGCTTGTATCTCTACTGGTGTACTATGTATGTATGGTCGGCGAAAATCGCTTACCATCAGGAAGTGATCCGTCTTCCACCTATCACAGTTTATGACATCATTCAATTCTTTTCCAAGTGTAAAAGTATAAGGACTGTTTATCGCATAATTCTCGGCATTCCTACTCAACCAATCCCATTAACTCACTCAAAATTTACGAACACTTGCGCACGGCAAATATTTTGCAGCCTAAGTGTATTCTCAACTCACCACCATTTCTCCTTGATTACTGCGAAATATATGGCGCGTGAAAATGTATGTTCTTCACTGGAATATACAGCTCTCCCAGTTCGGTATTTACGGACTGCACTTTCGCGGATGCTGACTGAGTGACTTTAAGAAATACGGCGCAGGTGAACCTTGCTTTAAAAGGTGAGTGATTTATGCGAGTTTGCATCTTAAGGCTGCAGTTTTGCAGTTGTTTGCGTCTTTGTTAATATCAGTATATGGTACTGAAACGATGGTAAACTCCTTTGGTACTGGCCGCCGTTTATGACTGATTTTATAATGGGAATCTGTCATGCACTGAAAAATAAACAGACACACTTTCGGGAGCGCATTCCAATTTGAATTGTACTACCGCGAGGATTAGAGTAAGGAGGGTCCAGACCCCACTTTATAGTAGAGACTTGGAGGGAATATCCTCCCAGAGTGTCGTAGCTAGAGAAATGCACTAACCTATTAATTTCAGAAAAGCAATAAAGGATATTTTAAACCCATACCTCCACCTTTATTGGTACAGTACCTACGTACAGTGTTAACGTATCGTATCGTAGCGTTAACGTAGGAACGTTAAGGCAAGGGGAATGGCGGCGTTGTAGAGAGGCAGGTTTTACTGCTTCTCCAGTTTTGGCGTTGCAGCCGCCAGCAACGTCGAGGCTTCTGGGGAGGGTGAGTAGTGGCCTCGATTGCCGAAGCCAGTGATGGTTTGAGGCCGTGCTGGCGAGCCTCTCGCCTTTCGAGGGTGTGATGCGCAGAGAATCTGATGACGGTTCGCGTAGCCACCCCACAACAGGCGTAGCAGGAACTGCCCCGGAGGGTTTTAGTGGGTATGCCCCTGGACGCTACCCAGGGGAGAGCCCCACACTACCCGGTCGTCTCCCAGCGGCCGGGTGTGCATAAGGCGGCGCCGACCACCGGCGCCGATGTCGGCTCCCTTTGAGCCGGCGGCATTTCCCTCCGGGCAAACAAAAAAAAGGTTTTACTGCTTATTTTCTATATAGGTACGTGGTTAGTGTGATAATATTTCCTAAGAACAAAGCACATTTTTTTTCATTATCCGAGCCCGAGAGGGCCGATACATACTGGTCGTTAGTTTATTGTGTGCCTTTGAATAGAAGGGATCTCACCCTATGACTTTATCTTTTGGCGCCTATGATTCTAGTCTTGAGCCATTTATGTCATTGCTATCGTAGGCGTCTAGGCGTTATCTATTTATGTACCTACTTACCACCATCTACTTTGATTTTGAGTGATGGTAGCTTGTGGATAAATATGCCTTCCAAACGGGAGCTTCGGTTAGAGAAGAGCGGCATGAAGCATTGCCTGCACTGTGTTGTTTGTGAGTGAGGGTACCAGAGGCCCAATCGGGGGAAAGGGTAGACAACGCATTTGTGACTCCACGTGTTGCGGGGTGTCTATAGCGGCGGCAATCGCTTACCATCAGTTGATCCGTCAGCTCGTCTTTTACCTATTTAGAATAGTCCCTTGTCTTGATATGGTGTGTTTATATTGTCATCATTCCAGCCAATAGACGTCCACTGCTGGACATAGGCCTCCCCCAAAGTTCTCCACACAGATCGGTCCTGTGCCACCCGCATCCAATGGACTCCCGCGACATTCACCAGATCGTCGTTTTTATTGTAGATGTGCCAAAAAAAAAATCATCCATAAAAATACCTTTGATAACACGGGTTCGCTTTCAAAATATTGGACGCCTCCAAACTCTTTAACAAAGTCGCGGTTACATCTAGTTTTCTTCGTCTGTAAAAGCTTCCCTAGATACGACTAAGCAAGCCTTATAAATGAGCCGGGCTAGGTTCCTGCGTGGGATTGAAAGATAACATTGTTTTAAGTTAAGAAGGCTGGGCTTCGTAAGATTCTTAAGTATTTATCTTGACTTTAATTAAATAAATATAATGCCAAGTTCTTGATTTTCTTACTTTATTACACAGGGTGAAACTACCCTGGGAACTAGAGGAAAGTGTGGTATGTACCATACTTAAATAATTATAATAAAATAATTAGTCTAAGAATTGAAACGGTCAAGTTAGTTATTTTTATTCCACAAAATTAACGATCTAGTCATTATTCTAGATATTTTTTCCCTGAAAAACTTTAGATTTTACACGAATACTATGATACCTACAACCTCCAAAAGAATTTTTAACGTAATTTTTTTGTTTGAATATCAAACATATATGTAGGTACCTAATACACCTATAAATATACAAACATGAACAATGTATAACAAGATAACTTCTTTACACAGTCACAATGCTTAAATGTAACCCAAAAAGTCAAAACACTTGCGTAATGTAATCGACAGTCACCGCCATCTATTGGCAAACTGGCGTGACGTGGGCGGGCCACTATTATCTATTAGATATACTCATAAGCAAAGATTTAAGTACCTAAAGTTAGTTTTGGTTAAAACTGACAATGTTTCTTTTATCTGTCACATACAAAAATTACAGTATCGTTTAGTAAACTATGACTTACCTTAGTTTTCATTTTGTACTAATTAAAATAAAATCACACCCTATTTACTTAATCTCGATTAAAACCAGTGCAGTTTTCTCTTCGTCCCATTAAAAAAAATATATTAAAAATAACCACACAGAAAAAACACGGGTCCGACCGCTAGTAGTTGTTTTTACGAATATCTTTCACATTTTTGACGGTTATGTCTGTGCAATAAGGTTCAAAGTCGTGTTTTGTGTGAAGCAGGTAGGTACGTCAAGAACATGCAATTTTCTACTTCCCTTTGCAAAACAATCCGAACAAGACACACGCTGCGGGCTGCGGGCGTTAATTTTACGGTAGAGGTTTCAGACATGTTTTTAATAATTTATGAGTAGAACATAGCAAAGGGAACTTGCGCTGCATCATAATTTAAAGTTAGACTGTGGCTTAGATTAAAAAGTAAAAAGCAAGTATCAGGCTATATACCTACATTCTTACAGCAGGGCAAAGGAGTCCATCATAGAAATCAAGTCATCGCTAATATGATGGGATTAGGCTTAATCAAATAAATCGGATTGGTGATCACAAACCGGATCACAAATAGGTGGTAGACGAGCAGACGGATCACCGGATGGTAGAGGTAACTTGCATGCGCGTCACTTGAAGTGACAAGTAAGTTATCAATCAGCGCGACCCATAAATATTCGCAAGATGAGGTGAATCGCTGATGCGTTGCCAGCATTCCGGAAAAATGTGTGCAGTCGTCTTTTGACGTCTCTTGAAGGTATTTAAGTCATAACCATCAGCAAATGCTGCCGCGGGCAAACCATTCTACAAAACTGAAGTACGGGCACAGAATACATAATAGTTGGTACGGGATAGAAAGTTCCGTGAGAAATGCGTTGCAAGAATTCAGTCGCAGGAAGTCGAATGCAGTAATTTGACACCTACCAGGATGTATCTGTGAACATTTACATCCCTTGAACCACATATTCTACCAACCATTCTGAACAAGATTTATTCTTTGACTTTTGGAAACTCTTAAACATATTTGTTTCTGGACTTTAAGCACTTGCAAAACTTGGGCTCACGTAATTAAGTCATAAATCCCACCATACAGTGAACCCAATTTAACTTTTGTTTCGTGAAGAAATATACAGGGAAAATTAAAGGGTTAGATAAATGTCTTGGGACCAGGGCTGGACTGTAACAATCTCCCTGAAATGTTCATTCCTCTATGGTGGCAGTGTCCAATTTACTAAGCATAGATTGGCGTCTACATAACAGTCATTAGTGAAGCATGGAAACTGACACTGAAGGAGGAAAATCATCTGCAGGTGACAGAACGAAAGATATACCGAAAGATTTTGGGATCGACCAAAGGTGATGTTTGGAAGCTTAGATTCAACCAGCAGATTGAAGATAGCTGAACTCAACTTTATAGGGGAGATAAAATCATCTTGACTACACTGGCTTGGACTCGTGGACCTCGGACTCCTACTTTTTGGTCTAAAATAACCTAGAGAATCTTTCCGCCAAATCGTGCACATTTAGTGCTTTGAAGTCCTTGGTGAATTTTCTATCTCAGACAACTTACAAAACCGTTGCAACGGGTATCCTGGTACGTTGCGTACAAAACCTACATGATGGAAGCTTTTCAGAATGTGATGTCAGTAGCGCATTTGATATTGATCCGGCTCACAAAATATTTATATTGTTAAAATAATAAGGTTCTATAGAAAATATTGGTTTACTCTCCAAGCCCGGCACTGTAAAACGTTAACGACTGGCGATCCCTAAAACGACTTATTGTCGAATCGTTTTTCACTGCGTGGGTGAACAGTTCAACAAGTGACTAAGTTGGTTAACAAGGGCCGGCCTTAAATAACGGCACGTCTTCAACACCGCAAGGTTCCAAAGCTCCCAAAAATAAGTTTTGAAGAGTACGTTTGCGTGTCTTTGATATTGAACTGAATTTAGCGACGCGGATTTGTAATGAATGAAGCTGAAACGATTAAGACAGAATGAAGGGCTGCACAGGTCAGGAGTATTGCTTTTTGGAAGGGTCGCATTTTACTAGCATATATAAAATATACCCGAGACATTATTAAATTTGACATTCTGATTTAAAAGGCAAAAATACAACATCTACACAATACATTGACCTGTATAATTACGTAGTAGCAACTTAAGCACTTGTGTTAGGTACGCATATCAGACAAAAAGGGAAATATAAATATTTGCACAGTGTACAGATTGCACCTCCCAAATTTCTCGTATGAGGCAAAATAACTACCAAATTAGCCATTGGTTATTTCGCATCGAAACGTGTTTACTTACATCTACAAGTTAGTAAAGATGAGTTTTAAAAAAAGTTCTGTCACAAACATCAGTTCTACGTTTGTAACGGACGAGTTATTTTTTCAATGAACTAGGCAAACGGCTTTTTCGCTGTAGGAGACACGAATTTACGGAATTTTTGTCATACTGCAAAAAATGGACGTACAAAAACCTCTGTGATATTTTTCTCACAAATCCTCAGCTACCAGAAAAAATATAAGTAAAGGAAATAGTCCTTTAAATGCTTTCACCGGAATCGTGAAATAGTTCTCGAGGCGTCTGCTAATGAATACACAGATTTAGGTAGCGGACGGGCCTTTGTACTTCAACCCGGGATTCACCTGGGACAGGTTAAATGACATCGCCGAATAAGGCCAGGGTACCTTTTAAATCTAGGTTATTTTGAGAGCTGCCTGGTGTCAGTCCCTCAGGTATATACGGGTATAAGAGGCTAGTTTAGATAGATGATGATGGCTAGATAGAAGCGATTTAGTTACCTATTAAAACAAAGTTACTTATTAAAAATTTGAATTTGTTTTTCTCCGGAACGCCAAGCACTTAATTAATATAAAGTACTTCTTCTTGTCGTAAAGTGGCAATGAGGACAAAAGTGGAAACTGTCTTACTTTAAACTTAAAAAAATACGTATCCATTTACAAAAGGAGAAAAGTCACTTATAATGAAATTACTTTCTTACCCACTTTTTAACAATTTAATAATTGATTTTAAACAGTGTTTGTAACTTTGCAGAGATTTATTTTAGACATAAAATTTTGACATTTTGCAAATGACAAAATTTTGTCTAGTCACGTTAGATACCCAACCCAGCATAACTTAGCCCGTGTTTATTAACATTAACTTATTAGTATTTCACATTAACATATTAGTATTTAGGTAATATATTATTTGTGTTTGCTCTATTGTCTGATATGTGTAACGCAAGTGCTTATGCTACCTAGTAGGTACGGAGTCAGGTCAATGTACGAGATGTTGTGAGTTTTTTTTTGTTTAGTTCTTTATTCCGTAGGATGAAACAAACGTTTGAGCTCTGAAACGATAGCCTTGAAAGCTACTGGAAATACCACGCTGTAACGCACCACATATTTCGACAATCGATATTGATACAAATGAAGGGGTAATCTAAATGATTACACTTAAAATTTAAAGAAACATTTTATTTTGTGCTTGAAACTATTATTCTTAAAAGAGAACCCGTATAGTACATGAAGGTAATAGTGTGAAACGTCGAGTGCTCGCCTTTTAGAATCTAGACTAGATTCAGTAATGGCAGAAAAGAGGTTAAGGTGGGACGTGGCCGACGATTACGGAAGCAAACCGCTTTGTGTGAGTGGAAAAGAATGTAGCAGTTTGATTTTCGTTACAAAAAAAAAAACTCAAAAATAGCAATACAATGCATGGAGAGAGCAATCTACGTGTGCGTGCACTGAGCGATTTGCTATTTTTTTTAATAAAAACTATTGTTTTCATTTCAACAAAAAAAAAAGTACTTAGAAAAACTTGGACACCGAAATCTGTTGGTTTACAATAAAGCCGTCCCGTAATAAATGAGGATAATATCAATACAGGTGGTTATGAAAGGGAGGGAACCTCTAATTCGGTCGTAACGTCCGCTTCGTTTTAGGCCCCAGCGTTGTTGTGCTGACTACAGTACTACTAAAGACGTGGATAAGAACCATCCCAATAAGTTCCCTTAGTGTTCATCATCTTTAAGAAAACATTTGACAAGTCACAGCCAGTATTGCGGTGTTCCCTGATCGCTATGACATGGCCTTTTTTAAACGAGCATCGGCATTGTTGTTGTCTATGAGCGCCGGTTACCATTTACCATCAGATGGGCCGCATGCTCCTCTGCCTACTTCAGCAATTAAAAAAAAAACTTGTCACATTTTTCCAATCTCCACAAAGACAAGGCTACGGCAGAACGGCTATGACATAAAAATGCTATCTACCGATTTACTACAGAAATGTTGACTGATGTCTTGCGTGCATATCAGTTGTTTGCCGTCTGTTACTTAACATGTATTAGGCCGTAAACATAGTTCAGCAGTATTCCAGCACCACTGAGCCTGAATTCAAATTGTATCATTACAGTTAATACCTCTATAATTTCAAGCAAAGGCGGATGCCAAAGCATTTCAATAATATTAACAGAATAGTTTTGATGCAGAAATATCAAAGTAATTAGAACCAATCAGTTCAATGGATATTGATCAATTTATATTAGTTTGTAGTTAGTGAAAGACAAAACAAGCTCATTAGTGACGAAACTCGGTTGAGCCATTATTAAACAAGTAGCCAAACGGTACACGCTAGTCTAAGCCATTGTCTTACTATAAATGGTTTTAGATTAGCGTGTTTTTCTGCGCGCATATAATCGGGAAGCAGTGGCGTGCATTAGGGGAGACCTGTATCCAGCAGTGGACAAGTGTGGGTTGCTGATGATGATGATTAATTGATCGTCGCAGGGAGCGGATGTTTCGTCTGATACCCGGAGCGCTATATGTGATATCTTCTCCTATAAGTACATTAGTTCTATTTATAAAAAGCTTTTCAAAAAAATTACCGATAGCCACATATTAATTTGTAGTTAGTGAAAGACAAAACAAGCTCATTAGTGACAAATTCGGTTAAGCCATTAATAAACAAACAGCCCAACTGTACACGCTACTCTAAGCCATTGTCGTACTATAAGTGGTTTTAGATTAGCGTGTTTTTCTGCGCGCATATAATCGGGAAGCAGTGGCGTGCATTAGGGGAGACCTGTATCCAGCAGTGGACAAGTGTGGGTTGCTGATGATTAATTGATCGTCGCAGGGAGCGGATGTTTTGTTTGCTACCCGGACCGCTATATGTGATATCTTCTCCTATAAGTACATTAGTTCTATTTATAAAAAGCTTTTCAAAAAAATTACCGATAGCCACATATTAATTAGCTATACCAAACAAAAAGTCGCACGTCTGTAGTCTCAGAATCTGAAATATTAAGTATAGTTCTTCCAAATGTAACGTTTAATAATATTACTCCTAACAAAGTTGGTCGGCTCAGTTGAGTCAGAAATTGAAAAACTTAACGAATAAAATGCGTTCACTCCATGAGCATTATCATATTAAAATGGATTATGAACTTAAGTGCTTTTTATCGTAACTTTTGCTAAAAACAGCTACTTTATATTCCCATCCTAAGGCAGGATTACGTTGAGATTTCAAAGTGTATAGATTAGAAAAAATGTATCTCATTTCCAAATTCTTTCGTACTACATGTACGTATACTTTCTCGATGGGACAATGGTCGGTGATTTACACTTTGATGAGATGAATAGGGTGGTTTAAACTTTGGGATGGGGCCAAAATGTGTTAATAAATAGATAAGTAGGAATTTTAGTTTATTTAAAAGTAAACTAAAATTACTATTTTGTGAATTTCTTACGTTGTGACCTTGTTTCATACGCCAAAAGTTTTGGATTGGATACTCACTATGAACAAACAATTCATGTTATTAACATTAATTATGCCATTTATTTTCAGTCAACAATACTCATCATTTCATAAACACTCTAGAGGTTCGCATAGTGCGAGCGAGAGTACGAGTCAGCCTGCCTAGTAGCTGCACTTTCAGTAACACGGACTTCAACTTGCACTTCATCCATTCGTCCACTGCTGAACATAGCACTGCTGACACATTTACCTCCATTGGCAATGGAGCGGTCTGCATCCAACGGGCACCAGCGACTCGGACTACGCCTACGCCTCGTCTACCGGAACGTGGTCTCCATTCAAGAATCTTTTGGCTCCAACGGCCATCTGTAGCGCTACCATGAGTTGACATCGAAAACGTTACTACAGTCGATAGCGAGTAAACGGGCGTCGAATAGATTTTGATTGAACACGTACCATGGTTTAAAAATCTCGCTAGCGTTAGCTCGATAGCGAGTGTAGTAATTGCTTACGCAGAAAGTGACGTGCTTGACTTCACGCCCTTGTTTGGGAACCAGTTACAAGTTACTCGCAAGAGCGAGCTAGAAATTGTCTTTTGGATAACACAGCAGCTTGCACTGTGTACACTACTTTTAAAAGAACTTTATCTCACTGTTCGAGAAATGGCGGAAGCTATTTCACCGACGGAAATATTTAAATCCAAACATCTTAATCCAGTTGAGGTTTTACGAAACTCCACAAAATTCTCCCTTGCATTTCCTTAAGAAGATTTTAAAATGTGCAACAAACTTTGGGCACAGACAGTTTTAAAAGACTTCATTTGGAATATACACTAATGGAAAAATTTACAGGACACCTAACTAATCCGCATTAGGCAAGCGTGGTGATTAAGCTTAATTCCATTATAGTAGCGATAATTTATACTATGTAAGCGATAAAAAAACCAAAACCTAAATAAAGCGTCTTACTTACATACCCCCGGCTGTTAAGCGACAGATTTGGGCGCAACTGGGAATCACGCTAAGATGAGAGAGACGTCAACATCATCATCATCATTTCAGCCAATAGACGTTCACTGCTGGACATAGGGCCCCAACGTTCTTCATACAAATCGGTCCAGTGCCACCCGCATCCAAGGGACTCCCGCGACCTTCACTAGATCGTCGGTCCACCTGGTGTGAGGCCTGCCACGGCTGCGGCGTGCGGACGGAGAGACGTTAATAGAAAGTGATATTAATCTTGGAAATCTCTGGAAACTTACATTGCGCGTGACCCCGACTCGAATTTGACCTGTTTTTTTACTCCGTCCATCGTATTCATCCATTAGTTACTAAGACTGCTTAAAGTAGGTACATATATTTGATAATTCAACGAATGTTGGATAAGATGCAAAGGCAGGCAGCATTCAGGCCCTTTAGGGGTTTCTCCCTTCTCAGCCTAACAAAGACGTCATTCTTCGCTTAGATCAAACGCCGTATTATATCGAGAACCTTTTGATAGCCGGAAACACATTTGAATAAAGTAATTTCATCATTTTTCCACTCGATTTTTTCTCCCATATTTACTTTCCTAAACAGATTTGCGCAGATTACAAACGCGTATACGTCCTCTATGAGAGGACTGGATTGAGAGTTTACTCAATTCGTTAGGTATTCATGAGTTTGATTCGAAGCACAAATATCGAGGGGTATTATTGAGGCCTTGATACGCCGAGGGCTAAACAGTACAAAGAGTGCACAGTACAATAAGGTTAGCCAGTTTGCGAACTACCATTTTGGCGACTAGTATCCTTCATTATTATCATCATCATTTCAGCCAATAGACGTCCACGGGTAGACATAAGGCGGCCCAATGTTTTACTCACGGATCGGTCCTGTGCTACTCGCATCCAAGACATGCATTCTTTATGATGTTTTTTTTTCCAATTTTACAAAGTTTAAGTACAAATTCACATTTTAACCTAGAATTTTTATTAATAAAATGGGTTTCATGTGAGATGATGTCGCAGAAAATGTGTGTTGAAAAACGTCACAGAAAATGTTTGCGTTTCCATCGCATAAAACAATTACTTTTTTTTAGTATTCAGTTAATGTTTTCGTCCAGTGGCCCAAATGCGAAGTGGGCCAAATGCGCCTTAACGGTTTATATGTTTTTAAACTTTCGCGTTGCATTAAACAATACTTCATAATAAATGGGACTAAACCGATTGTTACAAATTTTGTGCAATAAAGTTTAAATAAATAACGTGACGAGATTTAAAAAGTACATTCTAGCACTTATTGCTTGACGTTTCGACTGCCTTACAACAGCTGTGGCCTCAAACGGAGTCCGCTTGTTCGCTCGCGTTTAGTCCCTTTTATATGAAGTAACTAGTGGCCCGCCCTCACTTCGCTTTGGGACCGTAATTCAGAAACGAACCAATAGATGGCGCTGTGCTCAATTAAATCGCGCAAGTGTTTCGTGTTTTCGGTTTACCTATAAGCCTTGTCGTTGTCTATAGAAGTTATCTCTTTATAAATAGTATAAAAAATTGAATTGTTTATGTTTTGAATGTGCTATATTTATTTTTGATCATGTATTAAAGTAGAAACGTTAACAAATTTAAAAGTCATAATATGCCCTATTACCAAAAGTGTCAGTGTTTACCTTGCTGTTTCTGATTACATTGTGCCTAAACGCACCACACTTCTCGACCCGTTGAGAATACGAACGATAATGAAAAACTGATTCCCACGACGTTTTGATTGATATTCCCCGAATTTCCGAGACGGCATTCAGGTGTTCCTAGTTTTCCAGGAATATTCTTTGTTGGTTTCCCACAAAGACTGGAAAAAGACTTCTGAAACCGAAGTGGTGTGGTTTTGTAGATTTATTAAGTCGTTAAATAGAAATGATGTCGTTATAACTTTATGCCATTTTTCTGTCGACTATTTTTATTTGTCCTATCATTTTATTAGTGAAGAAATCTTCAGAGAAGAGTATTTAATGCTGTCTACCTATTTTAATTCAACCAAAAACGTTAACTAGGATGTGATATGAGAGTCAAGTTAAAATTTAGCTTTCTATTCCAGAACTGTAGACCTAGCACAAACATTTCGAGAAATAGTATCGTGTCCACGCTAGGATTACGCTAGCTACTCAGCACGAATCACCTTCAATGACGTATCGTAATAGTACCTACCGTTTCCGTCAAAATGTACTGTATCCAGTACGTTTTAGTTAGTTGTAGGTTGTTTCACTCATGTATTCTATTTCTGTGCAATAAAGAATATCTATCTATCTATATCTATAATCTGAGGACGATACTATCCTTTCTGACGTTTGTGCGATCTATTTTAGTTCCGCTTATGTACAATAGAGAGCTCTTCATTTTATTTTCCCAACAAACCGCGGGTAACGCCGCATGACACAGCTAGTAAGTATTAGATGTTCACTAAACTGATATACTACGCGTAAAATATACAACTAGATATTTTGTTTATAGGTCAGATAATAACGACGATGTATACGTTAGTTGTATAATCTGTGTGTATTTAAAGTGGGTCAAGTAGTTAACTTAATTTTAATCCACATCATTTTCTCTTTCATTTTCTCTAAGCAAAATCTCCATTGATTAACCAGCCGTCTACGACAAAAGAAATAAAAGGTAAAAAAACTCCTAATCCAAAGGCAAGTCAGAATGAAGCTAACAAATGGTCGGCATCAATAAGAGCCGGCATTATCAGCCGTACCGCGTAATGTAGTGGTTCAAGACTTACTCAAAGAATATCCAACTTTATTCGGATTAGGTACACATGAAGAATTGTTAGGTCTACAAATGAGGCATCTCTACAAAAATAGTTGTTAAAATCTTTCCGCTGATATCCTACCGTATATTATAAAGGAAAAAGAAAAAGAATGGTTTTTACTTTTGTTAAAGTATAAGCCTTTTACTGTCCCATCATAGTGGGCCTCCATCATAGAAATCAAGTAATCGCTACTATGATGGGATTAGGGTTTAATGACCACGCTTGCCTTATGTAGATTGGCGATCAGTGATCAGAAATCCGAACTATGTTCATTCCCGATTCCCGAGTCGAGCAAAAAGTATGTTACGAATTTTTCCAACACATCTCGGGCCTGTGATCACAAATCCGCATTATGCGAGCGTGTTGCTAAAATAATACGTAAACTAAGTACTGTAACTACCGTCTAACGCTTCGTCTACATTGGTCTCCATTCGAGAATCGTTTGGCTTTAACGGCCATCTGTTCTATTTAACAAGTCTCTCACGGTATGGCAATGTCAACTGATGTAATTCCCTGCCATCGCGTCTAATTTGATTGGAATGTAGGCTCTCCTTTAGCGTTAAGCTAACATTCACTAACAAGTGTTTTGTTTTCTAATATAAAACGTCTTTTTAAATCAAGCAAACATGGCCTAAGGGAATCTCAAATTTTCAGTTTTCATACTAAACGACGTGACGGCGTACAGGGAGCTAGAAAGTTCGCAGAATCACCTCCATAAAAATGGGACTGTACACAGTAGGATATAAAATGCAAATTGGCATAAAAATCTGTATTATAGATGATATTTCTCTGGGGCTGGTTCGAGACAAAGGCAATCAAGTTGATTCTACAAAGGGTTAGCCGGGGTGCGGAATACAAATCCTGGTATAAAACAAAAGGCGTTAATTTTTTATAGCGGACCCTTCCGAGATTGTGTTAAACGTTGTTCGAAATTTAGGGCGTGCATGCTAAATATTCTCCTACTCCTTCACTTGTTGGATGTAATTCCTTCTTGGCCTTCCTTTTCCTCTTTTTCCTTCCACTTACAAGGATTTGAAGGTGCTGGCAGACTCTTAGAAGAAATAGTTAACCAATCTGCAATAATATTGTTTACAATGAGATGAGCAGTTTTCTAATGGTGGTTAAAATTTACGCATCAGCAATAATACGAGGAAGAATCGATATTAATGATTGCTTTTACTATCGATACTAATAAACCTATCGATGTCATTGTCAAATGTAGCACTAGTATGAGACAGGGACACTAGTACAAAATGTGCTATTGGACCAGTCTATCGTGCTAGTACCTAGGTACTAACTTATGCCTAAGTTTACAACTAGCTGCTCGGTGTAATTGTCTGGCGCATTAATGTTTATTTAAGTTCTCTTCCTATTAACACTTTTATTATAGCAGACCCTTGAAAAGGCAATCAAGCAATAACAAAAGAACACTTTAATTAAAAGGAATAGCCTAAAATAAACCGCAGGCAAATCTGATGACGCAACAATTTATTTCAGAGGGAATTTTAAAGATTGTAGGTATTGTTCTTCAAAAGCTAAGGATAATGAAACTCTGTGCTTTATTGTTGTTGCAAAGTAAAAGTAGAACTTTTGTTTATGCTCGTTTGTCGAAATGTCAAGTACTCTGTGTCAAGTTGTCAAACGTTTAGCATCAAACTAAAAAATCACAAAACACAAAAAAATTACCAGTAATCCTAAATATCAGCCATGTCTAAAGCAAATACGGGAGGCGTAAATCTCACAAACAGCTACTGCTTCTACTCTTCAATTTTGGCATTAAAACTACTGGCTTTAGCGCCTTTAGCAGCAGTCGTTTGTAATCCTGAGAAAGTACAGCGAGCGAATTTGAGCGACTTGAAAAACCTGACACCTTTCTGGTTAGTAGCTGCGTTGTACGTGACCACCCAGCCGGATCCCAATGCTGCCTTGACGCTGATCCGGGTTTTCGTGGCGGCGCGTTTCGTGGCGGCCGTAGGCTATGTGAGGAGGCTGCCCAAGCTGTTGGTGGAGCTGGCCTTCTTTGTATCCTTCGCGATCACTTGCTACATGGGCGGGTACGTGGTCTACACGTACAGACAGGCTCTATGAACATTCCGTTACTGAGAGATTAAATCAACGTTTGATCTTTTTTGGAAAGAGAAAATTGTAATATGATAGAAGTGAACGTCTAAATACTGGATCAATCACATTAAATTATAATGCACAATAATGTGTTTTTCTTTCAAACGTTAAAATCAAGATTTTGTTTATTTTTAGTGATACTTTGAAGGTATCATACAAATTTACTATTTTTTTTATCATTTTACACCTTACACAACTTAGTGTAATTTCACTGATCGTATTTATGTCTCTATTAATGACGAAATCTTAACATGGACATGTCGACAGCGCTAATAAAGGATTCTGTAAGGTAGTGGTATCACTCCGGTCGAGCCGGCCCACTCACGCCGAAACAGTGGCTCTCCCACAATTAGATTCTAGTTAATAATCTCTGAGTGGACAGACCGACAATCATGTATGGCTAATCAATCTAAAAGGAAAGCGTTTCTCGTGGACTGCGGAACCCTAAAAAAACAAATTATTATTTTCATTTGAATGAACTTTCCGGCTTATGTCAACGTAAAACAACCTTTGGGATGAAGCAATGTTTTGTTTGCACTCAAATCTTTGAACTTTTGGTACTTGTTGATTTTTCTTTACTCACTGAAAAGGCCCTCAGAAGTTTTTGTATATCGCAAACAAAAATAAAGTTAATCTCTAAATTTTGCGAGAGTCCGGACCCTATAAGAATGGCTTCAAGTTTTTCTTTAGCTAACAGTTTGATGAGTGATGGTTCAGTCCCATTTTCTGGTTGTTTTGTCATTATCATTTTCGTTTTATCGTAAATTTAAATTCATAGGGTTTTTCGACGAAGATTTTTTGAAGGCAAGTAAAAAAAACAATGATGAAATATAAACAATATTTTTATGCATTTTCTATCTTCTGGGGAAAGAAACATATACTTATTTGGTGTCATCTTTAACTTCCACTCTGCGGGCAAATTCATTCTGAGATCCCACTTTGGAGAGTGAGAGGTGAGAGTCCTTCAGCCCCTGCTGGAGTATACTACTATTTAATACTTTACTCTATGGGTGGACCCCTTCTTTAGTGTACCCCGTGTAATATACCCCCGTGTAGTAGTGATAGGGGAGTAGCCGGCTTATAAATCTAAGGGGTGAGTATCATGACTATTACTTTACTCTATGGGGGGCCTGGTTGATGCAAGAAGACATGGGACCCAAGAGACGTCACATCCCATTCAGTTTGCTGCAGCTGCGCTGGCTGGAGAGACTGCACCTTTGTGTAGGAATCCATACTCAAAGGACTGCATTGATTGTTATAAAATTATTTAGCCTAAACCATCGACAATCATTTCTTTATACAGCCTTGTCACACTGTAAAATCGTGTAATGATAAGAAAAACGTATAACGAAACGCTTATTAAAGTACAGATAATGTCAATCTGACAACAAATGTCCAGCAAAATATGGTTACTCTAAATACACAAAAAAGCGTTCGCTGATGGGCAGAACAATATCCTTAGATAGCCCTCTGTCTCAAACTTACATGGTGCACGCGGCGTTACTCGCCATCAAGTTGCTAGCCCTTAGTCCCATGGCGGCCATGACTTGGGTCAACAAAGGCGTGTTCGAGAACCCAGACATCGTGCGAAGGGCATACCTGTCCGAGCTCAAGAACTTAGCCCCGTTTTGGATAGTGGGAGCCCTATACGTTACTACCCATCCGCCCGTAAGCCTGGGTGTGACCCTATTCCGGTTATACAGCATCTCACGGCTGGCAGTTGTGATGGGGTATGCTTCGAAACCACTGCCCGCGTTCTTGACAGACCTGGCCTTGATAGCCTCCTATTTGATAACCTGCTATATGTCCGTTTATGTTGTGTATTTTTACAGGAAATCTATGTGATAATAAAATTCGAAATCAATTAAACCATTGGAAGGTTCTGCATTTTATGCTTGTTTGAGTTTTACTATGTATCGACATTGACTGAAGAAAGTGTTATCAGTAAAATAGCAAAACACCTGTTTGGGAATATCCGCTATCATATACATTTAAAAGTAGGTTTTGGTTCCTTTTTGATACAAATTAATAATTTCTAAGAATAGAATATCAATAAAGGTTTTTGAAAAGGTATCAGATTAACCCACGCAAAATCTCGCAAAACTGCGGTTTATTCCAAAGGAAGGAACATAATCCAGTTAAAATTAAAAAATAAGTAGATTGTTTTTTTAGAAACATTTTTGATTTCTTTTGTGATCCTCTGGGAAAAGCGAGTAATCCACGGTTTCAAGTTTTCTGCACACTGCTTTTAGGTCGGGCTTTGCTATTCTTGCTTATTATTTCCTGCTTATTTTTTATCCGAATTATGTAGTTACAGCTTGCATTTATATTTATTAAAGCTTTGTGTATTGAGGGAATTGTTTGCAGTTATGGGAACGCCCTGATGGTCTAATGGTACCGGGCCGTGACTTCGGGGTCCCGAGTTCGGTTCCTGGGTCGAGTATAGACGTATGTTCCGGATTTTTCGAACATAGCTCGGTTTGTGATCACCGATCCGCATCATAGTAGCTATGATTGATTTGTCTAGTGAAGGCCTTTGCCGTGTTTTCGGTTTACCTATCAGGCTACGTGCTCTATCCTCTTTGGATATACTTTTTATTGCACACAAAACAGAGGTATAAGACTTAAAACTAGATTTTACTGGAATCATGTATAAAAAAGGCGACCTTATCAGCCTTATTATGAGCGGTCTTTTCCAGGCAACTTTTTAAAACTGTAAATAAAGTCACACTTGCCCTATTTTAGTGTTGATAAAACCCTTAATGATAGTTAAGTTTAAACCTTCATCATTTATTAATATACTTCAGGCAGAAACTTCGAGTCATCGATCAAAGACCAACTTTGTCAATCAATCTTCTTAGCATGTTTAATAGGTTGACAAGTATTTCAGCTACGAAATTTATTTTTAAGACTAAGTCACTGATGAGAACAAAAGACAGGTAGGGCACGGTGAGTAGAACGCACCTTCCGTACGGGGAGTCGTGGTTTGAATCCTAGCAGGCATCTCTGAATTTTACAAATTATGTGCCTATTTCTACAAGTACAGACAGCCACACATCAGATTACCATAACCTGTCAATATCAATTGAGAAGATATTCAACCTAATGTGTTTGACAGTAAAATGAAAATCGATCAAAGAAATTTGACAGTTTTCTATACTTTGATCTGCTGCTGCTGTACGTATCTATTAGCACGGCAGTGACGGCAAACATCGTGAGAAAAGGAAACCTGCACATTTCAGATAGTTTCTGAAATGTGTAAATGAGTTTGTTGGTCAGGTTTACCTGTTGAAGGGTTGCGAAGATCAGACGGCAGTTGCTTTATTGTGACCAGACTTCCCATTATTATCAGAGTTTCCAAATCCTGGTCTTAGAGTACCCTGAAAGTGAAAGCTTTGTTCGGAACAGATATTAACACGATATGAGAGAGAGGGATTTAGTAGATGGCTAAATGTTCTCTACATTTAGCCATTTACTCCTTCATCCTTTTGGTTGAAGTCCAATTTATATAATTGAAGATGGAAATATAATCCGATCCGAGAACAGAAATGCATGGCAAATTGAAGGGGCATAAACTAAGCTTTTGATGTACTATTGTACAGGGTGTATTGGTAATCATTCATCCCTATAACTACCTCTGCACTGCAAAAATTATAGGTAAAACAACGTTTGTTTCCTGATTTTTGTAAATTCGCATAAATATTTTCAATTTTTTCGCACAACACTCTTCTGACTTATTTATTTTGTAAGTGGAGCTGGATGTTTTTTCGACGCATTTTAAATTATTCGGAATCGTTGGTCAGTAGAAGTGAAATGTTTTGTGGGTTGTAAATGTTTATCAATACACCCTGTCCATTTGTACAGTCTGCTCCAAAAATATGTACACACTTTAGGACCTTGTCACAATAACATAATAAGAAAGTAGAACGACTTATACTTTCTTAGTATTATGACAAGGTCCTAAAGTGTATACATATTTTTGGAGTTGACTGTACTGAGAAACATACATTCACGTGTGATTGCATTTCAAATTCAGTCCACTTAAGAAACCCACAAAAACGTTATTTATTAAGCCCTCAAACAGACGAAGGCGTAAAGCAGGATAAAGATAATTCGCCCCATAAAATGCGCGGAGGCTTTCTGCTTTCAATTCCTTAAATCAAGTCACGTAATCTCTGTTACTGTATAAATTCGGTATTTCACAGAATTATTGCGTCTATTGAAATAATTTCAGGTTTCACCCGTGGTTCGGTTTGCGCTTTTAGGGGTTCCAGTCCACAAAAGGACAAACATTTTCTAAGTTGTGTAAGTACGGAGTTAATGTATGAGATGTTCATTTATTTTTTATTAATTAATTTGTAACATATTGGTTTACATTTCGCGCGTTCATTTTACATAAGAAAAAGTAACAAGAACGTAATACTTACCTACTAAATTATGTTTGTTTAATAATACTAAAACATTTGTCAATTTATCATTATTATTATCAATATTAGCAAGTACATAAGCGGTAGTACATAAGCGGTATTGATGACCTGTATCTAATAATTTACTTATCTATTACTTTCTGATTGGCATAAAATAATGAAAAATAAAAGATAATGCATAAAGAAATGGAATCGTGAAGAAAGCATACTAGAGCCGACCGATGGGCCGACGCCCTATTGGCCGACCTAGATATTGCTGGAAAGACTTCGTCGAAGATGATCTGCGAGAACTTCAGGCTAGTGACTGGCATCAAGTAGTGCAGGATCGACGAAAGTGGCGTTCTCTTGTTTCGGAGGTCAAGATTCGTTTCGGGTCGCTGAGCCAGAGGATTAATGAATTTACACTGTAAACATTTTCTACTTTTCCGCCACAATCAAGTCCCAGGAGTAGATTTTCAGTTAGACAATGTAGTTACAAGCAAATAGGTATAATTAAATTTAGTCTCGAGCCGGTTTCCAATTTGTTGACACGGGTCGCCCGAAAAGTTTTTGCGCGTAGTTCTGCCCCGCATGTTGCCGACCAATTAGGTAATTAAAACACATGCCCTTCCAGGGACAGGCTGGGAAATTTCAGGTTGCGAGCTATTGGCGCGGATAACATCTTCCTAGCACTTAATCTCATCTCCATATGAATAATAAAGTAAAGTATCAGCCTATATTTTTTTTATATACTGTCACACTGCAGGGAAAATGCCTCCATCAAAGAAACCAAGTTATTGCTACTATGATGGGATTAGGCTTAATCACTACGCTTGCCTTATGCGGATTGGTGATTATAAACCCGAGCTTTGTCCGGAAAATTCGTGACCTAGGTACTTTAATTTGCCAGGATCATATTATTATGAAGTATTAATAAATAAATTCACACAACATTTGAAACAATGACCTGACTCCGTACTATGTAGCTTAAGCACTTGTGTTATAGATATCAGACAACAGAGAATTTACAAATATTATTATAATAAATTAATACATATTACACCCTGATACTGAACTGAGCAAACACAGTATTCATCACAATGTAGCTATATTTGTGCACGGTTTGGATCGAACCCACAAACTTTGGCATATGAGGCATAGTCACTACACCATAAGGTATAGATAGATAGATAGATATTCTTTATTGCACAGAAATAGAATACATGAGTGAAACAACAGCTATAGACAGTACAATAAGGCGGTGTTATCGCTTGTAGTGATTTCTTCCAGACAACCTTTAGGTAGAGGAGAGAAATTTAAAGTGTATAATAGTATCATAAACGGCCATTTTAGTAGGTGCTTGTTTTAAAAAAACAACTAGGTATCCGTTACCTAGTGAGGTATTGTATTTTAAATATACAAAAGCAAGAGAAGACCGTGGAACTTATAAAGCTTATTTGTGATTCAGTAACAATTTAGCATTTCAAATTTAGTCAATGATAAGGATTGTAAATACATTTTGGAGTTCCGCACGAGTTGTATACAAGGAAATATTCGTTCACTGAGATATTTTACAAATAAAATATTTTAGTTTGTCGTCATAACCAGATGGGGGGGGGGGGGGGGATAAAAGGTTGGCAGCGCACTTGTAACTCCACTGGTGTTGCAAGTGTCCATGGGCGGCGGCAATTGCTTACCATCAGGTGATCCGCCTGCTCGCCTGCTACCTATCACATAAAAAAATAGTGCCCAAATGTGTGCGCAGACTCTTGTGCACTCTCTATTCACCTCATATTTCGACGGGACACCAGAGTGACGCGATTGAAGAAGGCTTGATCCTTCTTGGACGTAAAATAACGTACTTTCTGAGGCACTGGGGTACAAGACCGCCATCTTTCAAATCTTCAATAGGATCAGAGCAATAAATTAAACTTTAAAAAAATTAAAATTGTTGAAACCGTAAAAAAACCTAATGAATATCATATTAGACAGACAGAAGTTTTATTTAGCCGTTCCGTCCTTGGCCGCCACTCGATGTTGAATCGATTGGCTGCATATAGACCTCATTAGGTAGCATCGATTGCATATACCTACTTATATGTAATAGGTAACGTTGAGTCTCACAATATAATTCAATATGTAAATGTTTCTCGCCATACAATGGCGCCATAAAAGGCTGGTATGTCCGGAAATTGGCTGAATTATTGAATGAAACTGTAAAAAAGGGAAAAATAACTCGAAGAGTAAGGGTTCTGAAACTACCTATATTTAATTTTATGTATTGAAGAATGATTGAAAGATGAAGAGGTTGAGATTATTGCAAGGGATACTGAAAACATTTCATACATTACTAGCTACAAATTAAATGTATGTCTTTTATGGTAAACATGACAGACAAGCAAACGGGTTACCTGAGTGTAGGTAAATAACAGTCACGTACACTAATAAGTGTACAACCTCATTCAAATATAAACCTTATTGCGCCAGCCAAGCGCCAGTATAAGAATCGAGTTTACATTTTATAGCAGGCGACTGAACATCTTCGAGATTAAAAAGGTCAGTAATTAAATGGCGCATTATATTAGCCCTTTCATTTTTTATACTGTCACGATAGTTGGGCCTTCTTTTTTTTTAGTTTATTTTATTTTATGATATAGGGGGGAGGGAGGGGGGTGATCAGCCGAATCATCTGACTATAAGCGATTACTGCCGCTCATACACCAAAATAAATTGAGACAACATCACATGCATTGTCCAGGTCCCAAACAGCATTCTTTTAGTATGCCAGCCAGTTTCCTTGTATGGAAACCAGAAACAACGAACAACCAGGAACAATTCGTTGAACTTAATTAATGTCTGTTTTTCAACTCTCTTGACTTAGTTATTCGTTTCGGAGGAAATAGGGTGTTGTCAGACGGACTCATGAGTGATCCTTTAAAGGTTTTGTTTTCCGTTGAGCTCCGGAACCCTAAAAAGATTAATCACTTACATTTATTATTATGCTTCCTTGAGTAATGGCGTTATATTTTGCTGATACATTTTCTTTATAATATTAGTTAGGATTTGGGGAAGGGGGGGGGGGGATGATCCGTATCACCTGACTGTAAGCGATTACTGCCGCTCATACACCAAAATAAATTGAGACAACATCACATGCATTGTCCTGGTCCCAAACAGCCTTCTTTTAGTATGCCAGCCAGTTTCCTTGTATGGAAACCAGAAACAACGAACAACCAGGAACAATTCGTTGTCTAATTTAGACAAAGACGTCGGCCTTTGCTTTCTGAACTAAATTTATGTCTGTTTTTCAACTCTCTTGACTTAGTTATTCGTTTCGGAGGAAATAGGGTGTTGTCAGACGGACTCATGAGTGATCCTTTAAAGGTTTTGTTTTCCGTTGAGCTCCGGAACCCTAAAAAGATTAATCACTTACATTTATTATTATGCTTCCTTGAGTAATGGCGTTATATTTTGCTGATACATTTTCTTTATAATATTATGCCCAAGCAAATGTTAAAGGAAATCATTTACAAATTACCTATCAAGTGCGAACAATTGACTTCGATCAAGATCTTTCAAACATGGGAGGCCATGGAAATAGAGGTATGTCATAGCAATCACTTTGTGAAATCAAGTTTAGTTTGTTATAGAACTAAAGTAGGTTCTTATTTATATCTACGTACAAAACAAAAGTTCTCAGTGTACTAGCTCATAGTCTTCTGAGTATTTTAAATCTCTGACATACAAGGGGTGGATAATAAGTAGACGTGTATTGACAATTTGCCATCGATAGATTAATTTCTCGACCAATGGTAGTGGAATGGTTAAGATAACGTCATTAATTAATTTTGATATTAAGAGAAGCATAGTGTACCTACTACACGTCAATCTCAACCGCGCTGATTGGTCAACGTCTACCAAAGGTTACGTTATTTGCCGTCTTGGTGCTAGGCAGACGGCAACGGGCTGGACTTTTTGTCGAAGTAATAAAGTTTTTTTTTATTATAGCCAGACTTTTGGCCGAAATCTCACCTGATGGTAAGTGATGGTGAGGCCAAGGGTGAAGCATGTCTGTCTAATTAAACAACCTATTCACTTTTCTCTTGAAAACTTCCAAATCATAGAGCTCGGGGAACATTTCAGCTGGTAGCATGGACATACGCAATAGAAAATACTTTCGAACCGTTTGGTACAAAATTTTGTTGTTTCAACAATATAAGAGTGGTTACCTATTTTGCGTCTTGTGTCCTGATGATGAAACGGGGCCGGTGGAATTAGATCATGCAATTTCTTCCTTCAAGTAATAAAGGCCCGCGTATCGATGTCCGCAACTATACGCGCCGCACCGCCCCATCTGTTTTACTACAATCAAACTGGTTTATGTGATCCATGGTCGGCATCCGTGGACTATCCACGCTGCGGGTACCCAACGGACACTGGCGGCCCAGCAAGCCCCAACATCTGCAAAAACGCCTTTATGGGATCTAGCGATCGATACCTTGCAATCAATCTGTAAGTCTTCATCCTTATCAGAAGAAGCATCCATCTTCTTCGTTAATTAAGCAACGTAGTACAGAACCCTTACTTAGTGGGTTTCACCCTTTCCCGACATTGTGTTCCATTTGCAGCAAGATCGATTGCCATTGCACGTTATTGGCTTTCACGCTATGCAATATGCAATGCGATTTCAACGCGGAAGATTTTCTCGCGGCGCAAAATATGAAAAGCGGCACTGTTGCGGTATCACTATAAGGCGCTCATGTTTTTCGAGCCCGTAGGAATGTTGTTACTATTCCTGTTGAAATGGTGCTTGCAACAAAATAAAAGCGTACGTTTTGTACTATAAATTGCTATGCTCTAACAAAGCGCTAAATTGTATTGTTAACACCTCATGTATGAGCACTGTGAAATATTGTAGCAGGTAGGTACCCATTATAGCACCCAATAAATAATATTCTTATTTCATTATATTTATGCGAAGGTGTACTTATAATAGGTAGGTACTTCTGGTATCTATTGATAGGTACTTATAAATTATGAAATCAACCACATATTGGATGCTATAGGATAGGCTACACCAATTTTGAATCGCAATAAAAAAATAGTAATATATAAATATGTATGTATAGAACAGAGGAACTACAAATATAATTTTTAAAGGATTATATCAGATGTTCTGTGTGAATTATTTCAGATTGAATATATACCTAACACCCAAACACTTTCAGATATTTTAATGCCCATGAATGCCTAAAGAATCCCACAGGCAGGAAAATTGTCAGAAAGTTCACAGCTCTAACCGCCAAAAATCCGCCGGTTTTTCGGTTCGGTTTCCCAAAGTTGCTCCATACACGGTCTTCCACTGTGACTCGATACAATGTTTTACCTTTGCAGTACCTACATTGTTAGTGTATCTAATTAGAGAACTTCAAGGACCACGTCAGCTCAGTTTGTTAAAAGTTTTTTCTTCCAATAACAAAACAAATAACGCGCATAGTGTTGGTGAAATGGCTACATTGATCCTTTTACCAACATTGTACTGAACAATACCTCGGCGACGACTCTTGTCAGTACATACATTCATTATCATCATCATTTCAGCCAATAACGTCTATTACTGGACATAGACCTGTCCCAATGTTCTCACACACACAGCTCAGTCGTGTGCCACCCGCATCCAAAGGATTTCCGCAACCTTCACCAACTCATCAGTCCACCTTGTGGGGAGCTTGCCACGGCTGCGACTTCCTGTACGCGGTCTCCACTCAAGGACCTTTATTCATTATCATCATCATTTCAGCCAATAAACGTCTATTACTGGACATAGACCTGTCCCAATGTTCTCACATACACAGCTCAGTCGTGTGCCACCCGCATCCAAAGCTTTTCCACAACCTTCACCAGACACCAACTCATCAGTCCACCTTGTGGGGAGCTTGCCACGGCTGCGGCTTCCTGTACGCAGTCTCCACTCAAGGACCTTTCCGCCCCAAAAGCCAGTCTGTTCTCCTCGCAATGTGTATTATCCATCGCCACTTATCCATAGCCACGCAACTCTTTGGGCATACAAACATAGACCGGATATTTGGTTCATACATTGCTCCCTGTATTATCACTTCAACTAAACTAACATAAATGTACTAATGTACCTACAGCTATGTCTGTTTGCGAACCCAAAATACAATTTACTTAAATTCCTCGCCGTACCTACAGCTTCAACAACCTTCAATCTAGTTTGGATTCAGCGTATTGTAAGATTTGCACCATTGCTCCCTTTACTGCAGGACTGAGATTTACAAATTGAATTATTTAGCTGCGCACTCGCTGCAAATGGATTCAATTTTAAAGCCAACCCTGGCACCTAAATAGAAGGCTAAGTGGATCTGTGCTGCAATCTCGCTGGGGTATAAAAAGTCGGGATGGTGATGTGTCAAAACCTTATGCAGATTCTTCTTCATCGTTACTTTGCGATAGAAAATGACCTTGCAAACAAGTGTCACGTTAATATTTGCCATCCGTAAGTGCTTTTTGGACCATAGAGTGGCCTGACTTAGGTAGACTAGTTTCAGGCAACAGAAAGTATTACAGAAAGAATTACATTGAATTTTTACCTACTCGTAGAAAGAACGAAAGAAGGCTTAATATACAATAAATCTCCTGACGAAAAGCGGTTTAAGTGCTTATGTCAGCCAGTGTTTTCGTTCAGAGACTCCATTTTTGCTGCCCGCTAAACTAATTAATCCAGAGGTTTAATATAAAAAGTTCCGAGTATGCGTTTCGTGAGAACATACACGAGTGTGCGAAGTGCAAAACTCTGTACCATGTTCCATTTTCCATTACGCCACCCCATCAATTATAATTAGCTGTCGTACAATGCATAGAAAATGTTTATCCTGTTGGCAATTAACTTCGAGGCTTTGTTAAGTATTTCAGGGCTCCGCCATAAGGCATTTTTCTACCTCTTTAAGTTTAAATAAATAAATTCCAAATCTATGCTATAGATAAAGAGGTGAATTCTATATAAATAACGACACGGCTAGGGCTTATAGGAAACCAAAAAATCAAAACACTAGCGCGATGTAATAGACGCCCAGCGACATCTATCGGTACTATTTGTAACGAATGTCCCGAGATGAAGTGAGGGCAGGCTCACTAGTTGTTTTTATAGAGGGCATTCAAAGGTTCCTAATGGTTTATCCGATTGTTTTATTTTCGAGAGACTGTCGTATTCTGCAGATTATTTTGTTCTTTTTATTACTGAAAGAGTCTTCTAGAATCGCTTTATGGATCCCGACTAGGAGTTGCAGTTTAAGGAATGATTAGTTGCGGCTTGTTTGTTGCTACTCAAAATGGTCATGCTTTGAGGAATACGTCCGTGTTACTGATCAAGTGTACAACGCATCTGGGACTTCTATATTTTTCTAGTTTTTAAAATTCGATAGTAATCCGTTGGCGGTGTGCGGGGCCTTATTTAAGTAAAACAAATGAAAGAGAAATCGTTGTTCTAAATAAATTAGAGCACAATGTTTTATCTGTTAGTAATGGAGATAGTTAATATGGAAAGCTGTACGTTTTGTATGCGGAATCGATTCCTTTCATGCTCCTTTTGGCAAACATCGAAACAATATCATTCCATCTTGACTAGAGAAACGTTTTGCCTTTTAAATATGGTACGTTGTATTGTGCTCTCAAAGTGGAGGATTCTTTGTCTGGCAATGTTCCAGGGCCATAGAAGTTTCGTCAGATTAAAATACGTAGGATTAAGTTTTAGTTAACGTTGAAAAGTTTCTTTTGAGTTTAGACTCTATTCTCGGTATTAAAAAACTTTTCAAGCTCCATTACCTTTTTAACCGCCTTCATAAGAGGATGTTCTCAATAACTCAGTACCTACTTATGTTTTATTTTTATTATACACAAAGATACATAATTATATTGGCAACGCTAAGGCATAAGGCTAGGTACCGATGGCTTACATTCTTGGGCGGTGGTAATCACATTGTTAACATCGGGTGACCTGCTTAAAATAAATTTCTCTAAGCACTATTCAAAATTACTCAAAGTAAACATTTACTTTCCATTGTATCCTGTGTTTTTTATACTTTTTTCTTTTACGTAGATTATTTATGTGGGTCAGGATGTTTGATGAAAACTTCAGAGTACCGAATACTTTGTTATTTATTTTATAAAATCAGTTACATCTTAATCGCGTCTTACACCTTACGCCATGTTGGCTCGAGAGTGTGAGAGTCTCCTTATATGTATTTTATTAGCTTGACATTTTTAAGTTTAAGAAGAAGGTTGCAAAACTTTAACATGTTCTCCAAAACTGCTACATCTTAACAAATGATATCACAATGTCATGCACATGTTGGCGGCGAAGTAAAAGCCACTTGAGACCTCTTCCCTTTACGAGAACGTACATTGCCTTAAGTATAGTCGAGCTTGACATTTTTAAGTTTAAAAAGAAGGTTGCAAAGCATTTAACATGTTCCACAGAACCGCTACACTTAACAAATGATATGACAATGTAATGCACATGTTGGCGGCGAAGTAAAAGCCACTTGAGACTATGTTCCCGTTACGGGAATGTACATTGCAGTCATTACCGTCAAGGCGGAGCATGATCCCGCCAGCCGTAAAGGTAATCGTAAAACGTTATTCGCGTGTCGCGCACTGCAAGGACTCGGTTCTGTTTTACAGAGACGCGAAGTATTTGTGTTGTTAAGTAAATATTGCACTTAAAAAAATCCTCGGAGGGTTCAGGTGGGACTCGAACCCACAACCTTCCACAGTCCGGATGGCTGTGTGTGTGTGTGTGCGTGGTGGTTGGTAGTACAGCCACCCGGATTGTAGTACCAACCACCACACACACACACATACAGCCACCCGGACTGTGGAAGGTTGTGGGTTCGAATCCCACCTGAACCCTCCGAGGATTTTTTTAAGTGCAATATTTACTTAAGAATAAATTGCAAAGAACTGCTATTTTTAAATTCAATTACTGTGAGAGAGGCACGCTTCGATATGAATAGGCCCGCTCGACCGGAGTGATACTACGGCCTCACAGAAGACAGGCATTAAGCAGCGCCTGCGCTGTGTTTTGTCAAGTGAGTGAGGGTACTGGAGGCCTGATTTGGAGGGATAGGGGGTTTGGCAGCATAAAGCAGTCTTTACGCCAGTTTTCGGCCGGCAAAACGACAGGACTCATTGATAACTCTACTCCGGTCAAGTTGGTCCATTTGAGCCGAAACGAGGCTCTTCTGCGCCCAAATTGTTCTAAAATAGTGGCCAAAGACGAAGAGAATGACCCATTGAGCTATTTTGAAGACTACGTCTTCTGAAACAAATCATGTAGTATGGGTTTATGTCCTATAAACGTTTATTGTAGATAGATATTGTAGGTCGTACCCACGTAGAAAAGCGAACTGTTACACAATCTCGATTTGATGGCAATTTTATAGGCGACCAAGTGAAGTAGGGCCCCTAAAGTGGTGTAATGGCTTCTACGTGGGTGTCACATCATTGCCGCCTTAAGCCATTCCAGTAGAATCAAATAAAAATCATGTTATTGAATGTTGTGTTCCTCCATAGTAGATACGGTTAGTTACTTCATTTTGACTTTATGTTTAGTGTTCGTTCCGAACCAGTGGGTGATTATATTATGTTTTGAAATTCATAAGTGTTCTGTGTGTCATGGACCTTACTTGAATGAAGTTTTTTTCTATTCTATTCTATTCTTTCTATTTTGGTTATATACACGTTGTATGCGTGTTGTATGCAATCTAGAACTATAAATACACAGGAAAAAACAGTAGCATAGTTTCAGCTCGTTATTATTATTAACACTTTTTTTAAATAAATGAATGAGTTCACACAACATCTCTCATACATTGACCTGACTCCGTACTAAGTAGCTTAAGCACTTGTGTTACAGTTATCAGACAACAAAGGATTACAAATATAAAACTTAAATACATAAATTATACCCAGACACTGAACAAACACAAGTGTTCATCACACGAATGTTTGTCCAGGCTGGGGATCGAACCCACGACCTTAACGACACGACGATTAGCCAATACATTTTTAACGAATCCCGTGCAATGTTAATTCAATAAAACTTTGAAAGCAGTTCTATTTCTTTATGAAAAACAAAGGAAATTGTCTGTAATGCAAAATGAGCTAACTGAAAGATTAAGGTAGTTTCCCTCCAGAGGCCAATATTTTTTCCATCCTGTATAGTGTATACATAATTTTATACATAAAGTAGGTCAAAAGACTAGGGTAGTTTAGTGGAGAAATAGTTTAGCCGCTACTTGCTTAGCAGTTGGTAGTACACCACAAACTCCCCTGGGCACACTGCCTCAGAAAACTAATTTGAACAGAATTTTATAGTGCATAGAAACTTCAAGTTGGAT
The DNA here is from genome assembly GCA_014851415.1 of Cnaphalocrocis medinalis. Classification (NCBI taxonomy): domain Eukaryota; kingdom Metazoa; phylum Arthropoda; class Insecta; order Lepidoptera; family Crambidae; genus Cnaphalocrocis; species Cnaphalocrocis medinalis. The sequence goes on from CM026284.1 coordinate 3,484,748, forward strand.
ATTGAATAAAATTCGCATAAAAGATAAGCTGACTTGCAAATTTTCTTGAATAAACAGTTGAAAATTTCCGTTGAATAGCTTTTCAATCAGTTCCTAGGTAAGTAGTTTCTTTGTTTGCCAAGTAATTTACTATTTATTATCGCCCCAATGGTCGAATGGATTGCGTACCGGGTCCAAAAGTATGTTACTAATTTTTCGAACATAGCTCGGGTTTGTGGTCAATATAATCCGCTTAAAGGCAAGCGTGGTGATTAAGCCTAATTCCACCATAGTAGCGATGACTCAATTTCTATGACGGAGGCCTTTGCCCTGCAGTAGGACAGTATCTATATAGGCTCATATTTAACCTTTTTTTTATAAATCCTAGCCCATGGTCCAAGGGTTTTCCGTAAAAATAACTTAAGAAGAAAAATACCTACGTTCACGTATGTTTCGTAACATCTCTTGTTAAAATCATCATTATGAGTATAATATAATAATTCCGACTTCAAAGCGAGGAATCTATTGCGTCATAGGTACCTACGTCACTAGCGAGTAAGTAATTAATAAAGGTGGGTTCCACTATATGTACTTATACCTTTGCTAGTTTGTGGGGTCGTATTTAATTGGGACTTCAAAAGGGGTGGCAAAGTTATCATGGAGCTCTATAGATCTAAAGACTTCCGTGTAGGTACATCTTTTGTCCAAACCTCCTTTAACAAGTGATGGTAGTTCTAGTAGATAAGATCGTGCGCCCTCAGAAAGGGACGTTTAAGGCTAAGCTAAGTGACGCTAATGCATTTTACATTATTATGGTTAATGTAAAATACATCCATAAAACTCTTTGGAGTAGGTACACTCCAGAAAGATATTTACATTTTTTCGAGAGTTGAACTCCTAGAGTATTCGTTTAACCCAAACTGTAATACAATGTATTTTTTTTTATGTGATAGGTAGCGGACGAGCAGGCAGATCACCTGATGGTAATGCAACACCAGTGAAGTTACAAGTGCGCTGTCAACCTTTTATCCCCTTGCCCCCCGGGTGGGCCTCCGGTACCCTCACTCACTCAGCGAAACAGCACGGGGGCTGCTTCACGCCGGTTTTCTGTCGTATCACTCCGGTCGAGCCGGCCCATTCATGCGTAAGTGTGGCTCTCCCACAGTTGAATGTATTGCTAAGAGTTGAGTATATTTTGAAGTGTGTGAAATATTATAAATATCATACTTGAGTACACTCCAGAAAGTTGTATTATTTGAATATCTTAAATTAACCACATTAGGTAAAAAAACTACTATGCACAATGTACAGCCATAAAAATCCACCTCTGGATTTTTCTAATCTATGTTCATATTTCAACCATGCCCGACGCAATCAGCATTTCAGTTATAAAAAACTCGCACTTGTACTGATTACTGTTGCTCGCTCAATCTGAAAACTCATTCAAGAAAAGACTGCGAGAATATCCGTAAAAGTTTATGCTGTCATTCAATGCTGCTCTTTAATCCACTTCCATTAGGACACAAATATAACACAGACCATCCTACCTAAATTGGAGGACAATAACATTGCTATTTTCATACAAACATGATCTCTTTCCTTTAAACAACGCAACGCAACCACACTCCTTCTGGTGTAGCTGATGTCCATTGGCTGCGGTGATCAATTATCATCAGGTGACCGGCTTGCTAGTTTGCCTTCCTAATCATAAAAAAACATGTTTTAACTTGTGGAGTAGGAGACGCGTATGTCCAGCCGTGGACTACCACAGTTTTACGATGTTTAAACAATTAAGCATTTTGACTGTTTAGTCACACAGTGCTAGTAGATTGTTAAATAATGTTTCAAATTGAACAAATAAATGCTAAATTCTTAATGATAGATTTGAATCGACTCGAAAAGTATTGGGTTTTTTCAAAAATAGGAACCACAAACTGTAAATTACTTTCGTTGCTACCTAACAACGCCTTAAAATATTGCTACTCCAAAAGCGACTGAATAAACCAAGAATATCATCTTTTTGTTCTAAAATTTTCTTAGGACTTGAAGAAAGCAGTCTTTCAAAATGAAATAAAAACACATCATCGGACGCGACCAAACTTGGCGAAAGTTTAATTAAAGTCAGCGCTATTTGAATTTTATCCCTAATTGTATCTTGAACTGTATTATTAGATTGGAGTTCTTGTTTAAAGAGGATTCTCACTTCCTTGTCCCCCTTTGGAGGCAACTCCTTGATATCTTTAATCATTTTTATAGCCCAACTGGTTATTTATTCGAAGCAATTTATTTGAATATTGTTTGCTTTATGTAACCGTCATAAAAATATTTCGATTTAATCGAAATACTATCAAAGACTATAAGGTCACGGACATAGCCCAAAGAATTGCGTGGCTGAAGTGGCAGTGGGCAGGGCACATTGCGAGGAGAACAGACGGCCGTTGGGGTGGAAAGTTCCTTGAGTGGAGGCCACGTACAGGAGGCCGCAGCCGTGGCAGGCCTCCCACCAGGTGGACCGACGATCTGGTGAAGGTCGCGGGAGCCCATTGGATGCGGGTGGCACAGGACCGATCTGTGTGGAGAACTTTGGGGGAGGCCTATGTCCAGCAGTGGACGTCTATTGGCTGAAATGATGATGATTATCATCATCTAAATTGGTTCCGTAGCTGATTTTAACGATCATCCACGTATGCAGGATATATAGTTCTCAAGTGTTATCCTAAATCTATTCATCAAACAAAAAAGTGAAACTGACCGAATGAGGAAGCAGGCGCAGGACCAACGGCTTAATGTGCTGGTAATTTCTCAATAGAAAATCTTAGGTACGTACAGCCAGACATCAAGGTATATAAAACTCTAAAATTTCTTCAATCGACTCTCATCTTACTGTCGTAAGTACTCATTAGAATATAAATTGAGGAAATTTTACATGTTGTGCTAACCTGATGTGTGGCTGACTGTACCTTCAAATTTTGGCCCAACCCAGAAATCGAACTAGAGCAGTGACCCAATCGTAGCAGTCGCTTTAAAGTGCCACTGCGCCTACTGGTAACAAGAAATGAACTTACGGTTATATAAATATTATTAGACTACGTTATAACGAATAGTTTATTTTGCAGGTCAAAGAAGACCCATATCATAGTATTTTTTATTCAATGAATTATACCCTTACTTCGTGTTGAGACTTTAGTTCCTCATTGCACCAATAGATGTCGCTGGGCTCAAGGTCTGTGAAGTGTCCGGTTATTGCCACCCAGTAGCCCAGAAGCATCTAAGGCCTTTAAAATTAAATTATTAGTAAGTGTATAATTTATGCAATTCTACATAATATCTAACTTAATTCCTGTTTTTTTTATATTATGCGCAAAGGCACTCGTTATCTAAAAAAGTCATTACTTAACGTGGTAATGTAGTACCTAAACAATTTATGATAATTTTGGGTCAGAAGCGCAAAGGAGTAAGGCAGCATTTTACAGGGCTGTAAATTAGATGCCCCATTTGAGATTAACTTTACAATTTAAGTTAATTGTTTAATTAGAGTGCAGTTGGGGGAGTTCATACGTGCTCCGGACGAACAATAGAAGAACAAACACGCAAATTTATTAGCAGGATATACGCTTTAAATTATGAGTAGTCAGAATTAGAAACAAGAGAAACTATAATTATATTGCAAAATATACACAGTTCAGACTAGTTTGCTTTTAAAATGCCGCATATGTGTTAAAAAAGTGATGGTAGTTGAGTATAGAAAGCAGCTAGCGCTGCTTCACGCCGGTTTTCTGTAAGGCCGTTATAATCCGGTCGAGCTCGCCTATTTTTGCCGAAGCGTAACTCTCCTACAGTTAAAAGTGTGCATTCTAATAATAATAATGAAATTAATAAAATCGTTTATTCCATGCCTATCATAAATTAAATATAATAACACATTACACTCTAAAATGGGCTTTACTCAGCATATGTCGCAGCATCTACCACGACAATCTTCTTGCAGATACATAGGTACGTTCGCACTTCTGTAGCCTTACCATGAGTTTGAAATACTATCCTCGCTATCGAAAACTATCGCTTTGTCTCTTTCATTGTGATGCATTTGAAAGAGACAGAGCAATAGTTAACGTTATGTCAGTTTTAGATGTCAACTCATGGTAGCGCTACTGGAATGTTCTACAAAACGTGCTGCGTGCTCAGCGCTCCAATCGGTGGCAGCCATTGGGCACGAACACAAAGAAGAGATCTGTTTGTTGGTGGACGCTAGCAAAATTTCGTATCCATTGAAACAGTTTCATGCCTAACTGGGTTCTGTTTCTTCTTGGCCTTGCCTGACTCTAATTTATTTACTACTGTTAGGTTTAACTCAGTGAATTTATGGGACTAAACAGTCCAAGGAATGTTTCATTACTAAGAATTTCTAACGCTGAGTATCCCCGCTAGTAGATACAAAATTCCATTCATAGTAGTTTATTTTGAAGACGATTCGCCTTATATATCAGTTCGGCGAGTAAAATTTTGAATAAGAGAATTTCTATTGATTAACTAAACGAAGTTTTTGTATTATGTAATGTCTCATTTCAGTAGATCGGTAGTTCCTGGTTGCATCCAATACTTACTATCGCATCGGAGTCTAGAGTACGCTTATACTACGATTATGTTCAATAAGAGTCTGAATCTTTTGACTGGGAAACCAGACCAACTGAATCATGGGCACATATTATGTTAAAAACTATCCAAAAAGGTTTCTTACGAAGATTCCAATCACCAACGAGCTAATGGTAGAAAATGAATAAGTGAAATTTTGATTATGCAATGCAATCAATTTAAGCGTCCTAATATCTTCTGTGACATTATTTTCTAATAATAATCCATTTCATTGCGTTTACAATACTAAAGTACCAGCCTATATACTGTCCCACTGCAAGGTATAGGCCTCCAACATAGAAATCAAGTCATCGCTATTATGATGGGATTAGGCTTACACCACCACGCCTGCCTAATGCGGATAGGTGATCACAAACCCGAGCTACGTTAAACCAGTAGACCTACGGGACGTCAGAGACGTTTTAACACGTTCACAAAAACTTGATTCTTTAAATGATTACTTACATTAACTTGAATAGGTACCTATATTAATCGGATTATAAAAGCGCTCCTCTCTCCTAAGCCTACGTTGCGTGCCCGACAGAGTCCATAACACTGTCCCATTAACTACTATTGTAACATCTTATCACATTATGGTTTTGCAATAAATTATTGAGTATTGAACAAAAGTTGAAATAAAAAACATATCACAGCGTGTGAGAGGTTACTCTAGTTTTCCAAAAACTGCGAAGTAGCACACAATAGCTACCAAGTTTGAGATGCGACCCTGTCACGTATCGGCCGACACCTAACTAGTTCTCGGTCCGCGGGACTTAATCATGAGAGTACGTGATCCTTTTCCTTAGGGATGCGAGGCGAGACATTCAATTTCACTCGTTATACTTACAAATTGAGTAGAGGTTCTAGTTTAAAATGCACAGAAAATGGGGCGATACATTGATATCGCCCTATTTTTTTTTTGTTGGACAACCTTTGATACACAGAGAAGTACCTGAAGAAAAAAAAACGATAACAGGAGAAACCACCAAGGCAGTCGCCTTTTCTTAGTAGAGCGAATACTCTGGAGCCATCCAAATGTCTGCTTTTCCAGAAGTATGGTCAGTAGGGATGGTTGCAGTGAACTAATCTCGTTCTGCATTGATAATGGACCATGGTATCTGGTACACCAGAGGGAAGAGTTTTTGGCAGACGTGAGAACCAAATGTCTGGCCATGCATTACCGCCGGTCCTGGCAGAAGGGGTAGACCCAAAAGTACTTCCCTTTTTTCGCTTAAATGCACTTTTTCTATATACTGCCTATTCAAGGATACATCAAAGTACCGAACATTTAGAGATGCCTATTCAGCAGTGATGTTTGACAATTCTTCCAGTCACTCGAATCAAAGTTGAGTCAAGTCAGCATCACTCGTTTAACTATTCAGGGATTGGACAGGTGCTCTTTGGGAACAGGTGGAATTCAACGCTCCACGCTTATGGCCTGAGAATTGGATCGGCTTTTAGGCCGGTTTTTTATTGAAATCGGTTTCTGTTACGGATTTTGCGAATGGAAATTTGGACCGTACTTTACACACGGCTTCATCAAGATATACTCTTTTGAATTTCGTACCAATCTAAAGGCACCCTTTTGGAACGTATACGTTTTTAAGTCACGTAATAATTTTGATTAGCTAAATATTCAGAGTAACTTTGGACTTGTTGTTAAGTTTCAACAACTTGATACTGAAGTAAAAGTTCCTTTTAATCTCTAATATTAGAATAGAAGCGATGGTAGGTTTTTGGATGAAAACGCCCGCCTTCCGAAAGAAAAGACCAAGCACCTCAAGATTTTTAAAATTTACTCGTTTTTTTCTTTTCCTACCTATATCTGTCAGTGAAGTTTGGCGGTGAGGGAAAACATTGTAAGTAATTTTGCAAATTTTGGATAGTTTCTCTAAAATATTTTGTATTTCTATTGTAGATATAATGCTGTGTATCCACGACCTATTTGGTCTGGTTTCCCCGTTCAATGGTTGCAAGGGTAAAATGGCAAGTTCGTTTAATTTAATTACTAAAGCCAACAAATTTTGAATCATGGTCTTGGACAAAAAAAGAATTAAATATACTTACAGATCGAAACGCCTTTTTAAAGCAAAAACAAATTGTTTTTCTATTGCTGTCTTCTCTCTGGGCCTTGGGATCTCACATTAATATTTAGGACGTTAAGGTTGACTGTTAGAATACTCAAAAAACTACTCAACATCAATGTACCTACATGACCCCTGAATGTTTGTTTAACTTTTCCCACAAAAAGTATTTACAACTTCCCGACCGTAATCTAAGTCAGGGTTACTACCAACTTTATCACTTTTATCACTTTCTGCATTTCTGTCGTTATCACCAAAACATTTGCATGGTAGATACCATTTTACTTCCCTAAACGGTGCATTTATAACTTTATCTTTTAACATAATTTCTGTCGTTTTAATTAGTAACTGTGTTAAGTGCCCTATTAAGCCAAGCAAACCGGCCAAGATTTTTTAGCCTGACAAGGAAAAATTGTTACGCCTTTCATAGAAAATCCCCCATTAGTGGCACCAAATATAAAGTACGTACCTTTGCAAATTGTTCACTTTTTACACCTCAGAAATCATAAATAACTACTAGCTTTTCAGCGGCTCTATAAAGTTTCTTTTTTATTGAAATATTGTTATTTTGTAAACAGTAAAAGCTTTTTGCTTTTTAAAGTTGTTAGACTAGTCTAGTTAGTCATAATTGAGTTAACGACTTCTTTTCTAATTAGTGAAAAATAAAGTTTGACAAAAAGTGAAGTACCTACATTGTTCAATAAAGGAGTAGATATGGTGTTATTAAGTGAAATTTGTTGGAATTAACGTGACGTGTTCTTTGAGAAAAGCGTACAACCAAGGGATTTACTAATAAATAATTAAGTATGGTTACTTTTGGCTTCAGAACAACTTCAGAGGGAATTTCAAGCCAATGACTGCCAACAAGTAGTCCAGGATCGACCATAGTGTTCTCTTGTTTCGGAGGCCAAGACTCGTTTCGGGTAGCGAGCCAGTGGAGTATGTAAGAAAGTAAAGTCTCTTCTATCTATAATTTTTTTGTTACGGCGGGGACCGTGCTCTTGGGCACTATTTACTCGAAATTGACACCTTGACGGGTAAATGTCAGACAGGTTATGATATTCAACGATATTCAACGACATTCAAATGCGAGTTAAATAAAAAAAAAACAAGAAATTGTAACGAGAGGTGGCCTGGTCTAAAATAAGTGGCTACTACATAGCACGCAACAGGAACCTCTCTGATCTCGCAGATGTTTATGGGCGACGGAAATTGCTACCATCAGGTGAACCGCTATCTCATATGCCGCTTCTAGTATTGTGTAAAGTATAAGTAGGTAGTAGGTATGGTATAATTCTTCACTTTTTTACGTGACCAATCAAAAACAAAAATCTCGATGAATCTCGACGAATCTTATAATCCAAGAATTCGTGGAAAAACTTCAATGAAAATATGTGCTTATACTTACCTTCAATCCTGTGAGATTTAACAAACGTACCTACTTGACAAACGAAATCCATCCTCATACTCAAATATTATCAAATTCTTATGTCATTTTGTTTAAACTGATAACCCTATTTTTCTAAGTCGGTTAACACAATTAGGTCACAGTAAACCGTTCCTGCTTTCATAAAGATGATAAAATTACAAGTTAGCAGTTGCTTGTTCTCGTTGATGGATGGTTAAGCCTGAATAGAGAAAAGAAAAACAGGCAAGCGTGAGTCGGGCTTCAATTCCAAGTTCGTACAGTAGTTAAATTGATATACTTTCGAAAATTAATGAGGAATTGGATCCGAAGATCAAAAAAGAGGAGTACAATCTGTATCCAAGTGATCTCCACGTACAAACCAAGAGAAGATATATCTGTATGTTATATTATGGTATAAATAATATATGTATACGCCAAAGTTTCATGTGCTATTCGAGACCAAATGGCAACAAATCAATGTTTGTCACTTGGGGGGGAAATAGGGTTAAAGTTACGTACTTGTGACTCTACTGGTGTTGCAGGTGTCTATGGTCGGCGGCAATCGCTTACTATCAGGTGATCCGTCTGCTCGTCTGCCACCTATCACATAAAATACTGTTCGTTTCCCTTTCTTAACGTCGTAAGACCCAAAAACCTTTTAAAAGGCATAATCATTTCTTTTCTATTGTGTCTGCTGTCTGGGCCTTACGCCTTAATGTATGGTTTCACCTTAACTAATACTGAACCTTAAAAATATAATCAATCAAAGCAGAACAAGAGCTGGGTCGATGTGAGCGACCCCTGATAAAAAGCCCGACAATTTCGCGAGACAACAGCCTCGGAAATTACTTTTTGTTTCGTATTTTTGCAAGGAATTGGTATTTGAGAAGTTCCGCAAATATTTTGTGCTACATTCAACCGGAGTTTGAGCTCGAGACCTTCGCAGTTTAAGAAAGCGGCTGTCTTTTCAAACTGAAGTTGTTTATGCCGCAGTAAAATTTTGGGGTGGTATATTGCTGCTAATTTGGAACGATTGAACTGGCCCTTTTTGGTGAAGAAACGCTAGGTTATTACAATTTTTTTATCAAATATTAGTGAAAGTAAAAAAAGTAAAGTATCAGCCTATATAGGGCGTACATCATAGATATCAAGTCATCTCTCCTATGATGGGATTAGGCTTAATCACCACGCTCTTGCTTAATTGGTGATCACAAACTTGAGCTACAAAAACGTAAGTAGATCATAAAAATCTCTACTTATCTAAATGTCGCAGGGAAATAATAAATCCCTTGAAAAACATTAAGGATTTCTGAGTGGTCATTAAAAATAACCCTAACTTAACCTCTACCCTAAACACTTTACCATACCCTAACAAGTTTTATGTCATTTCTCTGAGCCAATCAAGGGATTTGATCAAATCCCTGGTTTTGTCACTTCCCTGCGCCATATACACGCGGCAGCTTGTCAAGCCAATGTTTAAAACTGTAGAGGGAAAACTTTGTGAGGAAAACTGCTCGTTTCGCTTAATTTCTAAAACGTGTAACTATGACTCATATAGTCTGATTCCCCTTTAGGAAGGGATAGGGTTGCGACGGTCAGATGGTAGTCGCTTTATCGTAATTAACATACATTCTCAAATCCTGAATCCTGGTCTAAGATCCCGTGCTCCAAAGTACCAGCTTTCTTTGAATGTAACTGGGAATTACATGCTAAGATGAGGGAGGGGTTCTTATTAAAGTACCGACATAGGTTTATCTGGCCATCTTGCCTGTTCGTGCTGGAACAAATGTATTATTGCTGTTAGCTAGGGCTGCAACTATTTTAACTTTCTACTTCATATCGGCATCAAAAGTAGTTTTTTACAAGAGGCGGTAGATGACCAAGCGGGTCACCTGCTGGTACGTAACCTCCGCCGCTCATGAACATCCGCGAGATCAGAGGGGTCGCCGATGCGTTGCCGGCCTTATAAGGAGTACACTCCTCTCTTGAAGGTCCCCAAGTCATAGCCGTCTGGAAACCACTGCGCAGCCAATCCATTTAAAATTAAAAAAGTAACGTTTGACATTTTAGTACCATATCAAAGTTACATTTTGTCCGTACTCCTTGGAAACTGACTATAGAGTTGCTTTGACATGACACTAAAGTAAAAGACATGAAATAAATGCATCATTGTAAAGAAATAAATGATACTCTTGTATTTTTCACGTGTGTACCTACTATTTAGTTTTATGTGTTGAAAATTGAGAATGTTTAGTTTGCATTTAAATTTGTTATGAGAAAGATAAAAAGCTTGACGTCGTCTACATCTAAACGAGAAAAAAACATTTATCGGAACAGCCTCTTTACTTATTCAGTTTAATAATGTATGAGTATAAATACTTTTTAAAAACTACAAAATTGCTCTTCTATCTAGCTAGAATAATGTTTGATTAAATAAATTATTCAACGCTTAAAAACATGCATAACGACAGTAACGACCTTAGGCTAAACTGAATTTGTCAAAGCAAAGATAAAACTAGTTAGTAAGTAAAAGTGATCTGTCTACTCATCTGCCACGTCATAAAAAAAATGATAAGTTACTATTGTTTATTTTATTATTATTTAAATTATTCCGTGAGCACCTAAGTTAGAGTCTAACTAATTATTTTCAATTGGTGCATTCATTAAGGCTAAGTACATGCGCGGATTGGGCACTTTGTGTATGTTTTAACTCAGTAAATCGTTAAGAACGATACCTAAAAAAAAATACATGTTATAGACTGGATTTCGATCTTGAATTTCTGACGAGGATTTTTATTTAATGTTTATAGCTTCATTAGGAAAAAAATATAACGTAAACATCGATTTTATGCAAAATATTGGATAAACTACGAAACTAAACACTTCAGATGACTGATTTTTTAATATACAATACAATACAATGTACACTACAATCCCTGAAGAGGAATTGTTGTTTCTTGGGTTTATAATTTTTTTATTAGTAATATTCTGTTTTTTCTATACGCGAGCGCGAGTACTCTCTATATGCTCAAGGCCGTTAGCGCATGTACAAGCCTTAAATTGTTTTTATTCATAGGTTTTGTACAACCCTGTTCTGGTTGCGTGACTGTCCTGGCGGCACAACGACTTTCAAGTCCAAACGTCCTGTTGTTTCTATATCAATTTCGGCTGTTTGTTTAAACTTTGAATTTTTAACTCCAAATAATAAAACAGCTGGTTGTCGCATGGCACAAGTTTTACTTCTTTAGGGTTTCGTAGCCAAAGGGTAAATCGAATAGGTACTATATTATTAGATTGGGGGCTAAATTGTTTTTTGTTTTTATGAAAAAATCGAATTTTCCGAACGCATTAGCCCAGCGGTTAAGCCTAATCCCATCATAGTATCGATGACTTGATTTCTATGGTGGAGGCATTTGCCCTGCAGTGGGACAGTAATATAGGCTGGTACTTTACGAGTACAATGCGGTATTTCCGGACCACTACGACCTACAAACAAACCTTCAAGAAAAGGGCATATCTCGCTCTAAAAGGCCGGCAGCGCACCTGTGAAGCCCCTGGAGTTGCAGGTGTTCATGGGCGACGGTAATCGCTTAACATCAGGTGATCCGTATGCTCGTCTGCCCCCTATCCTATAAAAAAAAAAAAAAAAACAATACTTTACTAACTTTATGAAACAGATTAAGCTCCTGCGCAGTATCTCGTCGAGTGAGTGAGGGTACCAGAGGTCTGATTGGAGGAAAGGCGGTTAACGGATAATTGTTGATTGAAAATATGGCAACCTCATGTGACATAGTATACTTTTTGTCTCCTTTTTCAGGTAGTCATAATCTATGTAAAAAAAATCTATCCTAGTGTGACTCGCACTTGACCGTATTTTAAAGCCCCATCGGCCTATATCACGTGACGGAGGTCGCGGCCGGTGGAAATACAAGCCTGGGAAATAATACTTACACTTTTTTATTTATTGCTGGTCCTAAATTGCTCTTTTTATGTCAGACGGGGTCTGCCAAGTTTAAAGCCAGATTTGGTATTACATGAAATTTAAGGCTGGGAATTAAGTTGTACGCTTACCCTTATTAAGTACTTCTAAGTGCGTAATACCCGTTTATTTTGACATTCCTAATTATCGGTAAATAAAAAAACAAAAGGTTCGTGCTTGTTCAGTGTCTGGGTGAAAATATGAATTGTAAGTATTATATTTGTGTTTCCTCCGTTGTCTGATATCTGTAACACAAGAAATGGGTTAGGTAAGCTACTTATTACGGAGTTAATGCATGAGATACTCTGAAAATTTATTCTGGACCTTCCTCTAGAGTTTATTAATGAAATAAAATATTATGATGTTACATTTGATGTAAAAGAGTTTGAAATTACTGAGAAGTGTAAATATATTATTATAGTAGGACAATGTGTACTACCGTGGGAGAGCCTCGCTGAATGAATGGGCCGGCTCGTACGGAGTGATACCGCGGCCTCACAGAAGACCGGAGTAAGGCAGCGCCTGCGCTGTGTTTCCTCGAGTCCCAATTGGGGGGAAAGGCGGTTAAAGGATAGCAGTGCATTTGTATTTTAATTGGTGTTTCAGGTGTCTATTGGTGGCGGCAATCGCTTACCATCAGCTGAGCCCTCTGCTCGTCTGACACCTATGGCATTCAAAAAAGGAAGCTGAGTCTATGTAAGTTATGAAATACCCTTCCAATTCATGTGTTTCCTCGGTTTTTTAGGTGGGGCAAGAAACGGTATCTCAGCAGGCCCTCAGGGTGAGAATAACAGATTCAATAAGTACTTAGTTTTTTTGTGCCTCTCAACCTCCTCATATTTGGATCTCAGACCATCAGACGGAGTGAGGTTATCTTGATTGTCCTCAATATAAAAAAAATGTGTAACGTCATGCTAGGCTACTAGGAAGCCTTAATTCTGAAACGAAGTTAGGTTTTTTGTTTTAAACATTTCATGGTCACTAACATTAGATTAGTTATTTACGGGGTTGCTACCATGTACCTTATTTTTGAATTTCCGTTATACCATGACCATGGAAAACCTTGTAAAAATTTATTACAGGTTGTACAAGTAAATAAGGAAAGTTTCCTTATTACTTTTAAGACCATTGAGGTAAACAAGCCCTTAGCTTACCATAAAAAGCGGTAGTTCATTTTTTTTTTTCTAAATAGACGTAATTGGAAACACTTTTATCTTTAACAATAAAAAATAAAACGACTTAATTCTCATTTCTTCTTGTTTTAAAATTGTTCAAATAAATTAACAGGCAATTTGAGGAATAAAAATTCTGAAAGGTGCTAATAACTGTTAATGAATTTTCATCAAAGAAAATTTATTATTAGGAGTAACAATGTTACAGTCCAGGTGGGCGTTTGTGGGAGCAAAAGGAATTTTGAATATTAATTTATCAAAAAAAAGTTATTAGTTTCTGTATCGCCTGCGCTGTTTTACCGAGATAGTGAGCTAGGTATACTTACTTACTTACTACGCTGGCTCAGCGACCCGAAGTGGATCTTGGCCTCCGACACGAGAATTCGCCACTCCACTCTATTCTCAGCCACCTTTTGCCAATCCGGCCTTTGAAGGTGACCAAGATCCTTCTTAACCTGGTCCATCCAGCAGTATCTGGGGCGCCCCACTGGACGCTTCCCGGTAGATCGACCCAGGTAAGCTCGCTTGGCAGCACGATCTGACTCCCTTCTCTCTAAGTGACCGAGCCAGCGCAGCCTTGCTGACTTAGTCTCGCCCATTATATTTGGTTCGGCCACAAGTTCTTCGATTTCGGCGTTTTTTCTTAGTCTCCAGGTCCCGTCGTCGCATTTGGTTGGAGCTGGGTATAGTTTCAGCAAATTTGTCACTCCATTGGTGATGCAGGGTGTATCTGGATGGCGGCAATCGCCTACAATCAGGTGATCCGTCAGGAGTAGATTGTTTGCATTTGTCTGTTTGTCCCTAGTATCGTAATATTTTTTTAATGTACATCTTACATCCCTTTAACCATGTCTTCTATTAATCATTTGAACAAAAAAGTCATAGTCTATGACTTTTGCAACAAAAATTCATCTTTTCATACATAGTCGGTTTCACGGGACTTGTTAATTTTGTATGGGAAGTCGACAAAGTTTTCAACGAATTTTCAAAAGTAATATAATGTAGTTCGTTGAAGACGCAATATAAGGGGTAAATGTTCCATAACATACAAAGATACTATGAGAACGGTTACTGTCGTGTATGTTTTTCACTGAACTGTTAAACATTTCGGCCCAAATGTAGCGAAAAGTATGAAACTATAAACTTTAACGTCACGTACAAGGGGACGCGGACGGGTAGGAAACAAAGCGGTAACAGTGGCGCCACCCGGTTACAACTTGGTAATAAGTTTAGACAATTCTGTTGCGAATACACACAAATCATTGTTGACTTATGTAAAGGTAGTGTTCCCAAATGTATGGAGGCTCAGCTAGGATCTTGTACATTGTACGAATAGTCGACAAACAACACTAAAACGCTATATTTTTAAAAATATATTTATTAATCTTTGTTTTACTTGGATATGATTTATTATTTATTTGGATACCTATATTTTTTATTTGGATGTGATTGTTTCTTAACCACTTTTAATTGTGCCTACACAAAATAGAAAAATTGTGTGCATTGTTGTGCAATGTTTTTTTATGATGACTCTCAGCTGTCACGTTTGACAGTACAAATACATTCGTTATGTCAGTGTGACATCTGACAGCGGTTACCATTTGCAGTCAACCCCCTTGGAGGCGTTGTGGATTTAACTGTTATAAACCCAGTAGGAGACCCAGGAAAAATATATGACGATCGCCAGACGCGTTAGTGCACCTTGGACATACGTTTTGTGGCCACAGATTTCAATGTTTTTACGCAAGATGCAAGCATAATTTGTCATGCATAGTTAATTGACAAAAGCGTGCGTAAGACGAACGGTTTCATGAACAAATGGACGTAATATGACATTTCATACACGTGTGAAATATCCTTGATCCACTGTATCATGCGTAGTGACTTACTAGTCAAATGAGGTGCAAAGTGTAAGGAAATGTGCTTTGATTCTGGTTTTAAAGATGGGTAGGGAGTTGGATTGCCTTATGGACAGCGGTAAGGCGTTCCACAGCCTGATGGACTGTACGGTAAAGGATTGGGAATAGGATTCAGAGGAGTGAGGAGGGAACATAAGGTGGAGAAGTTTGGAGGAACGCATATGACCTCGGGTGGGCTGCAGAAACTGAAAACGCTCCTTGAGGTAAGATGGAGATTTGGGACTAAACAGAATTGTATACAGTAAAGAGAGTATGTGGGAGTCGCGACGAAGTCGGATAGGGAGCCATTGAAGACGAGATCGGTATTCAGAGATGTGGTCATACTTACGCAAGCCGAAAATAATACGTATGCAGTAGTTCTGGAGACGTTCAAGTTTGTTAAGGAAAACCTCATTTAGG
Organism: Cnaphalocrocis medinalis; assembly: GCA_014851415.1. Taxonomy (NCBI): domain Eukaryota; kingdom Metazoa; phylum Arthropoda; class Insecta; order Lepidoptera; family Crambidae; genus Cnaphalocrocis; species Cnaphalocrocis medinalis. The sequence goes on from CM026284.1 coordinate 3,500,320, forward strand.
TCAAGGTAGCAGCAGTCGGCGTAGTCGAGAATTGGAAAAAGTAAAGATTGTACTAGCGCAATTTTGGTGGGTATTGGTAAGAAATTTCGGAGTCGATTAAGTGATCCTGCAGCTGCGAACAACTTCTTACTAACCTCAGCCACCTGAGAAGTCCAAGAGAGGGAGTTGTCGATATAAATGCCGAGGTTCTTAACAGTTTTGCTATAGGGGATTGGGACTCCGTCAAAAAGTACGCACGGTAAGGTACTCCAGTCGATTCTGGATAACAACTTCGAACTGCCAATTATTATAACCTGCGTCTTATTAGGGTTGACCAAGAGACCAAAAGACCTGCTCCAGGCCGAAATCCGGTCTAAATCTAAGTTAATGGCCTGTACAGCGCTGGGCAGATCATTTAGGCTACTTTGCGTATAAATTTGGAGATCGTCTGCATATAAGTGGTAGGAAGAAGTAAGATTTTGGGTAATAGAGTTTATGAAAATAGCAAAAAGCAGGGGAGACAGTACGCCACCTTGCGGCACGCCAGCACTAACGTCGCACCACGCGGAGAACGATTCATCAGCACGGATACGCTGCCGGCGGCCATGCAAGTAACTCCGAAACCAGTCAGTTACCATTGGAGATATGTTAAGAGAAAAAAGCAAACCAAGCAGGATGTCAAAATCCACAGTGTTAAAGGCATTGCTGAAATCCAGAAGTGTTAGGACAGTTAGTTGTTTTTCGTCCATGCCTTGACGAATGTCTTCTGTGATTTTGACCAACGCCGTAGCCGTACTATGACCACGACGGAACCCGGATTGGAAAGGATTTAAAAGTTGATTATTTTCTAGAAAGGAGCTAAGTTGGTGATGCACATCGTATTAAATTTTATAAAAAATTAAGGATAAGTAACAAGGGTTATTAAAATACGAGCGAAAATTAAAAAAAAATACTAACTTGGGCGAGTTGATTCAACAACATTCGCGGGTTTTTAAATACCAAGTTGTGTGTAGTCCAATCGGCACTACTTTATCTATATTGTGTGGAAAATCGAACTTTTAATGGTCTTGGTTTTATTAGCTGGAAGTAAAATCTTGCAAGATGAATTTTACCTTCTGATTATCCATTTGAGCGAAATGTAAAACCTGATGAAAATACAATACTATACAATATACCATCGAGCTGGACGCAAGAAGATTTCACATCATACAATTTTTATACATTGAAACGTTAATCATAAGCATAAACCTTCATAATTGAAAGGTTATTTTATACTTTTTATTTTTATAACGTTTTGATGGAAGCTTGTTTTTAAAAATATTTTATCTCATTCTTTGGAAGTGAAGCTAAGGGCAGCTATTAATAATGTAGGCCTTAACGAAAAACCGTAAGATATTATCCATTGCAAGTCTGAGCTATTTTGACAGGCAATAGATTCCAGCGAACGCCCCAATTTATTTGCAGGGATGGCGCTGCTCGTGATTTATGAATCGGGTCATTCCTGTCGATCTTGGTTTTGATACCGCTAGTTTTTCGCAAACAAACCATTTGTCTTCCCGGGTATAATTGTTGGCCAGGAGATTAGAGTCACTAAACTTGAATAATTAAGGATACTGATTAATGGCCGGCCGGATAGCTCGGGATAAATTTATTTGTTAGAACAGAGTTTCTCAAACTTTTGACTGCATGGACCCTTGTTAAAGATTTCGGACGACAGCGAACCCTTTAACTCTTAACCATAGTGGGCCATTCGCGGTTGCGTAGAAAGCCATCGATTTACCGACCGAATCCCACAACTAATCTCCCCTAGCTTTTAACAAAATTTCTCGCTTAAGAAAATAACGTTATTATATTAATAAAAGATAAAAATGTATTAGGGAGGCCTTTGTCAAGGCAATGGGACGATAATCTAGGCAAGGTAAAATCTTAATATTAATATATAATTGAGGTTGTCTTTTCTCGCAAATAGGAGTCATTTTGAACAATAATGAATAATAATAAAAAATTAACACTATTTTCTATACATTGACCTGACTCCACGCTAAATACCTAGTTTAAACGCTAGTGTTACAGATATGAGACAACAGACTAAACACAAACAAACACAAGTGTTCATCACACGAATATTTGTCCAGATTGGGATCAAACCCACAACCTTTGGCATATGAGGCAGGGTTACTACCTGTAGTGTCTGTAGATGTTGGAAGTATGGCTGTATGCTGTCGTCTCCTTAGCCTTGAATGACAGATAAGAAAGAAGTAAAAGATCTGTCAGTGTGTGACGTTTGGCGCGGAAATGGTGGTCGCTGTGGTTGAGGCAAGGAGCCGATATTATAAAGTTATACGATCATTACAGTTAGTGAATACTACACTACCAAATGCGCCAACTCCTCCGCCGTCCTCCTCAAACACACATACTATACATTACGTACCTAAGTCTTATCGCGAGTTGGCTGGCAGATGGCGCATTTGTTACTGACCCTGCCTCATAATGCCAAAGGTCGTGGGTTCTATCCCCACCCTGGACTTACATTCAGTGTTCGAACACTTGTGTAATCTATTATGTATTTAAGTAAGTAACTGTATATTTATGTTTTCTCTGTTGTCTGATATCTGTAACACAAGTGCGTCAATGCATGCGAGGTTTTTAAATTAATTTATTATTAAAAAATACCCTAGGGGGTTGCGTACCAGTTTGAGAAACTCTGAGTTAGACCAATGTCCTTGTAATTTGTCCCGGGTTTTTCATAGAGCTCTACAGGTTGGCTCTTATTATCTCTAGGGAAACCTGAACGTGAAAACAATACCGTATTATTTTGTGTCGCTGTAGAAATGTGAAATTATTTGAAATGAAGAAATGGGTTTTGCAATCGGCAGGGGGTTAGCCCATTTCGTCGGCCTTCTTTGGATAAAATATTATTAAAATTCAATGCAAAAATATGGTTCAGTCCCACGGGGTGATACCCGTGAAAGATATGATGTTAAGATTAAACGAGTTATAATATTATTAAAGAATAAATAGGTATATTAGTAAAAGAAATCTAGACGAGTTCGAGCATTGATCCACCAAGCTTAATGCCTAATGCGGATTGGTGATCATAAGCCCGTGTTTTGTTCGAAAAATGCAAAACATACATTTTCGATCCACCCGGGAATCGAATCCAGGAAGATAACTACAAAAAAAATATTGTAAACACGCACCACCTGAATAAAAAAGATGACTAGGATAAAATTATAACGTTACGCCCAAAGGATCAATTAAGCTGATAAAGGTCAGAAAAATTAACTTTACGACGCTTTCTACGAAACGAACTAATTAATTTTGTACAATCTTTAATGCTAAAAGCTATAAAAAATATTTTTATTTTAAACATAATCACGGACGCTTGAAGGTATAGGTACAAAATATTTTATGTATTTATCGGAAAAAACAGCGCAGTTTGGGAGTTGTCGTAGGTTTGTATTTAATGGATATTATATATAAAATATAACGAAAACCAAAATGGCGGCTTTACGGTGCAAAATTTAAATGTTTCATAAATTGCTTTTCCTATAATAATTATAAGTTTAAAACTTACACAGTCATTTCATAATATGAAAACTGCCAGCATTGCATATCGTTGACTCACATCTTAGGCCGGCTGCATTTCACCAGGTTGAACAAAAAAAAAAGGTTAGTCATTCATTCTTTAGCAGTGATAGTGTCATACAAACTTTATTCAATCTTATGCAATTGATAATTGTGTTAATATTTATCTATTTCCGTAAAAGAAACTAACAAAATGACAAAAGAAGAATAAAGATATAAGTTAGAATCAAAGTCTAAGTTCAAATATTAATATAATTCAAGCATTTATGGGATAAGGTGCAACAATGTTGCAACATGCAAAATTATTAGTTGTTAACGCAAAAACTTCAATCCTTTATTTGGCAAAACGGCCGGTATTTCCTCACAAAATCAGCTTCCAGTATCTCAGTCGTATTCGTAACCTTGAACGCTTGAACTTAACATTCTAAACTTCAAGCCAGCTTGCATCACCTGAGGGCATTGACCGTACTTTGTTTACAAAACAAAATGGAAAAATACGGTACAAAAAAGTCTCATTCAACTATTCTAGAACATTGTAGCTAGAGCGGTTAGGAACCGCCGACGGGAAACTCTTGGGAAATCTACTAGGTACTTTAATCCAAAAGAGTTACCATTACTAATATCGGTAAAGTTTTTTTTGTAGTTAGCTACTTAAGCTAGAAAATTGGTTTAGTTGTAGGTTACAGTAGATTCTCAATGCGACGGCAATTTTCAGTGGCGTTAATCCAATGAAGTATGTATATGGTATACCTTGTACGTATTTAATCATTGCACATTATATAATGAGATGATTCACGTGAGAAAATCACATTTTGGATAGTTCCCTAAACTGACAATTGTTCAATGAATTTCCACGTAAACATGATCTAATGGCTAGTTGGTCTGATTTCCCCATCTTAGTTGCGAAGGTCAGTCAGCAGTTCATTGTAAATTAAGCTAACTAAGCTTCCCTACTCCTGGATCTGTGATCAAGCGTACGTTGTGCTCTAAAGCGACGGTACCACATTCAAATGTGAACCTTATAGTCCTGGCATAAGAGTCGAGATGTTTACATTTTATTGCAGGTGACGTATATGCTTGTGACACGATGAATAAAAAATCACACCTCGTTAAAGCATTCAAAACAAGACAACGCCTTGTACGTTTGGGAGCGTTCGTTTTCGAGTGGACACTGCGTCCAAATTGATCTATTGTCAAGACAACGCCTTAGTGTTAACTAGTACATTCCAAATAAAGTATCAATATAAATGATTTTGTATGCAGTTTTCCTTTAATTCTGACGTAAAGAGATGTGCAAGTTTTACATAATGAAGCCCTCATAAAACATGTAGGGCGGCTATTTCGATAACTATGAATGGAATGCCACGAGTACTCACACTATAGCGGTATAAGCGGGTTTCATAGGCAGCGTAATGACTTTTATCCGGGTGTTCCCCTTGAGAATGTACGTACAGCCACACATCAAAGTATAAAGAACTGTCAAATTTCTTCATTAGATTGTCGTATTACTGTCAAACACAGTAAGTTTAATATATATTGAGGAAATTTGTCAGTTTGTGGTACGAATGTGTAGCTGTCTGTACTTTAAGATTGTACACGAAGATAGCTGGAAGCGGACCTTTAAAAGATCAAATTTTGTTTGATTGCTTGTGGATTTCTACAAATACACCTTGTATAGTGTATTTGTAGACATTTGATTTATGAATTACTCTTATTAAATTTTGTAACAAAATAATCCTAAATTTAATTTTTTTTTTACTTTAATCCTAAATTTAATTAATTCTTACAGCTAAAACGGATTTGATTTAATCTTACAATTTAAATTATATAGGTATAAAATATCAGTCAGTTAACATCCCTTCAACCAATAATTCTGGACAACAGTTTTACGCCTTTGGAAATTCGTCAAAAATTTACTCGACTCTCCATACAGAATTACCAAGTCACCTGACCGATTTTATATGAAAATTTGTTTTTATATAGGTATGCGAATTCCCAAAAGTCAAGGTTAACTATAACTTTTAACATAATAACACTTATTATGTGACAGTCATTTATTACTATATAAAACTTACTGGGCATTACAAAATCAGTTTCAAAGTCGATTTGTAACAAAGCCGAATCTAAGACATAACCTTAGAAATCACAAACGAAGACAGCTCAACAGTTTTCAAAAGCTACAATCAGAAGCATGTTCTCAAAAGAGATTGACCTTATTACAACAAACCTAAATATCAGCTAGAGTATATCTCTTACTCGCCCGCATCCGCTGTCTTATGATCTGATACCTATCTACTAATTAATCAAGCGGCTATCACCGCATCGACATAGAAAACTGGATAAAAAGTTATCTACTCTCTAGGTTATGTTGGTAAATGCATACAGATTTTCCTGTGGGCATTTTCCTTAAACCAACCTTACAAATAGGTCACTTGATTTACCTACATATTGTTTCTTAACATGATCGAAATAGAATGAAAATACAGAAAGATTATGATTGAAAAATAAATAAATTCACACATCTCCTGACCCCGAGCAAAGTAGCTTAAGCACTTGTGTTACAGATATCAGACCACAGAGGGTCACAAATAAAATAATAATAAATAAAAAATAGGTTAGTACTGTGGACTTTTGCTGGCTCAATTATCTCGATTTTTACTGGCAAGAACTAAGTAGTTACTAATAATAATTAACAGATTGATAATAACTGGTTATTAACAGAAATATTATTGTTTGTGTTTTCATTACTCCGTGGTTCAGAAAGTACAGTCTTTTGTAATAAGGAATGCACAACATATCAAACTAACCTGAGATGTATGGAAAGACCTAAGAAGTATTTATATAATAAAAAAACAATTTCCTTCCCAGCTCTGTCAAGACAAAAAAATCTCTTGAGTCTATTAAATTATGATTTACCGGTAATTTGTGATGACCGATATTTTAGTAGCTACGTATACCTTTTTTTACAAGAGTCTAAACATTATGTATGAATCATTTTTATCATCATTCAAGTCTTCATTCAAACATCACAACTCCAAAGTAATTAAGAAATACCAGTGTATTTTTTATAAACCCACGTGCCAACGTTCTGATGCGCTGTTCTTTATAATTGTGGGAAAAAATTAAGTGGTTTTAGACTAATAAGCACAAAAAACAACAAAAGGTATAATCAATTTAATTTGGAGGAATCCCGTTTGGGTTTTAAGAAATGAGATTTGGAAATTACAATTCGTCGTTTCCCAGTATAAAAGTAGGCAAGTAAAGTCTGCGGCAAGAAAGTGTAGTTATGACCTTGAGTGCGCAGAAACCAATTTTAACAGAAAGTCTTCTTTTTTACAAGAGCGCAAAATAACGGTCATCGCTATTCTTTCGTGCCGCCAGCTTTACCCACGTTGTTTTTTTCTGACGTTATTAAAAAACATCGTAAAAATACTTAGGTAAGGTTTGTAAGGCGTCTTTTCAAATAGTTATTTTAGATTTTGACGTCGCACTCACAGCACGCGGCATTTCGGTCTAGTGCCTTACCCATAGTCCACCCATCTTTTTTTTTTCTTTAGGGAAACCATCATGGCCTTAACCTTGCCACATGTGGGGGACAAGGTGATGTGTGGGACTCTAACCCTAACCAAAACCCCTGGGGTGTCCATCTCAGCGCAATCGCGGTCGGATACCCCACAGCCGGGACTGGACCGTACCGCAAATCGCGCTCGCCACTTTGAGCCAAAATGTTTGGCGCAATGCAGCCCTTCCCAAATGCGCGACCTACCAGGACACCCAGTAGTGGCATGCTCACGTACTCCGAAGCCCGTTTAGTCGCCTCTTACGACAGGCCGGGAATACCTTGGTATTCTTAACGCCCCTAGCCACAGGGCACTAGTCCACCCATTTAGCATAAGATCTAAAATGTCCATAGCTAGGGGCGTCCAGCAGCACACCCAGGCCCAATTCAATTAAACTAAGAACGAATGCGCGGTCGCCAATTTCAAGGTAAAGATTAATATTTATGACCTAGTTACGTTTAAACACGGAGAACAAACATGACGGATATATTGTATGATCTATTAAGACGGCATTGTATGACGGCAAACATCCGCCTTTTATTTTATGTTCCCTATACATTTTCCGTTATAGTTACGTCCTCCAATTGACATATGGTTTTTACAACTCTAATGTAAAATTCATGTACAATCGTCATACGTGCGAGATGACCACGCATGGGTACAAGTTACAATAATTTGATTCCAAGAACTTGTCACTTAGCAATCCGCTTCCTCTTTTTTAATGTGCTGTCCGCATTGGAATGGAATTCTTTGTTCCCTGAACGCGTTATAACCTGGATAGGTTTTGAACAGGCCTCTCCAAGTCATACTCGTAAATCTCGTAATATCCTAGTCCGCATCGTTTCTGTCCATCAACCGCTATTGTATTTAAGCCTAAGCCTATAACTTAATTTGCCGCGAGGCATATAGAGCTGCGCGAGTTCGTGACAACTGGCGACCCAAAGGTTGACTGGTAGAGAATGCCTCTTGGCATTAAGTTTGCCTATTTTACGAAGTTTTGTGCAATAAAGTTTTTAAATAAGTAAAAGCACTTAAGTTACTTGTATAGTCAATTAAGTTACTCGGATGTTTAAACGTCATTTAAATAATGTTATTTACATAATAGTACCTCACTCTCTTATGAAAGGATACTTCGATTTGTGTGTAATTGCGAATAGTTCAATATATGTATCAAAACTTTAACATTTAATACATTTTAGAGTACATGTTGGTATATTTGCATGTTAAAACTATTTTTTGCAAGGAATTTATCCAGACGATATACCGGCTAATGTAAATACACTTAAGGCTTATTTACCTCATTATTGGTAAGCAACGGTTCTGCAAATTTTTCATACAGGTTGTACGGAAGATTGCCGCTTTTGAAACTATACGACTCACATCTTTTCTTTTACAGACTTGACGTTAATGAAATAAGAGTTTAAAACATGTTGGAATAGAGAGACAAACATTTTATTAACAAAAACATAACATCAAAAACAAAGTATAAAATGTAAACGATAAGTATACCTACCTATTACTCGTATAAAAGGAGACTGGTCCAGTCGATAATCTTCAACAATGGCATGTTATTGATTGACTAGAAGATAAAGAATTATGCTTATACAGACTCGACAACTGCTTAAAATTTATTGCATCCCATAAGAGGCCTTTAATATAAGGAGGTAACTCTCAAACAAAAGTAAAAGTGTTTAAAAATTGGCTCGTTGATCTTTGCGGTATGTTAACACAGTAGGTACACGTAGAGGTTTTTAAATATAACTACTTATAAGTACCCATGGAACACCGGTCCGAGGGACTTTACACAAAGTTGGTTCCATTCTGCTACAGTGAACTCTTATTGTATTCGGACTTTTAAATTTGTTACTAGGAGGAAAATTCAACAAAATACTCAAATAATTAGCGTAGACTCAGCATGTAATATTAACGACATACTTACTACTAACCTGGCATTACGACGATGAAGTTATATCCATAATTGTATACCTTTATTGTTTGCTTGTCACTTATAAAGTTATATAGTAATAATAAATAATAGATAAATTAGTTTGTTTTAATTTAAAAACTATTCACGTTTTTGCATTGTTTGCTTTGAATGCATTCAATTTATTTCTTTGGTATGAGTTTTATTTTAGATAAATACAAAACGTTTTGGGATTGATAATAGTTGATCTTAAAACTAACTTATTACCCTTCATTTTTTAAGTTTAGCAGGAATATCTCATTGTTATACAAATTCCACTGATGCTTACATCATGCATTTAATATTCCTTCATTGGTTATTTAAAGCTTTGTTATTACGAAACAAAAATAATTAAAATCTGTAATTACAGCTGAATTAGTATGTATACAATGCAGTGTTAAGTTGCGAATGAAAAGTTTAATTAGTAATGCCGTAAGCGTATATTCCGTAAAATTTTAATGTATGGAACAGCTGAGATTTGGTTATTTTGATGAAATAGCATGTTAAAGGAGTTGTATTCTTGTTACCAATGAGGGTTTCGAGATTAAACTGACTAAAATCTAATGATACACCATTAAATTTACTTACCTGGTTTTGTATAAATATTTTTAGATAGATAGATATTCTTTATTGCACAAAATATTACAGAATTTGCTAATATGGTAGGTAATTTGCAAAATAAATACAACGAAAAAACACAAACAAATAAATATTCATGTATAATTTTTATAATACCTATAAATTCCTATTGATTGATTAAAAATGCAAAAATTACATAATATTTACTCAAAATGAAAAAGAACTGCGTTGCTGAATCACTCTACGGGTACCTGTTGAACGGCTATTTAACACCGCACGCGCTCGCTCGCCACACACACCCATTAACACGGCACGCGACATACCCGTCTCACGCGCAAACAATATTCACACAACATGACGAAGTTCCTCATCGCCAGTGTATTCCTCCTAATTCGTCACACTCACTCAAGGTAGAAGATACTACTACCCTGACACAAACGACCCGAACGCAATCGTCTTCGAAGGACCCACCAACTACAAACCCTGACACGGCAGACATCAAGGACAACGAAGTTATTGAACCTGTTGATGACCCTGACTACTCCAAACTTATAGACATCCGAGCGAAGACAGAAAAACCTCCTGTGGAAGTGCCTGATGCGCCGGCGCAGGAATGCCCAACAGGCTTCGTGATGTATGGAGGTGTGTGCTTCCCGAACGATTAAAGGACTGAAGGTTCAATAGTGGATTGTGATATTTTGTGCTCAAAATTTTTTGGGGATAGCAGCGGCGACTGAGGACGATAGCTGATTGTAAAAGTGATATTTTGCCAAGTGATTTACGTGATTAAGTTTATGATTTAATTTATGATTTTATAGGATTTAAGTTCACTATTAGTATAAAAATGTTGAGAATGTAGCTTTTAAATAATTACGTGGATGAAGAGTTCGCTGTTTAGTAATACCTTTTTAAATGTGTTTAATACCACCTAGTCTCAAATTAAGGTATTTTCTGTAGTACAACACTAGACGATGAGACCTGAGAGTGATCCGTGGTCCCTGACTGGAGATTATTTATAAAAGTTTGTTTTCGAAATTGAAATTAAGAGTCCCAGTCTTGGGTATCCGCCAATCCTTAGCCTCTATTTGATCGAGTTTTGTTTTTTTAAACAATCAAGAAAAACATTTTAATAATAAAAGGCCAATATTTATTAAATAAGTTTTCAAACAAAGTGTTGTAAAGTATGTAAATTAAAACAATTTTAGGTAACTCATTGTGTCATTTTATAACTGTTAATCGAGCACAGCCTTAGAGTTGTAGTTAGGTTGTAGACCTGTAGTTAAGTTGTAGTATTATACCTACACCTAAACTACTACTTGAAAACGGACCTCCTTCATGTTTATCATCGCACAGCCATTATCATACAATTAGATCGAATTTTGCATGTACATACCTCTAATTATACCTCGAACTTGTTACATAACAGTTTGACAATGTCAACCGAATTTAGATTTGTACCGTATTGTATGTGGTAGCATTGGTAATGAAGTCGTGTTAAGTTATAATAGGTACGATCCATAAAGTAATATGCGAATACAAATAAATGACAAACACGTCATAATGACATAACTTATTATGATAAGCGCTAAACATTTGTTGTATGCAAATGAGTACAAGATTTTTTGCATATTGGGTTTGCATTTTAAATTGACTGTTCATTTTTTAAATTTAATGATCTCCAAGATAATTATTACTGTGAATACTGTGAATGTTTTACAGTATTTAAATATTCATGTAATAAATAAACAAAAATTGAACTTTTCTAACCTGTTTCTTATTTTGCAAGAATTGTTGTCGAACAACAACTTTTTTATTTTCAAAACTAACAAACATTCAAACAAACAACATACTAGGACAAACATTCGTGTGATGAACACTTGTGTTTGTTCAGTGTCTGGGTGTTATATATGTATTTAAGTATTATTTGTGATCCTCTGTTGTCTGATATCTGTAACACAAGTGCATAAGCTACTTAGTACGGACGGAGTCAGGTCAATGTATGAGATGTTGTGTGAATTTATTTTATTTATTTTGTCTGTTTTAACTTAACTGTAATTATTTTTCATTTTTAACATTTCGTCATCCTCAGACAATAGCTCATATTATAAATATGTTCTTCTAAACTCAAGTTTTAACATTATATACAAATCACTTTTTTTTTCTGGCTTTCTTAATGCATTTACTTCCAATATTCGTTTTAAGCTAAAGAAAATAGAAACTTAAGGATTTGATTGACTCCTACGATAAAAACATTTCCGAGTTAGGTACTTAATATTGGAGTGACTAGGACTTTTAGAGCCTCATTCGGCCATCTTTTACAGTTTAACGAGTAGCAAAGCGCATATAATTATGACGTCGTATTTTTTAATGAATTCTGTTTTGATACAATCTGTTTGACTGGATTTTTGATACATGAACAAGACTATTCACCTTCATTATGACGTCAAATTTTTATGTTTTTTCGACGTCAACATACTTTGCATTTGTGTAATACTTTTTTGTTGAATATTAAAAAAGGTTTCGTTGATATTTATTCATTTTATAGATGACCAACTTGCTGTTTGTTGCCATTAAAAAACAAGGTTTGTTTGCTATAAAATACAACTGGACTTAAAAGAATATATTATTACTTAAAAGTCAAAGCTCTACGACGGGACGGATCTCTGTGATATATTCGATTATGCAAGAAATTCATTGAAACATAACCTTAGTCAACTGACCTTCCATTCGCGGAGGTTCGTAACCGTGAGGTGTCAATGACCTTATTCGTCACTGCATTCCACTGACATACGATTATAGGAAACTAAGTACATAATAATAAAATCCAAGTTAATCGAACATAATACTAGTACCTATGTGATAATACTGGATCAGGCGCAGAGGTCAATCAATTGGCATCCACACTACATGACTTGTCCCGAGTCGATGTCTTCCTCTGGGTTGAGTTAACTCATCATCATCAACATTACGCATCAAGGGTCAATAACCCTTGCCAGTAGTACGTCATAATGTGTTAAGTCACCGGCTAACTTGATGGGACGAACAGGTACATAATAGGTAGCCTATATTCAATCCGGAACACTTCTACCTTATTTTGCGAAACGCGAGACTTGGCCTTTTTTTCTTGGCCTTGGTGTTTCTTGACGATGACATAATTATTTACAATAGTTTTGATTCTTATGACGTCAGAATATTTGAATTAAAAAATGTCAACAATATTGATATCCTAACAACAAGTAGTACTTTATACTACAAGCTTCAAACTGTCGACTCTTTTGTATAATTTTATATGTACTCGTATTTACGTCGGAGAAAACTTGTGAGTGTCAATTAATGTCTACCACTGGATCGGAATGTAGTCTTTCTGACACCAGTAAACAACTCTTTTAATAAAAGGTTATCCTACAAAATGTCACAATAAATATAAAAAGTGATAAGAAAATTGTGTTGATACTTCTTAAAGTAATAAGTATACAAAAGTTAATCGAATTTCTGTTAAGTAATAAAAA